>PYXC01001715.1:1555000-1570000 GCA_015244755.2 Tenualosa ilisha | reverse complement strand
TTCTCCTTTATGACATATTGTATGTTGACAGGACGCATCGGATTAGGGTTGGTTCAGAACAGGTTAGAGTGAGTCATGACATGAAAAACAGTTGAAAGTAAACAGTTACAAGAAGAAGTGTGTTTCTTTTTACCGTAAAGTTGTGCTTGCTGCTGTGTGTAAGGATGTCTGGTTAACAAGATATTTTCCAGTGTGTCTAATGCCTTTCCATAAGATTTGGCTAGAACACTGCGGGAGATAAGGAGTCCTGAACATAACAGCTTATTTTTAGTGTCTGCGGTTGTGCTGCCCTCTTGTCCTCTGTGTCAACACACACTCGTGTCGACCCCATGCCTGATCTTTCAACGACAGGGAAATATGTTGTCCTGCTCACTGTCCTGCCGCACAACACACACACGCACACACACACACACACACACACACACACACACACTCCGTGGCCTCTTCATCTGCTCCCTATCAGTGGGTGTCTGTGTACAGAGAGCTGACCATAGCGTGTGTCACACACACTCTGTTTGCTTACACGATGAGCTGTTTGTGTTTGTGTCTGTGTGTGTGTATGTGTGTGTGTGCACGTGTGATGTCTCTTTGCTTACTCTATGAGGCTGCTTTGCTTGTGATTTCCAGCTGTGGACATCAGGCAAGCTAGCAGGGTAGATAATCCTGACGACGCAATGGAAAATGCGTGTCACTTCCATTTTAAGTCGCAAGCTGCCATCATAAAGCATTGTAAACCCTGTTTCCGCTATACACAGATACCTATGTAGCATGACAAAACATGATCAGTTTGTAGTTAGTTTAGCCCTCATACCTGTATCCTTCCCACTCCTGTTGGCTCTACAGGAGTGGTAATAGGTCAGGTCCGGGCCAGAAATAGGTATTAAAGTTTAGAGATTACTGCTCTTGTTATTTTATAAAATAGTTTATTGCTATTGGTAAAATTACTGCAACAAATAGAATTATGCTTAGTGTCAGCCTTTCACTGTGTGTAGAGTTTTTAAAGTAATCCGAGGCAGACAGTGTTTTGAGATCGTGCTGTTTCAGGAATTCAGATCAGAATCACTGGAATAGTATAGATGAGAGGGGCAAATGTAGCAAGAGTGTTTTGCATTCAATCAAATCCAGAACAATTTTGATATAGTGTTAATTTAAACCACGACTACACACACGCACACACACACACACACACACAAGCACACACACCACACACAAACACAAACACACGCACACACACACACACACACACACACACACACACACACACACACACACACACGCACACACACCACACACACACAAACACACACAAACACACACACACAGATTTATTAAAGAATTTAGTATCAGGATCTCCTTTGTCTGGGTCACTTCCACACTAATCTTAATTTTCTGACACAAGTCCAAGTGTACACCCCCAGCACACACATACACACACATGCACACACACACATCTACCTCCCCACCTGCTTCTCCGTCCACTGCCCCAGAGGTGACGTGTGCTGTTCAATCGTGTGAAACGTGTGTTCTCTAGAGCAAGCAAACGGTCAGTCTAAAGGCCAGGAACAATATGCTGGTGGCTGAGCTTTAGGGGCCTCTATGCCCAGGAGACTCTGGTCAAAAACAGCTTTTATTGTTCCTCAGCTACACTCACCGCCACTTGTACCATGTATGGCAATGACTATGTACTGTATGCTCGGACTCTATGGTCAATCTGGAGATCTGTTCTGTTCACACACAATAGGTCATTCATTTACGGGATACCACACGCACAGACACACACACATGGACACACTCACACGCACACACACAAACACACACGCACATACACTCTCACATTTACACACACACACACACACACACACACACACACACACACACACACACACACACACACACAAACACACACACATACACACAGGAGAGTAGGAGTCCCGGAGCAGCTGAAGGTCCCCTTGAGGGATGACCCCTCCCCCGCCATCCTGCTCCTGTCAGCTCCACCAATCAGTTGTCTTGACCCAAAGGAAGTGTAACATGACACCAGGACCCTGGCTTCCCCCTCCTAAGGCCTGAGGGCTCAGTCACAGACGCTGAGTGAAGTCCTGTCACCCACACAGAGACAGACACACACACACACTCACACACAGGAACACATTCTTATACACACACAGTCCAAGAGGGGGTCACATGGTCACTTGCTCTCCCACTCTCTCTCTCTTTGAAACACACACACTCTTTTTCTCTCTCTCACACACACACATATACACACACATTCAGACTGGAGTGTGAGCTGAAGGATTACTGCCGATCTCTTGTGGAGCCTTCTACTCTGGACTAGTGGACTGGGTTTTGCACTTACTGCCACCGCCACTGCTTACTACTACGGCTTGGGCTGCCAGCGGCTGGCCCGAGTGTGTGTGTGTGTGCGTGAGAGCAGTGTGTGAGCGGTGTGTGTGTGTGCGTGCGTGTGCGTGTTGGCCTGTGAGAGCGGCGGAGCTGGATGATGCAGACTGTGCTCTTGGTCCTTTGCCCACAGCTCAGCGCCGGCTCCGGATCCCAGTGCAGCTGCGACGTCGGCCCCGACGGGGACAGGAAGAAGAAGCCCAAGAACCTGTGAGTCCATGTGCACGCTGTCTTTCACTTCTCTTCTTCTCCCCCTCTCATTCATTCTCTCACTCTTTAATGATCCCTCTTTCTTTCTCCTCTCTTCTTCTCTCTTGCTTTCATTCTGCTACTCTCCCTCTCTCTCTTAGTCTTTCATTCCCTAACTCTCCACATCCCCCTTTCTCTTCCTATCTCACTCACGTGCACACATACACACACACGAACGCACGCACACACACACACACACACAATCAAACTCTCTCTTTCTTTTATCTCATTCTTTATCATTCATCTTCTTTTCCCTCCTAAGTGTTTTTCTCTATGTCTATAGTACACTCTTTTCTCTCTCTCTTTCTCGCTTTCTCTCACTCTCGTACCCTCTCTCTTTTGTTGTTGCCCCTTTGCTCTGTCGTTTATTTCTCTCTCAGCCTAATTCTCACACTGCTTCACACTTTGTGTTTGTTGTTGCACTTGAGCTCTATTTCTGTTCCCTCAGTGATTCCTCCGTTTTATTTATCTTTTCGTTTGTGGGGGTTTCTCTTTCCTGTGTCAACATTGTCTGACATCACTATTGACAGTCAAGGGTGTTGCTGTATGGGTGGTTTCGGGGAAAAGCTGGTTCACCTCAAATTATCACCTAATCATGTAATTGCATTCCCACCCGTTTGAGAGTGCTTTGCTTCATCGCTAGGCTACACCCAGAGGCTAACACTATTCACACTTCCCTAACAGCCATTCCCCTGACACCATGATTTAACACTGCAGCACCCCCCCCCCTTCCCCCAAAGCTCTGGGGAGCTCGCTTATCCTTTGAGATTGTGCATCTTACACTGTAAAACTGTCTGAATGGATCAAAACCTAGCCAGTAGTGTCTTTGAGGAAGTCCCTGTTGAACTTTTTCAACTCAAAGTGAGAGTGTTCTTTGGACTTTTGGAACTCTATGCAGAGCTGGATTTAAAGGTAGAACAGGTTTGAGCAACACCAGAGGCATTTTGGACCAGCGCCTCCCTGTCTTTCCTTTGTTTTGATTTCACGTCTGTGCTGAAAGACAGACCCACTTAGCCTTTAAGATAAGACCATTCTGACCAAGATAAGACCAAGCTGAGGTGAAGAAATCAGTGGCGCTTTTTCTTTTTTTTTATTTTGAAAACAGTGCGCTCACTGGGTCATCAGTGATAATGAGATCATTTGTTAAACGTGAGACTACAAGCACACGGCCATACCAATGTTTGGGGAGAGATTGAAACTTTCATTCAAATGAATGAGGAGAGACACTCCGGTATCATGCTTTTTTGTTAAAGAATTGGGGGTTAGCTGCGTATTATACAAGAAAAAGAATGCATCCCTGTGTATTAAATCATTCCAAGGTGGTTTGTGAAACTACACTGATAAAAAGTTAGTCATTGCGCTAAATGGACATCAGTGATGGTAGAAAAAGATCATCTACTCTATGTAGCCATGTCAGGTTCCAGGCTTGGATACTGTCTGTCCTTTCTCAGGGGGGAGAGGTGTAAATGTGTGACAATGAGCCTCATCAACACTAGCTGATGGCTTTCCACTCTCTTGTGTTAAATAAGGGTATGTGTGTTTGTGTGTGTGAGTGTGTGTGTGTGAGGACCTAGGCTTGCTGATGGCTTTCCACTCTTATGTGTTAAATAAGGGTGTGTGTGTGTGTGTGTGTGTGTGAACCCTCTGATTGATCAGCTGTTGATTAGGTTCTCTGCACCCCCCCTGTCACTCTGGATGAAAGGCCTCCTCACTTTCCGACGCCCTATGGCAGGACAATGGCCGCTCAAAATGGCCGACACTTTCCTCTCCACTCTCTCCCCGCAGCTCCAGTCCCAGCATGTGGTCTGCTCTCAGAGAGATGGACTCCAGGGCTGCAGAATGAGAGGTGTGGATATCAGGGACATGCTTCGACAAGTCCTGGCCATCTACAAGGGCCCACAGCTGGTTGTCAAATCCTTTACTGAAACAAAAGGTGTGTTTCAGTGTGTAGAGATAAAGGCTTTTTAGTAGTTGAGGTGTCCAAATCTTTTATTATTTTTGCATTTCTGAATCATGTTTGCTGCTTAAAATGAGTCAGTAGGTATGAAGGTCTGAGCTCACCTGGGTTGTCTTTATGAATGTATTCCTGTAATCATCCTGATCTCTTTAAAACCTTTGAGGCAGGACGTCCGAAGGAATGCATCATAGTTGTGGCTGTGTGTGTGTATATGTGTGTGTGTGTGTGTGTGTGTTGGTGGGGGTGTTGTCTGTGTCTTCACAAAATGGGAGTTTCATGTGGTCTTGATTGTATTCATCACAAAGGCACAATGGTGGCCCTTTGGATGGGGGAGGTTGGGGGTGTAAATGTTGATACAGCTGTTGGCAAGGAAGAGGATGCAGGTGTGCAGGATCAGGAGATTGAATCTGTAAGTGTGTGTGTGTGTGTGTGTGTTAGTGTGTAGGAGTGTGAAACAGAATGTGACTTGAAATGTATGTTTGGGCCAGTGTTTGGATGTATGCATGAAAAAGGCTTGATTCTCTCTCTCTGTGTGTGTGTGTGTGTGTGTGTGTGTGTGTGTGTGTAGTGTGGGTATGTGTGTGTACACTGTGGGGATATAATTCATACAAGAAGTTGAGACAAGATAATTATCACTTGGAGTAGTTTTAAGTAAGACCGGTATAAGCATTTACAAGAACAACCTTTGGGGCCAGTTTTCCTACCTCACAAAAAAAGGGAAAAATGAAATGAATTAATTATGCTTCTGACTATCTGAAGTTAATTTTCTGCTACTATGGAGAGGGTCCCTGAAGAGATTTCACCTTTGTGAAGGAATAAAAACACTGACTGTATTGTCAGTACATTACCTTATTGTTCCCACAGTCTGTCTCCCTGTTTTGAGCACAAAATAGAGGCTTAAAGTAGTTCTTTAGTTTGAGGTAGTGAGGTTGCCCCCAGGGCTATGCAGTATGTTATTTGTAAATGCCAATACTGATTTAAAATGCATAGTCTGGTCCTACTTAAAACTGGAATGACTCTGAAAAGACACTGGACTTATGTCAAGGACTTAACAGTGAGAGGCAGCTGTGTGTGATTAGAGAGGAGTGTGTGTGTGTGCGTGTGCATGTGTGTGTGTGTGTGTGTGTGTGTGCGTTAGGGGCTTAGCAGTGTGACCTAGCTGACCTTCATGCGCTCTTGATTTCTTTTTGTGCTCCTGTGTCATCGTGCAGCAGGTATTCTGTTCCAAATGATATCCTGCACAAGCACATGCATCACCCTCTCTCTCTCTCTCTCTCTCTCTCTCTCTCTCTCTCTCACACACACACACACAATCCAGTGCTTTCATTTGCTAGTGCACTAGGCAGGCCAGGGCATGAATCAAATCCGGCTGAGGTATGTGACTTCAGCCAAGTGTGTATGTCTCTCTCTCTCTCTCTCTGTTTATGTGTATGTGTGTATACTGATGTATACCGTGTGTGTGTGAGAGAATTTATACAGGTATGTGTTTGTGTATGTGTGTGAGCTAGTGAGTGAGTGAGTGAGCGTGTGTGTGTGTGTGTGTGTGTGTGTGTGAAAGTGTGTGAAGCATGTATGGAATGTCATCTCCACTCCCCTATCAGACCCCTTTGCCTGTTCAATCCAAGGCTCTGAGCACATCTCCTATGGAATGTGGCACTGCAGTCCTGACACATTGAGCCATTACTGTAGAGTCCCACAGCTGACCCTGGGCGACAGGTTCCCAGATGTGGCCCAGAGCTCACGAGCGATGACGACAAATGCCCCAGGCTTCCCAGGCCTCACTGAATGTGGGTTAGGCAGCTGTGACCACAGGATTTGGCGAGATGGAATGAATTGAGTCATTTCCTTAAACTGGTGAGCGATCCAAAATCATGAGCATGAGTGTGTGTGTGTACGTGGGCAAAGGTGTGTGTGTGTGCACACTTGTTTAGTGTGTGTGTGTGTTGGAATGACTGTGTGTGCATGTGGGTAAGGATGTGTGTGTGTGTGTGTGTGCAGGGTGCGATTTGTCAAAAGGGGGGGATGTTTTTTGTTGTTGTTTTTTTAATCATGAAAAAATTAACAAATCAACAGGTTTAATTCTTTTTTGGGTTAATGGTAGACCCTATGTGCCTAAATTATGAACAGATGAGCATTCATCTTCAACGCAAACTGTGATGGCTTATTTTGGGCTTTAGAACAATGGATAAGGTCCGATCACGCGAACATGTCAGGATTGGCAGAGGAAGATTAGACATCTCTGCGAACCTCTGCGCAGGGAACGAACACACGTCTGGCCCAATAACAGCGATGTATGACTTAGTTGGATGTTGACTTAGTGTTTTTTTGTGCTGGTCCTGTGAAGTAGGATGATATGCTGCTCTGAACGCGTTTCATTTTCCTAGTTTTTTATTAGTTCTGCGTAGAATGCAGAAACAGTGTATTTATGTGCACGTGTTATGTGGACGTTCGCGAACAACCAGATTACCGACAATTCGGGTCAGGTTGAAAGTTAGTAGGCTACCAACAATGTAGATTATAGCTGTGTAAGAAACTGTCACAACCTGATTTCAATTTCAATCGTTTTTTTTTTTTATTATTGACAGGGTTTTATCTCCCCTAGGATAAAATTCATTCAGCAGAAGTAAAAACCAGAGTGGGGGATGATCCCCCCCATCCCCCCTACAAATCGCACCCTGTGTGTGTGTATGTGTGTGTGTGTTTGTGTGCGCACACACTTTTTTGGTCTCTGTGTGTGTGTGTGTGTGTGTGTGTGTGTTCTACTCAGTGCGACATGGAAGCTGTTTCTGAGTAGCAAACACTCCTGCTAATACTCTGACATGACTCAAAGGGTGACTCTAGTCTCTGCTGCACATGCTCAGTGGACTACAGAGAGTCTGCGGCTCTATTTTGGGCTCACTGAGGCAATGACCAGTGACCCACAGCGAAACAGTCACACTCCAACACTTCAAGGCACGCTTCCATCCTTAAACCCTCTTTCTCCTCAGTTTTACTGCTTAGTTTTCTTTGTTCTGTCCCCACGTTCTGCTCTTTCTTTCTTTCTTTCTTTTGATTTCCAATTCAGTCCAAAAGCTTTATTAGCATGACAGATAAGACATATATAATACCAAGGAAGTCAAAAGGATGAGAGAGTGAATGAATGAGAAATCCTTTTCTTTCTTTCTTTCTTTCTTTCTTTCTTTCTTTCTTTCTTTCTTTCTTTCTTTCTTTCTTTCTTTCATCTCACTCCCCTACTTACATGGTGTGTGTCTTGGTGTGTGTCTCTCTCACTCTTCATTTGCTCTTCCTCCTCTCTCTCTCTCTCTCTCTCTTCTATATAATCTTTTGATCTGTCATTACCTCATTATTCTGTCTTAGAGACAGAGGTAGAAGGTTGTAATTTATCAGCAGATCTCTGTTCACGTGTGCCGATTTAATGGCTCTTGGCTTTCTTTTTCTCTCACCCATCTCTCTCATCTGTCTTGTTCTCTCTGTCTCTCTCTCTCTCCCTTTCTCTCCCTCCTTCTGGCTAAGTTAGTTGTGCTGTGGAGAGCGCTGACTGTGCGCTCAAGACCTCCAGATCTCCTCACCTCAGCCTGGGCTCCCTCAGATGGCCTCAGATGGCCTCATCACTGAGGAGTGCCTGGTGGGGAGAGAGGGGAGAGATGCATACGTGTCTCCTCACCTCAGACATTCCTGAGCGTATCGCTCATGAGGGAGAGAGAGAAAGAGAGGCCAGTGTGAGGGTGCATTTGAGGTGTGTAGAGATGCTGGACTTCAGAGCCAAATGATGAATATACTTCATGTTTTGAGGGCAGTTGTTTTTTTTTTTTTTTTTTTTTTTTTGGTTTGTTTTTGTTTTACTTTATCCATGTAGCAGTGCACTGGTGAGTAGTGCTGGTCAGCCATGAACAGCAGCTCAGTGGAGAGGCGAAGGATCCGGGAGCGTATTTATGAGTCTGGTTTGGCAGTGTGTGTCATTTTACAAACATCATAATTATATAAGCATTATACCATTATACAGTAGTACATCAAAGCACACACACACACATAAACACACACACACACACACACACGCAAACACGCAAACACGTGAGTGCTCCTATAGTAGAGAAGAGAAATGGAGAGAGAGGCCAAGAAATGTAGAGTGAGGATAGTTTTATGTACACACTCTTGAGACCTCCAGTACCTGTTGGATGATTGACACAGCTTTTCTATCCCATAAACGTAACTTATAAAAGTTAAAAGTTTAAAAGTGTTATAAAACACATGGCCACACGACATCACCCCCAGCTCATTCCCACTTGAACTGTCCAGAAGGATTCACTGAGTGTGTTTACTAAGTGGTGTATGCTGTAATGACTTACGGTTCTTGTCATCACCCTGTTTACACCTTAGAGTGTGCGTTTTAATGAGCGAAACAACACACCTGGGTGTTTTTCTGCAGGTGTGAATCCCGAAAGTGTTGCAGCGTTTTGGTTTCTGTCTCAGTGGATGACAGTATAAATGCAAACCCAGTGGGTTAACAGTATGCTTTATTAAACCCGACAATAATTTTGAAGGTGACAGAGTGGAATGTAGGCCTGCTCTTCCTCACGATTATGTCTTTGTGTTTGGTGCTTTTTTCCTATGGAGAAGTTTGGAATCCAGCCATTGCATTGCACCCTCCCTGTCCAGGCCTGCTAGAATGGATGTGTATTGCAAAACCACTGGAGCATACAAAACCTGCATTACCATGCAGTCATGCCTTTTGTTTCTTGAATACTGAATGTTTATTCTTGTTGTGAACAATGGTCACTATTCAAAAGCCACTGAAACCAAATTCAAAAACACAGAAGCAATCACACGTCTACACAGTACATCCTTTTCTCATCTACTCACACACAAACGTATATACACAAGTATTCTCTCTCTCTCTCTCTCTCTCTCTCTCTCTCTCTCTATATATATATATATATATATATACAGTGTGCTACAGTACTATGGTACAATGAACGTAGGATGGGGAAAAATCAATTAAGTAGATAAAAATTAAATAAATTTTAAAAATGAAAAATATATAATAATACAATTTATAACACAATATCAAAAGCAGCGGCCCACATGTCCTGCCAGATACATGCACTATGCAAGCTGTAGAAAGCTCTTGGCATGTTGATTCTCCAGACGACACTCATCATCCCAAGTCAACGTGCTAGACGTCCATCAGCACAAAGGGGGAGCTCCACCAGTGGAGATTTGAATGCAGATTCTTCTTTTGTTTTGGCCTTGAGTGAATCAGATGCTCAGAGTGCCTCATCGTCTCTCATGACAGACATCCATCAGGGGCCCAGTGGATGGAAGTCATCGTCTCTCATGACAGACATCCATCAGGGGCCCAGTGGATGGAAGTCATCGTCTCTCATGACAGACATCCATCAGGGGCCCAGTGGATGGAAGTGTTTTCAGAGTGCCTCATCGTCTCTCATGACAGACATCCATCAGGGGCCCAGTGGATGGAAGTGTTTTCAGAGTCTGCCACCACCATGGTATTAGGGTCAGGCCGACAATGATTAGCCTGTTTCACAGTCACCATGAGTCCACCATTAGTCAGACTACATGCCTGTGGTTGAATACTGGATATAACACTATGCACTGCCTCTTCTTCTTCTTCTTCTTCTTCTTCTTCCTCTCTCTCTGGTGTAACAAGGAAAGGTGCTGCTTTGTAGCCCTTTTTAAGATATCCTTGATTCATAGTGGTCCACAAAAGAATCCATATAATGACTTGAAAAAGGGAAAAAAGTTTCTTTTTTCTCAAATTCAATTTTCCAGATTTACAATCACCTACGTGACTCAATTTATGGGGTGAAAAAACAATCCTGATGCTATCATATATCCTATCATATATTGATGGATTGATTGATTTTATTTGACCAGCTTAGCACAACTCTAAAGACCCGCCATCCAGTCAGGATAACACAACAAAAGTCTTATTTCCATGAAAGGCAGGTATCAGAGTCCAATATTTCTGCTCTCTTTTCTCTCTGTTCCCATGTGACCAATCCACCCGCCACCCCTCCACCCATGCCTCTTCATCTATGTGCCCAGGTGTCTGTGCCCGCTGTGAGCCAGTGTGGTGCCACGGTTGGCAGCAGTTGGCATCATGAGTCAGTCTTGACTGGTGGGCTACTTTAAGATAAATGCTGGCCTAGAATCAACACGTCTGCATCAGCAACAGTTTGGTGTGTTTGTATGTGTTTGAGAGAGAGAGAGACAGAGAGAGAGAGAGAGAAAGAGAAAGAAAGGAGAAGAAGAGACGGTAAAATGTGTGTGAGAGTGTGTTTGAGTGTTTGTGTGTGTGTGTGTGTGTGTGTGTGTGTGTGTGCGTGACAGAGAGGGAATTTTCTCCGTCAGAGGTCAAATTGATTTTTTAAATTTGGAGTTGCTTGTACAACTTGGTCTGTTTGGCATATCTGGTGGCCTCAATTATTTGTTACAACTTCACCAACTGGCACCAACTCAGACTGTTGCACATGAGCATCACACTTTGAAATGAAGAAGCAACTAGAAATAACACACATCGGTTCTAAATCAGTCACGAAAGGAACCGCAGCAGAAGTTAAAACCTGTGAAAGGAAGGAAGTGGATCAGTCAAGGATGAGAGCTCCTGCTGAGATGAGATGATAGCAAATGTGTGTGTGTGTGTGTGTGTGTGTGTGTGTCTGAGTCTGACAGACGCCAAACAAGCAGACTTGCAGACGAGTCGCCTAGGGGCCTGGCCTGCAGGCAGACGGACAGAAGTATTATGGGATGGGACAGCTGTCTTCCTGACAGACGTCCCAGCAGTCAGGCCCTCTCTCAACACCTGCTACTTCACACACACCAGGTGTGTGTGCGGGCTTCCCCCTACTACAAGCCTTGACGTGACTAAAGCGCGCGTGCACACACACACACACACACACACAAGGACAAAGGCCTGTACTGTACAGGACCAGGCAGAAGCTGTAAAGCAGAGTTACTAATGAAGCTGAAGCGATAGTCTCAGCTAACCCTTTCCGCAGTAGTCATGAAC
This sequence comes from Tenualosa ilisha, assembly GCA_015244755.2. Taxonomy (NCBI): domain Eukaryota; kingdom Metazoa; phylum Chordata; class Actinopteri; order Clupeiformes; family Clupeidae; genus Tenualosa; species Tenualosa ilisha. The sequence continues at coordinate 1,558,364 of PYXC01001715.1, read as the reverse complement.
AGTCCCACTTAGAAGCGCAATGAGTGAAATATTATATAGAGTTTTATTAGAGCACTTTTAGTTAGGAGACTATGTCCCCCCGTTTTGGTGCTGAGGTCCTGGGTGCCTAGATAGTTGCTGAGGCTGTTAGTTGCTGGCCCCGTCTCCAACAGTGCAACTGTAATAACAGTGGTTCTCCCTGACCCCATGGCTGCCTCTGAAGTGGCAGTAAAAGTTGTCAGCGGTCGTCTCCTGACCATTTTTGTTTTCGTTTGTTGAGCTTGTAGAAAAAACAAAAACAAAACAAAACAGTCTTGTGGCAGATGACCAGGCCTCAATTAAAGACAGACAGGGAGATTGAGCCAATCTTCTCTGTGGGACGGGCTTGTGATTGGTGGAGAGGCCAGAGCCCGCCTCCGGGGGCCCTCTGTACTATATAAAGCCCATAGAGAGCTGAGGGAGGCCAGAGGAATGTGATCGCAGACCACCCTACCCAGGGAGCAGACCGCTCTGAGACTACCCCCTGCCATACCGCTGTGTCGACTTGCACACACACATTCATGTTTCACACCATGGTGGACTTCTCCGAGAGGTACCTGGAGAGGTAGGAGCACCTGGGTTTTGTCTTTTTTTTTCTCTCTGTCTCTCTCTCCCTCTCTTCATCTTCTGTCATCATGCCTTTCTTTTTCTCAGTCTTGAGAGGTTTGTGTCAGTGGAAGGGAAATTAGGTGAGGGAGAGAGGGAGAAAAAAAGAGAAGGGGAGGGAGAGAGAGAGGAAGAGAGAAGTTTGACTCTGGAGATCGTGCTGAACCCATTTAACCTATTGTTAATTTTGTGCAGCACTTTTGTCTTTTGACTCCTAAATTCCTATGTGATTTGTGGGTCATGTATGCGTATACTGTATGAGTGTGTGTGTGTGTGTGTGTGTGTCCATGTGTGTGTTTGTGTGTCTGATTAATTGATGTGAGGTGTAGAGAGCCCAGCTACCACCGTTGTGCCCTTGAGCAAGGCACTTAACCCTAAGTTGCTCTAGGGGAGACTGGCCCTGAACAATTGATAGTTGACAAAAGTTGTAAGTCGCTTTGGATAAAAGCGTCTGCTAAATGCCTAAATGTAAATGTAAATGTAGAGAGGTTCTTTGGGACAGTGTTTTCTCCTTTCTCAAGCCTTGAGGTTTTAGCTTCCACTACATGCTGTGCGTTTGTTTTGGCTCAACAACAGAGAGGCTATGCATGGTTGCGCTCTCTCCAGTGTGGGCTGGTTTGTAAGGATTTCCACAACGTGTGTGTTTCTTTTTCTTTTAAATTTCCCCACGTGCTCTCGCTATTAAAACATGATGCTGAAGGCATGGAATCAGTGTGTCTGGTCCAAATTACTTTTCCTTGGTGAGAGTTGAAAAGAAGCAGCCTTAGATGAAGAAGCTGTAGTGTTTAAACCCTCTGTGTTGATACCACTATATGGACGGGTAGCAGAGGTGTCTCACACACCACACACACACACACACACACACACACACACATACATGCACAAGCACACTCACAGGCTGGTTGTCCCTGCTCAGGTACAAGCTTTGACACATAACCAACACAAACAACCCCGACTGCCCCTCTCATAGGAACAACAAACACAGGTAGAGGAGCAATAACCTCCCAACTCCTCAATTTCACACACCTGAGCAAATCTGCTGGGAGCTTTGATTTGAAGATGTTTTACATGAGATTTTAGAACCCCATGGTTTATGCTGCAACAGTGTTCTCTGTTTGTAGTCTCACAATGACCTTTCCTTTTATTGTTGGCTGTATGGTAGTATGGAACCGAACCCTGTATCATTGCTGTGGTCTGCTCAATAAGATTCTTATGGAAGCTTTTAAAACGTGTCTCTTATTGGAATGAACAAAGTAAAACCTATTTTTATATCATACTCTTTCTCGGTTCTGCTGGCATAACAGGCACATGGCATGTCCACAGTTCCAGTCTATATCCTCGCGGACACGTTCCAGAGTGCCCCAGTTCTCTCCTGGACTGGAATAGCATGTGGTTCTATTACAGGCCGTAATGTGAACCAGGAGGTGTGGGAATATATGGAGAGTGTTGAGATAATTATGGACCAGAAGCTTCCCCCCCTTCCCTTGTTTCTCTCTAGGATTGACATCAGGGAGAGTCTGGTGACTCATTTGAATGACACGATCAGAGCATCCTAATTTCATAACTGTCCCATGAGGGAACACCCCTGTTCCGCTTGATTAGAGAGGAGTGGTGTGTGTGTGTGTGTGTGTGTGTGTGTGTGTGTGTGTCTTTCTCTATGGACAGGATAATATGGGGCTGTGTTTGACTGATAATCACAAGGAATGCATGCTGCAGTCCAAGATCGTTTGACCGCAGCAGAGAGGATAGAGAAAAACAGAGATAAAGAAAAAAGTGGAAGAGAGAGAAAGCGAGAGAGAGAGAGAGAGAGAGAGTGACCACTATCAGTGGTCAGACTCACCATCAGCGGTCTCCAGACACCACGACTGTCTGGGTCGAGTCTGGCCCAGACCCGCCTTGGGTAACCCATTCGTCACTAGGCTGCTGTTGTGTTACTGCTCCAGGGCATTGAAGTTGCCTCATACTTTTGCATGTCAGTTTCAAATCCCTGGGATTCTTTTCAGCTGGGTACCCTTCACACAGCCATTTCACTATTGGCAATCCAATCACCCTCCTTCTCAGACATTCAAAACGCCACTGCTACATTCAACAGCCTGTTTAGCAGCTAACGCCGATGGCATAGGCCTGCTGATCTATCGCCACTTGCTCCATAGTTCCCTTTATTGAACAAGCTGTACCCTCCCTCCTTCTCACTCTCTCTCTCTCTCTCTCTCCCTCACTCTCTCTCTCCCTACACTGTAATATATTTGCTGCAAGCAGCAGGCTGTTTTTGCACCAATAGGGGGACTGTGGGACTGGGGTGAATTTGACGCCACACAGCCAGTGAACTGACAGTATTGCACAGCAGTGTGGAATGTGTCCCTTCCTATCTGAGAGAGAAAGAGAGAGGATGGGAGAGAGGGGTGGAAGAAGGGAGGGTGGGAGTCAGAGAGAGGAGACGTTAAGTTAGGGGCATGAAAGAATACTGGGGTAGGGTTTCTGAGATTTCTCCTGAGGTGTCCTTCTCTCTCCATGCAACCTCAGTGCAATAGGATATCAATGGTGATGGAGGTGTGTGCGTGTGTGTGTGTGTGCAGGGGGTGGGGGTTCTGTATTTCAAGGGGAGTGTGGATAGTTTCGGTGAAACCGAGGTCACCCAGGGTCCTGCAATATTTAAATTAATCACCAGCACCAGTGTCTCTATTGCTGTTGCACAGATGTCGAGCATCTGATTGGATTAAGTCCGCTTGATGGATGTGCT
>PYXC01001715.1:1532500-1550000 GCA_015244755.2 Tenualosa ilisha | reverse complement strand
AACTAAACTTAGAGCTTGGAGTCAAATGAGAAATGCAGGGAAGAGAAGCATGCATCTTTAAGGAAAGGCCAAGCACCTTTTGTATGTGTGTGTGTGTGCACATTAATGCTTTATGTTTTGCTCATGGTAGCAAGGCTTTAGATGTGGCAGTGATAAGGGTCAGTGGTTTGTGTATGTGTGTGTGTGTGTGTGTGTGTGTGTGTGTGTGTGTGTGTGTGCGTTTGCAAGCTTACGTGCGTGCATGATAGCATGGTTTAATGATGTGACACTGATAGGAGATGTAGGAAGTGATGTGTGTGTGTGTGTGTGTGTGTGCGTGTGGATGTAAGGATGTACCACTGATAATGATTGTAAGGTGAAACACCCATCCTAAGACTCCTAATCTCTGATCACCTATAGACAGAAAAGACTAAAAAAGACATAGAGTGTGAAATAGATTGTGAGAGGAGAGAGGTGAGGGAGTGAGGGAGTGAGGGAGAGAGAAAGAGAGAGAGAGAGAGAGAGAGAGAGAGAGAGAGAAGAGGGAACAAGGGACAGAAAACTGATAAGAGAAGGATAGAAAAATAGAGTAAGACAGATATTCATAGAGAGAGAGAGAAAATAGAGAGACACGAGGGAACAAGGGACAGAGAACTGGAGCGAAATAGAACCCAAACAAGAGAGAGAGAGAGAGAGAGAGACATAGGCGAACAAGAAAGTTAGAGAGATAGAGCAAAAAGAGAGTGATAGGAACAAAAAATAGAGAGGAGGGGGAGAGAAAGAGACGAGAGAAGAGAGAAGGGGGGGGCAGAGGAGGCGGGAGAAATTGAGAATGAAAAGTGGAGTGGGCTGTGGGCGTGTCCAGTGAGTGTCAGCAGATTCCTATTGGCTGGCCGCAGACCCCTCCCTCTCCGACTCTCTCAGCCTCACAGTGGCTAGTATAAGACCGAGCCTCCAGAGGAGCACAGGCAGAAAGAGAGACTGAACAAGCTCGCACAGGCACACACACGCACTCTCTGCGTAGAACACACTCACTCACACTTGCTCGCTCAGAGCTCTCTGTACACACTCACAGAGGCGAGCGTTACACCGACAGCTACACACACACTCACAGAAGAGAAGAGAGCACCATAACAAGAGTGGTTAAGTGCGTAATCTAGAGAGAGCAGGAGAGAAGGAGGATTCGGATGGGTCACACAATGCGAAACCTGACAGAAATGGGCTTGTTAAAGAACCGCTCGGCTTTCATCTGCAGACCCACACCGGAGGAGGCCATGAAGTGGGGCGAGAGCTTGGACAAGCTGCTGGTCCACAAATGTAAGTCTCAACACCCCCCTATTTCTGTTTCTTTCACTCTGTCTTTACACCCTTTCAACCATGCGCACACACACACACTCTCTGCTGTGCATTAGTAAATATATTGTCACTGCATGTGTGGATGGTTAGGGAAATGCACAAGTTGCGTGTTATGTGGTGCTTAATTAAGATTGTATTGTTGCTGGGTTTGACAGGCATGCAGAGTTTGGGTGCAGGTTTGCTGTGGAGTCTAGGCGCATTTGGGAGATTCAAGCGTATATGTGTGTGTGTGTGTGTGAGTGTGTATGTGTTTGTGCATGCATACATACGTGTGTGTTAGTGTGCAGGCGCAAGTGTGTGTGTGTTTGTGAGAGACAGAGAGTGCGGGCTGGAGTAAAGTGAATGAACAGTCTGTTACACATACCGCTGCACTCACATAAATCCTGCACAATGAATAGAGCCATGTATGAGAGAGAGAGAGAGATAGAGAGAGAGAGAGAGAGAGAGAGAGAGAAAGGATTACAAAAGTGGAGAAAATCTCTCATGCATTTCTATGTTTATCCTGCATCCATAATTCATGACCTCGACTGCCATCGTGATGTAGTGAATCAAATCCTATTCCATCCTCCGGTGCGCAAGGGTTAGCTGCCACCGGCCACCATATGCCTGAGGGAAGACACACACGGCACACAGGATTACTATTACACTTACTCAAACACTCTTCTTCAGCCTGAGGCAGGTTTCACTCCTCTCCTCTCCTCTTCTTTTCTCTTCTCTTCTCATCTCCTCTTGCCTCTTGTCCTGTTTAAGCTGTGATAAACTTGCTGCCCCCTCTCCTAGAGCCTTATCAGAGTAGGGACGCATGGGAACGGAAAGGCTGTTGGCAGACAGCGAGGTGGGACTGCACTTCCTCGTATTCTTTTGTTTTTGTCCAACTCCCGATGCCTTTTCCTCAATTTGTTTAACATGCATCTAAGCTCTGAAAAAGAAAAAAAATCTCCACAAAAAGAGGCAGAAAACAGAAAGTGTTTATGCAGAGGGAAGGCAACTTAGCGTCGCTCATTTTGGCTAAGCTGACTAGCGGTAGCGTTAGCAAAACTGCCGCTGTGGAAATTGTGTGTAAGTGTCCCACAGTGTAGGGAAATCTGATGTTGGTCTTAGTCAGTGTGGGTAGGAGGTGTGCGTGTGTGCGGTTGGGGGTGGCGTGGCAGGATGCGTTAGTGCTTGTTGCCAGAGCAAGTTAGCACTCGCGGGCAAGGACGTGACTAAACTCCCCCCCTGGTTGTCTCAGCGTGTCTGGAATGGTGTGATTCACTGATGGTGTTAGCTGAAAGGGTTTTTTCTCACTTCAAAGTGTGGTTACCATGGTTTTGCATGTTTTACCAGCTAATAAGAAATTTCTTTTTTCTCCCTCTCCCTCTCTCTCTCCCTTTCTGTCTCTCTCATTTTTCGGATTTGTTAGATGGACTGGCCGCATTCAGAGCCTTCCTACGCACAGAGTTCAGCGAGGAGAATCTGGAATTCTGGTTGGCGTGCGAGGATTACAAGAAAATTAAGTCTCAATCCAAGATGGCATCCAAAGCCAAGAAGATATTTGCTGAATACATCGCCATCCAGTCATGCAAAGAGGTAAGCAGAAACCACATGTACAACATTACACTTCTGTCCAGGCCTTGTCCTCAAGCCCTGACTCTGACCCTAATCACCTGAACTCCAGCAACTCAAAATGTTGGACAGATGACTGAAGATTATAAAAATGCAAATTCACTAACCTAGGAAGTCTGTCTGTGGAGTTTTTCTGGAAAATATTTGATCCACGTGAGACACTTAACAACTAGCAGTGTTCTTTGTCTCTCAGTCCAAATGTTTTGTCTGGGCTCATCAGAGAGCATTTTTTTAAGAACCTAAATCTAACCAAAGATTTAGCGAGAGTAATAGGACTCAAACCTATCTAAAAATGTTGTTCCCTGGAAGCGCTGACTTCAACCGTGGAGGATGTGAGGTCATGCCTGACCAATTGAGCCTGGCTTTGGCCCCTTCCTTCCCTCCCTTGACTTGCCAAATCGCTCCAGCAAGTGTTATTCATTTTCCCAGTGTCTGGAACAGGCTTGTGGAAACTCTAACTGAAGCAGCTTCAGCAGCAGGAGCAACAGAGAGAGTGAATGGGGACAGGTGGGGGGGGGGGGGCGGGAGGAGTTGGGAGTTTGAAACCCAGATCCAGAACAGCATGGTCCTAATAAAACTGATGTAGAGGGGCTTCCTGAGACAGACATCTAGAACAGGGACTGCTTAGAACCAGGTCGGGTACATACTGTCCGCTCTTTGTAGTGTTTCTGAGTGTGTTCTTCTTGTGCCTGAAGATTGAAAAGTAACCTGTCTGTGTTCCTTTTTTTTTTCCATTTGTTCCCCTTCTCCAGGTGAACTTGGACTCATACACCCGGGAGCACACGAAGGAGAACCTTCAGAACATCACGCGGTCCTGCTTTGACCTGGCCCAGCGGCGGATATTCGGCCTCATGGAGAAGGATTCGTACCCTCGTTTCCTGCGCTCCGAGCTCTACCTGGACTTGGTGAACCAGAAGAAGGCCAGCAGCGCCTCCACTACCTCCTCGTCCTCGTAGGTGGCAGAACGACAGCGCTGCTGGTGGGGAAACAGACACAGCAGGATAGGGGAACTTTTTCCCAGAGCGAGGGGAAGGAAGAAAAGAGGGAAGGAAGGAAGGAAAGGGAGAAGAAGGGGAGGATGCCTTCTTCCTTTCTCAAGTTTCCGTTTCTTCGTTGACTTCTTATCATCATCACCTTCGTCATTGTCATCATCATCATCATCATTTTTTAAAGAGCGCCATCCTGTCTGAGATTGATGAGGGACAGTGGACAAAAAAGGTGATGGAACGATGGATGAAGAGCAGTGGAAAAGACGAGAATGGGGGGGCGGTGTTGTTTACAAAACGTGGACTGGAGAATGGAGAGATTGCACGGGGTGAAGAGAGAAAGAGAGAGAGAAAGAGAGAGCATAGATCCTTCACTCCCTCGTGGGGTCTGATGGAGAAACGTTGCCATGGTGACTGACATGAACATTATTGCTGTTATTTTTATTTTTTTAATTAATTTAAGTTCTTCTGCTTGCTGGAGAGACATGCTGAGAGTGAGGCGTGGAGTGAGTGAGTCTGAGGAGACACTCCTTAAGACGAGAGAGAGAGAGAGTCTGGCACTGTTTGCTTTTACTTCTTTGTGTTTGTTTGTTTGTTTGTTTGTCTCAGCTGTTTATTTGTTTGTTGGTGTTTCTCCGAGCCTCCTCTGCTCCCTCTCCTGCAAAGAGCAAGAGGCGGCGCCTGTTGGTACGACACGGAGACCACCGTTCGGCTTGCTTCTTGCTGCTCACACTCGCACATACACACGCACACACGCGCACATACACACACACACACACACACACACACACTCACACACACATGCTTTCCTGACTGTGTAAATTACCATCTGAACCACCGTGGAAGCAGAGGAGAAGACTGATACGACCATAAGTCTCTGACGTGAGCTCTACTGAAAAACAAATACACAAAAACAACAAAAAAAGCCCACAGCAGTGCAGCTTGACACCCCATTCTCTCCTTCTTGGCCCACGATGCACTTGTTTTTTTAGATTTTTTTTTTTTTTTTCTCAAGCACAGCGCTCCCTCCGCAAGCATAGCTGCAGCCACCACCCCTCTCACAGCGGGGATGGGAGCAAGGTTGCAAACCAGTAGCTGTTCATTCCTGACTAAAGACTATAGCTGGTCAGAGCTCAGAGAGAAAGACTGAAAGAGTGACAAAATAAAAACAAACCCACATCAAATGGATAGATGGATGGATGGATGGATGGATGGATGGATGGACCAAACTGTGGGAAAGAGGACTGCCACACTCCCTCCTCAACCCTCCACCCCTCACACCTGGACATGGACCATCTGCCTGTCTATAAAGACTTAAGACTGCACAGCCCCTGACCCCATGCTTGGCTTTGGTCCGTAGAGCCAATAAGCAATCCATTGTAGCTCCCTGCAGAGCTTGACGTGGCAGTATTCTCAGGACTCTAACGCACTCGACTATGAAGCTTCCCAGCTTATTTTTTTTTTAACATGTTAAGAGGTTTGTCTTGTTATGTTTGTATTAGGTTTAGACCTGCACTCCATGGACGACAGGGGGGCAACTGCCCTTTTTGACTTTTGAAAAGAGAAAGATAAAGAAAGGTGAAGAGACAGAAAAGAGATAAAAAATGCTTTACCTGTACAAATGGTTTCGCCTATTTATTGTTTTTGACCCCTGGCTGGATGCGCCTCCCTCTGCGTTCAGCTGAAAGCTCCTTGTTCCTTAACCACAGACACAGGACCGTTCACTGGCAGCAGCAGGCACTGGGACGAATTTGGCACAGATCTGAGCCGGATCAGAGCCAGATCTCAACCATATTGCACCCAGCGCCCACTGCTGTGTGGATGGCTATCCTGATTTAAGTGCAATATGATTTTGTTTTTCTTTTTTATCCTTCTGTTTTTCCTTTTTATTTTTTTTTTTGGATAAGTTTTTTTTTATGAGAAAGACAATGGATTGAACTCTGTTTTAACTTTATTTGTAAGAGTTTAGTTGCAAAAATTCAGCTTGAAGTTTGATTTACAGTTAAGGTAAATAAAAAAACAGACAAGAGCAAAGTAGACTCCTGATTTTAAACAAGTTATTATTCTAACTGTGTTACCCCTGGCAGCTGGCAGCCAGGGTTAAAAGGATGTACATATAATTCTTAAATAAATAAACAAATAAAAAAGAATAAAAAAAACACAAGAACATAATGTTTCATGGGCGTTCCGTGAGACATGTCTGTATCTATGTACATAGGAGAGAGTCAAAGCTATAAAATGACATGTATTGTTTTAAACTGGGGAGATGTAGGCGATAAGCCTGCTCACTCCTGGTCATACACTGCTTGTAAGGAGTTTTACAAAATGTATTTTATCATTTTCACTGTTTACAAGTCCAACGCATCTCCTAAGATAGCAAGCGAAAAAGAAAATAGAAAGAGAAAAACATTTGGTGTCATTTGCTCAAGTTCAATAAATCATTCAACTGGTTGAAAAATATCACATTGTCTCCTCCATTATTATGACCCAAAGTTCAAATACTCAAGCATGGAACAATTTACCAGTTAGTGTGAGTGTGTGTGTGTGCGTCTCTGCACGTGCAAGTCTTTGTTTACATGTGAGTGTCTTGGCACATGCACTAGGGTAGTAATTTCAATGACTAGACACTACACTAAGCAGACACAGTCTGGTCATCTGGCCATCAAAACCTTCAGGCCTTTGTAAACAAGCAACCCTGTGTGTGTGTGTGTGTGTGTGTGTGTGTGTGTGTGTGGTGTGTGTGTGTGTGTGTGAGAGAGAGAGAGAGAGAGTTTAAAGCCTGGCCTCTCTCCCCCAGCTGGGGCTGACCAAGGTCATCTCATCAGAGCGAAATGACCAACATCAACAATCGCTTGATAAAGTGAGCAGGAAGAGAGGTGGAAGGAGGGAAGGATGGAGAGAGAGAGCGAGAGAGAGAGAGAGAGCTGGGAGATTCGTGGGCAGAGTGACAGTTTGAAGGACCGTTGCTGATAGAGACTCTAATCTCCTCTCACCAGCTGCCCATCTGCTCATTCCAAAACAACAACAGAAAGAGAGAAAGAGAAATGCCTACTCGTCTTCTCCCTTCATTTTATCTCTCTCTCTCTCTCTCCTCCCTCTTTTTCCTCCCTCGCTATCTCTTCCTCTTCTCTCTCTCCTCCCTCTTTTTCCTCCTTCGCTATCTCTTCCTCTCCTGGTGTTCATTGGCCCAGACTCTAGCAGTGTCTCCCCAGCCTCGCCGCACGCTGCTGAGGACAAAGGTCTTGTTTGGGCCTGGCCTGAATCTGGCCTGTTTCCCCAGATCCCCTAGAGCGGTTTCCTCTCTGCTCCACTCCCTACTACTGGGGATAGGCGGGAAGAGAGAAGAGGACAGGACCTGTTTGGGTCAGGTCAAAGTGACTCTGACGGAAGACCCTGTTTTTTGACTTGGTCTCAGAGCCGTTGTAGGATCCCTGGAGAGGCCTTTTTCATGAGCAGGAACTTAGCATCTACACCCCCCTCCCCCCACCCACACACACACACACGTGCTAAGCTTATACACATGTCTCCTGATTTTCCCCAGATCAGCCTCAGACAAGCCTGCTGGCTCTGGCTGCACAGTGCCTTTTTATGACATTCTCTCTGACTTGTAAAGGGTGCAGAATAATAGATTACAAATACAGGGGCTCATTTTCACAGATGCATGTGACAAATGAGAATTCCGGTGATGGCCAGATCATTTTATCCCATTTATTACAGCTTTTACTGAAATCCTCACATGAATTGGCCTCTCTCACACACACACACACACACACACCCCTACACACAGAGACTTTAAAGGAAACTAAGCGCCAGCAGCAGAGGAGAGGGGAGGCCTGGTTCACACACACACACACACACACACACACACACACACACACACACACACACACACACACACAGAAATGACAGGCCCAGTCCCACATCTCAGCTGCTGTTTGACTAATCCATCTCCCTCACATAGTGAAGAGGGACACACAGTCTCTGGTCGTTGACTTGTTTCACTGGACCAAGCGTTGCTAGGGAACCACCACGTCTCTCGGCTACCGTAGGTGGAGGTGAATGTGTGTGCAAGTGTGTTTATGTGAGTTTGAGTGTGAGTGAGTGTGTGTGTGTCTATGTGTCTTTTTGTGGGTGTGTGTTTGCATATTTTTCTTTAACTAGTTGTGTGTGTATATGTGTGTGTGTGTGTGTGTGTGTTTGTGAATTTTTGAATGTTAATATGTGTGTGTGTGTGTGTGTGTGTGTTGCTGCATGTGTTGTGCAGTTGCATGACTTTGTGTGTTTGTGTGTGTGTTTCTTGGGTGTAATGAAGGAAGAACAGGGGGTAGAGGAGTCAAGGCCAAAAGTACATAACTGTGGGATTAGTGAGGGGTGTCGGGAGGCAGCAAGGAGGGGAGAGCCAGGCACTGAGGGAGGAAGGGTGGGGGTCATTGGGGGGGTGGGTGGGTGAATGGATTTAAGGATCCACTTGTTGAATGTTCTGCAAATTTGGCATGGCAACAGGGCAGATGGCTTAGACCGCGGATGGAAACAGCTGCTGTCGCTCCTGGGGGCGAATCCCCTGCCCCTCATCCCCTCCCCTCCTCACCGCCCCCACCTCCCACCTCCCACCTCCCACCTCCATCCTGCCCTTTGCTGCCCCACTCCTGGATCTAAAGCCCCTCTAGTCCTGCCCAGGCCTGCCTCCCTGCCCAAACTCCCACACAAGCAGGAAGGACCCCGCAGCAGGTGTCCGCTGGGTGCCTGCTAAGCCTCGTTCACAGCTTGCGCAGGCACAACTGTAGCGTCAACAGCAGACGAGAGCAGACGAGAGCAGCCACGGCAGCGCGCTGTTTGTGTTGGGATTAATTTGGGCCCCTCCCCCCTCCCGCTTCTTTCTCCCTCTTGTTTGTTCAGCTCTGTTGCTCTGGCTTTCTTTTAGATGTACAGCCGACTCCAACAAGCTAAATTAACAAAGACACACACACACACACACTGCTAGTAAGCTAGCAAGCCAGCTAGTCCTGGTTCTAACCATTCATTTAGCAGAGATTGGTTTTGAAGCCATGTTTTTTCCTTGTGCTTAGTCTTGGCCAGGATCAGACCCCTCTCTCCCTCTTTCTGTATGAAAGATGCTTTGGTTATGGGTCGAGGCGCAACAGAAGACTGATCATTTTAGATTGTAATTGCCTTTTGTCTTTTAGAGTCATATGTTAATGTGGAAGCATGTGTGTGTTTGCATATGTGTGTGCACTTTACATCAAGACTCCCTTACTCACACTACTCAAATCGAGAGGAAGTGCTTTTTCATTTTATTCATAATTTTCATTTTTTACTGCTACTTGTCTGTCTGTGTGTGTGTGGTGTGTGTGTGTGTGTGTGTGCTTGCATTTATGTTTGTGTATGTGCATGTGTTTGTAAGATGAAGAGGAAGATTGGGTCTTTCTCATAGTAATTTAGGAGAGCTGCCATAGATATGAATCAAGGAGTGGAAGTCTTGTAATAGTTTAGTCTCTGAGAAGAATCATATGTGTATGTTTGTATGTGCATATATGAAGATGATTTTGTGAGAGTTGTATGTGTGTGTGAAGAGAGAAAGGGAGACCATATGTAGGTGTGTGTTTGTGTGTCTGTGTCCGTGTGTGTGTTTGTGTGTGACGTGGTGTATTTGTTTGCAGCTGCATGACTATGTGTGTGTTTGTATTTGCATATATTAATGTGGGTGTGTGAGTGAGTGCGCAAATGTGTGTGTACACACTCACTTGCATCTACAAATCTCCAGCCACACATGGTCTTGTCTGGTGTCTGTAATGTTTATGTCCGGGAATCACTCCTAAGTCAAAGGCGTAAATGTGTGTGTGTGTGTGTGTGTGTGTGTGTGTGTGTGTGTGTGTATGTGCTGAAGGGGTTTTAAGGCATATAAGGATCCCCCGCCTTGCTTGCCCTACCTAAACCTGCGTTACCTCTCGCCTCTTGCCAACGTCAGCTGCACATGGCTTTCTCCAGTGTAAACACCATCTCCTTGTTATGGTCATGGTGGCTCTCAGCTGCAGCTCAGGTTGTGAGGCGGACTGCTTGGGAATGTCCTGCAGACAGACGCTCCAGCACTGACCGTCAGGGCCAGCTGGTTAGATGCAGATTTACGGTCAAGTGTGTTTGCCTGGATTGTGATGTGAATGCCAAAAAAAGATGTTGATAACGATGATGATGATGAGTCGTTGTGTTGTTAAGTCTCTATAAATTGTTTGTCAGAAGCGGGAAGGCTGACGGGAAGAGAGGATTGCCCTTTAGACTATTTGGACGATTCTTCTTCTTTATTTGCCATTTATCCATTACTTTCTTTTTTTGGAAAATAACCACACGCCTTGTAAGCAATCAACACAACAAATGCACACAGAGCAACAAGATGCAACCTCTTTACCACATGATCTGTCTATTTTGACCAGACATTTAGAGTAGAGCTATTTCACTCTGCATTTACATTCATGCATTTAGCAGACGCTTTTATCCAAAGCGACTTACATTTTTGTAATCTATCAGTTGTTCAGGGCCAGTCTCCCCTAGAGCAACTAAGGGTTAAGTGCCTTGCTCAGGGGCACAACGGTGGCAGCTGGGATTCGAAACCACAACTTTTTCAGGCTACTTACACGCTAGCCAGGTTCCCTACACTCCACTACACTACCACCGCCCCGGTGCCCTCATCATGCATGTTTGCCATGTCGGATTGATGCTTTTGATGCTTTTGCCTTTGTTATAGCCAACAGCATCCCCTCTCTCTTTGCCATGCAGCTACTACTATGCTTTCCAACACTGTATTCATGTTTATCAGTAAGTCAGTGAATCAGTAAATATCTGTATCTGGTGTTTTGTGCAGTGGAGTTCAGTTAGGAATAGGATGCAAAAAAAAAAAAAAAATACCCTCCAACGTTTTTTATCATTCTAGCTAAAGCATGTAAATTAAACAAATAAACTCAGTTCTATAATTTGATGCTGGTCGGCTCAGTCCCCTTGGTGACGTTGTGAGTCCCAGTGACGAAAATGGAGACCTTTCCTGGACAAGAAAAAAACCTCAAACCCCAAAACATAAATCAGTGCCCTCCCACTACTCAGTACCACTGAGACAGAAGGAGGTGTGAATATGTGTGTGTGTGTGTGTGTGTGTGAGAGAGAGAGAGAGAGAGAAAAAGTCCATTACCCATGATGCAGCTGGCACTAGTACAGTTCTTGAGGTTCTCTGATCCGTCACGGATTCAGCAGCTGGGACTGGATCATCCCAGGCCTGGCGCTGTATTCCTAGTCAGCTAGGTTTTAGGGAACATGACCCAGAGAGCAGCCAAGACCAGTACCAGAGCCCATCTGGGCCCCGTGGGTGCCAACAGAGCAGGCTTTGGTACCAGTGTCATCCAGAAATGACCTTGAGCCAGTACAAACTAACACCAAGTATCAAGTCTATGCTAAACATCCGCTTTGCTTTAGCATTTTATTTTCCATGCTGCGGAAAATCACCAAATCAGAAGCTGTCTTTGTATGTGCCAGATTAGGGGCAGGTCCATTCTAATAGAGTTTGCGTTCGTTCTGATCCGACGCACGTTTTCCACACAGCACAGACTGAAGATCATCAAGAATTGGACCATTGAGTATCATACCCAAGGCAGACTGGTCAGCTTAGCTTTACGAAAATGGCCCATATTATGGCATTGGTCATCCAAACCAGAACCATCTGGTGTAGCTTATGTGTGACCAAGAGAGCAGGTTTTTGGTACTGATCCATCTTGCATACAGGCTTTGTTCCAGCACAGAATCAGCCTGCATCTGGGCTTGAATGTGACCTGATTCAGATGTGGGTCTGATTAGGGCCAGGCCAGGCCCTGACTCTATGTCCAGCAAAAGCTGAGAAATCCTCCAGAAAGCCTCTACAGGGAGGTACATTTCATTATCTATCCCCATGCCTAGCTTTTAAAAGGCTCATAATTAATAAGGGCCTTTTTAATTCATTACCCCTGCACGTGTGTGTGTGTGTGGTTGTGTGTGTATATATGTGTGTGTGTGCAGAGGATTTACGAGATCCTCTGGGTTATCTGGGGCTCCTAGCAGCTTGCAGGTCAGAGATCTCTTGCTCTTGCTGGCAGAGGCTGGAGCAGGGGCCCTGTTTAAGAGCCCTCT
Source organism: Tenualosa ilisha (assembly GCA_015244755.2). NCBI lineage: Eukaryota > Metazoa > Chordata > Actinopteri > Clupeiformes > Clupeidae > Tenualosa > Tenualosa ilisha. Next base: position 1,537,932 of record PYXC01001715.1, on the reverse strand, counting down.
CCAGCTGTGCCACACACACACACACACACACACACACACACACACACTCCCTGAACACTCCAAACCCCAATTTCTTCTTCTTTTTCCATCTCATTTCTCTCCGGGCCGGTTAAAGAGTGGGTGTCATGAGATCGGATGTTGAGTTGAGTTGAGTTGAGATGTGATGAGCTGAAATGGGGTCAACTTAGCAAAAGGAATAAGGGCCTGGAAGTAGCTGCCTCCTGCCCAGCTGTGGAGCCTCTCTCTCTCTCTGTTTCAGAGCTGGGGATGGGGGGTCTCTCTGTGTAATTACAGGGGAGGCTGGGGGATAGACAGGGCCGACTTTTAATGTGGACATCCCTGGCAGGGAGGATGCCATCACGCTGTCACATGCACCATTTACTGTCAGACTAGTTTACTGCAAGCCTGATGGAGAAAGAGGCAGCCTGGTGTTTGCTTAAACAAAAACACACACACACACACACACATTTGCAAACACTATTTGCAACACACACATTTGCACACACAAATTCACAAATACTCTGAAACACACATTTACACACACTTGTGTTTGAATGCATGCAAACTGACACAAAATGACTTAAGAGGGGACAGTTTAACTTGTAAACATGTGCTAGTGTGAAAGACCTTAAACGCCATGAGGAGAGTTTGTTATAAAACAGAGAGGAAACAGCCAGAGAGAGCATGTAATGTAACATAATGTATAATGCATTATATATGTGTGTGTGTGTGTGTGTGTGTGTGTGAGCAAGCGAGTAAGTAACTAAGTCTGTGTGTATCTTTGTATCCGGGTGCCCATAATTATCTCTATGGACATTTGTTATTTGCAGATCCTTCTGATCTACTAGGAGCTGTTTAAATGGCTATTTGTCCTCATAAGCACTAGTCATGTGGTGGGTGTCTTCCGTCTTCTTTGTGCAGCGCTGCAGAATATCCAGTAAGTGCGTCAGCAACCCTTCCAGTCAGCAGCGGAAGAGAAGCCATGTGCACATAGTGATGGTGAGAAGCAAAATAGCCAAGGAAGTAGACATATAAACACACACACACACACACACACACACACACACACACACACACACACGTCATTATCTTCTGGTCTACAAATGCATGCATGTGTAGTCTAAAAGCATCAGTCATCTGCAAAGGCGTGGTAGCATTATGTTACTATACTGCCAAACAGTCCCAGACAGTAAGTTAAAAGAGGCACATTATGCAGATAAAATGTGCAAATATTTACCAAATGCTGGTTGATGCGGTTGTAACCTTAAATGCTTTGATAGATTGCATAGCACTAATATCGTGATTCTTAACACACGCTAAAATTATTGGGGAAAGGTAAGTAATGGATGTATCTCCTGAGGTTTGCCTGTCTTTAATAATTAGGATGGATATCTTCACATAATTTTCACTCTACCTAAATTTCATCTCACATAGCAACACCTCAAACATGATGGGATCTGTAGGTTAACGAAGACCGAAGATTAGAAATTGCAGTGACACACAGAATGCTTGCACTCGTGCATGCACTAGTGACCTTTCATGTTGAAGAGATGGGACATGATGATGGTGATGATGATGGTCAGAACCTTATTCTGTACGTTACCATCTAGATGACTGGAGCTAAGGTTGCCTTACACCAGGTGTCTGACACACAGGGTGTGTGTGAGTCATCCTATCAGAGTGAGGAAATGGTCTTCTATCAGGTGACCTCACAATGCCTATCACACAAAAGAGGTGAGGTCATGATGTCAGTTGGCTTATCTTTTGGTCTGCCACAACACACACACACACACACACACACACACCACTGAGTGTTTGGGAGGTTCTTATGTAACAGCTTTGGAGGGTGAATTGAACAAAAAAAGATTAAAATCTAAACTATGACAGGTTTCCTCTTTCTGAAATCATGTAATTCTTGGAAGAATAATTGAAGTAAAATAAAAAAATCTCTTCCTGTGTTAATTGCAATCAAAACTGAAGGAGGTCAATCAACTGGGGAAATGCCATGATGACTAATTTAATTAGGCTCCAGGAAAGTAGTGAGCTTGTGAAGTTCTGTGATAAGCAGCCTTCTCTGGTTAGACCAAAGCTACATGGATTCCACATTCATACAGTTAGATTACAAAGAAAGACACACAATTCCATTAAAAAGGAGTGAAAAGAGAAGATGAAATAGATTGTGGCTGATTAGAGGTTGTGCTCCACAACCAATCAGATCAACCCCCCTTTTCTGCCTTTCTCTGCAGTAAAAGTGGTGACTGGTCAGATAGAAGAGAAATAAATGTCCTAAGAAATTAATAGCATGACATTAGCATGCTAGCTCAGTAATGTGTTCTTCATCTGATGTGATCCTCATCTATAAAATCTGTACCTTAAACAAATGTGGCCCATTTTGAAATATACTGGATTTTCCAGTATAGTTTCTCACAGCCAGAGGAGTCACAGTTCTAGGGGCAGTCAATGATGTCTGTTCATGCAGCTCCATTTCCTCCTCCCACTTACGGCAGAGGGCTCTCTACGTTGTTATCCCAAAGAGTCTTGTGCAGTTCTTGTGGGTTCCAGGGAAATTGGAGCAAAATTCCCAATATGGGTGAGAATAGACTGGCTCTGTTTTGTCTCCTTCCATCTGATATTTACACTGTGTTGAGTAGCAGTGTGCGTAGACAGCTGCTTGCACTGCACTGCACCTCTCTGCTCTCTGGGGACATTCCACCGCTTCGGGAGTCTGTAAGCTGCAGACAGGAAGTGAGTCACTCCCAATTTCCTGCCTCAGAGTTTTACGCTCGTGGATTTCCAAAAACACACAGGGAGAAATCACACCTGTGTCGTCATCACCCAGCCTCCCCAACCCCCACCACACACACACACTCACACACATAAACATAAACACATGCAAATAAGCACACAAACACATGCCTGCAATCAACACACATTCCTAACAAACACAGAAAAAAGAGCACATTAAGACTATACAGTCTTCACTTTTCCTCTCTCTCTTTCTCCATCTTTCTATCTGTCTTTTCTCTGTCTCAATGTGCTGTTTGCTTTTTCTCCAGCGGTGGTTACCGTAAAGTGACTAAGAACATTCTGGTTGTTTGCCTCAGTGAGAGGCCTGTGGACGTCAGCAGGGGCGACGCAGACGTACGCGGGTATGCAAACAATCAGGAGCTGATGCATGTGGTCCTTAAGGTTGGGGGGCCAGTCCTGCACAATAGTCCTGCCCATTCTCACACCCACAAATCATCTGGAGCTGTTAGTAGTTTTGACATGACGGTTGAATCACAGCCACGATGTTACCTTCAACCAGTGCCAGTCTCACTCGTGCCATAATGCTTTGTGCAAATCAGCTGGTGGTTGCATTGTCACTGGTTTTGCAGTTATAAAAGATTACAGAATGTCAATACTTGAAATGGGACCATATGGACAAATGAAAGATAATTCTCAGAAAGATATTGATGAATGACATCCATTGCCTTCCATTCTTCTAAAATGAGTGGAACCTATATATCCTGTTGGGGATTATGACTTAAATGAGCTATGTGTTATACTTTAAGGTTAAGATGTCCAAAAACATCCAAAGAATAACATCAGTAACATCAATAATATCATATACAGGAGTGTGTCCACCATCATAATGTCAGAACATGTTGACTGGGCCAATAAACAGATGCTATCTGTAGGTACCGGACTGGACCACAGCATCAGTGTAGGCAACAGAAGGCAACAGAAGGCGTGTGCTTCCCGGAGTAGAGGGGCCCATAGCTGAGAATGGATGATGTGTGTGTTTTTCTATCCCAGTGTAGACTCCGAACAGTACATCGCCAGAATGCAACAGGCAGGCAGGTTACATAATATATGAAGTAACATATTCCTGGTTTATCAAAGCTTTGCAGAGAGGCCACACACACACATTCTCTCTCTCTCTTTCTCTCTCTCTCTGCTTCGATCTCGCTCACATACACACACACACACACACACACACACACACGCTACTTTGATTGGTCACGACTGTCACACACAGATTTAGTATCTCTGAAAGATGCACAGAACCCAGTCAGCACAGGTGAATTAGGTATGTTCACTGTACCTCAACATGCCCACGCTCTCTCTCTCTCTGTCTTTCTCTCTGTGTATGTGTGTGTGTGTGTGTGTGTGTGAGAGAGAGAGAGAGGAGAGAGAGAAACAGACAAGTTACCATTTGTCCACACAAATCTCTCCTCATTACAATGTAGTCATACCCAGATGACACAGTTAAAAAGTTCCCATAGTGCTTGTCCAGTCAGGTGCTCACCCATGCATTTGTTCATTCATACGATTTCCCAAGGACAACCACAGGTGGATGGAAACTGTGAAAGAAGGTGTATTAAATTACACACCCTTTCACCCTCAAATTTTTACATATACACACACACACACACACACACACACACACACACACACACTCACAGACAGACAGATACACACACACACACACACACACACACACACACACACATATGCATGCACACTCTCTGTCTCCCTCTCTCCTACACCCTTTCACCCTCAAATTTGTACATACACACAACACACACACACCACACCAACACACACACACTCACAGACAGACAGACAGATACACACAGACACACACATATATGCATGCACACTCTCTGTCTCCCTCTCTCTTACACACAGACATACGCGCACACACACACACACACACAAACAAATACACAAACACACACACACACACACACAAACACACACACACACACACACACACACACGCAGACACACAGACAGACAAGTAGCAGTAAAAAATGTGAATAGAATGAATAAGCACTTCCTCTCGGTTTGAGTAGTGTGAGGTAAGAGAGTCTTGATGTAACGTCAGTGTACACAGGAAATTTACCAGCCACTGCCAACACATAGCACCTTTTTAGGAGGTCAAGGAGGTAGACACTTTTGTATGTGTGTGGTGTGTGTGTGTGTGTGTGTGTGTGTGTGTGTGTGTGTGTGTGTGTGTGTGTGTTTGTGCGTATGTGTGGTTACTCCACGTGAGTGTGTTTCTAAATTTGTGTGTCTTTTTTTTTATGCTCAAATAGAAAAAAAGCCCTCAGAGAAACTGTAAAGTTTGTCTTGTGATACTTAACTAAAACGCTATTAGAAAGCAATAGTGTAGTCTGTGAGCCCTTTTGAAGCTGTTTTGAGGGTGACACACTCACACACACACACACACACAGAGATATGCAGGGCCTCACATGCAGTCAGAATGACGACACCAGGCCTGGCATGTTTCCTGCCTCCCATGCAAGGCTTGTGATTATGACTGCACTGCATTCTGCAGTTTCGCGTGGTTAGCTGTTTCAGACCCCCATGGGCGACTGGAGACGTTAACCATTAAGCCTGTGCGGTTTCTGTTATTCAGCTCTTGAGAACCCAGCACTTGTGGC
>PYXC01001715.1:1512500-1530000 GCA_015244755.2 Tenualosa ilisha | reverse complement strand
ATGGAGATTTCAGGAACACAGTTGTGGTCACAAAGTGGAACTCCGATTAATGACTTGCCTTCTGAGCCTTCTCTGTGCTTTTGACCTGACAGATCAGACCCAGCTGGATCCATCGGGTTCTGCCACATCTGTGCCGCATGAGGCCCAGACCCCAACCAAACCTCAGCCAGACCAAGGCCAGCCAAGAAGCTGTCTCTGCAGGTGTTTTCCCCACTTGTTCCCCACATTCCTGAGCGCACTGATGTCAGTGAAGGACTCCATAATTCAAATTGGTGCTGTTGAATGAAATTTCCATGAGGTCATCACATGACTTGAATTAGCCACAATTTTGACATTGAAATTGTGGTTGCAGAATTATCTGATGAATACTGATGCATGATTTGGACGATGTCTCAGCGATGATGCTGCCACTGTGTAACCACAGTGTAATTCTAGTGTACCACGCCAGAGAGCTAACCCTTTTTTGTAATAAGTGGATATTATACTACAGCTATAATAAATGGTAACAAACTCTGAATCAAACCAGGCACCTTGCGTAGTGACTAGGAAGGGACATGTATTATCACATAATGGGATGTTTTCCTTCGAGCGCCAGCATCAACAGCAATATGAGAATTATCCAGAAAATGAATCCAAAAAACCTAAAAGCTCTCAGTGTTTCTTTTACGAGTGCTGAGTTTTCCTGACAAAACTTCATCTGTTTGCCTATCTCTCAGTTATTCACAGCAAACATAATTTCAGTGATTACAGTAAGCCCATGGACCGCATGGAATGTTGTATCAGGCTTTGCGCGAGACATAAATATATACACACACTGTCACACGCACACGCACTCACACACACACACTCACACACACACACACAAACCTGACATCTTGACATCATTGCGCACTCTTACATGTGCACACACACTCATACACACACATTCAAACCTATGATCTTGACATCATTACACACACACACGCACACACACAAACATACACACACACACAGAGTGAGCGAGGATGTTTGTTGCTGTTGTTGCTGCTGCTGATAAACTTAGGTTGACCTCCACTGGGCTGACTGATGTGACAGAGAGTGTGTGCAATGGACACGGTCTTTGCCGCCTCTGAGGCTCCTCAGCACCTGTGTTCTCATGTGTTGGTGCATTCACTGACTCCGATGCTGGCGTAGACATGCCTAAATCGCATGATGTCAAATTTGATAAGACCAAATCGCATTTCACAGGCCTATTTATGGAGCAGAGCAGAGTTGATTTATTCATTTCCTCAACCAGAGTGGAGCTGTGGCCCAAAATACACATGCACGTGTGTGTGTGTATGTGCGTGTGTGTGTGTGTGTGGTGTGTGGTGTGTGTACGCGTGTGTAGGTGGATGGGTTTTTCTTCGAGTGAGAGAGATTGTGTGTTGTTACTTCCTGGACTGACAGTTAGACACACGCACACACACACACACACACACATACACACACATGCACACCAAGCACATAACTACAGCTCCTGAGGTCTGGCGAGAGTAGCGTGCCATCTTGTGCCATGTCGCGTTGTGACATGACGTAGGTTGTGTGAATAGGGGCTTGCAGCTGGTTCCAACTAAAAGCCAGCACTCTGGGGACACTCATAAACTGGATTAGATGGCTAATGACATCAGACACAGGGCACCGACAAGCCTTCAGGTCCTGGTATTTCAAGACAACATCAGCAACAAAAACAGCCAAACAAGGATGCTTTCTAGTCAACTTCAATGATGCCTTTGACACCAAAGAGACTCTTTGGGGATCAGAAAGGGTCAGAGAGAAGAGAAACAAACATGATGGAAGAATGGAAGAGAAAGAGAGAGAGAGGGAGAGAAAGAGAGAGAGAGAAAGAGAGACTGAGGGAGGGAGAGAAAGAGTAGTTCTAGGATGGTATTGACATCAGGATCCCGTGATGGGGCACAGTTTCACTCAGAGACACACATGCACACATAAACACACACACACAAACACACACACACACACATCCTCTCAAGTCAGGGATAAGGAGAACTGAGATCAGTAGCAGCATCAGCAGTGACGGCAGAAGAAGGAGAATAAAAGCAAACTTCGAAGAGAAGCTCCTTCAAGGCGAAAGCGACGTTCACTTTTTTCACTCATTCACCACCAGAGGCCTACTCCATGAAAACTCCAGTAACTCAGCAGCCCTTATCGCAGTCTCTCATGTTTCCCTTGAGTGTCGTCATGGTGACTCATGGGGATGCTGAGGATCTATAAACTGCATCCTTCCTCCCAACTAACACACACACACACACATACACACACACAAACACACGTACAGTAGAGGAAGACAATGTCATTTCCTCTCGTGAAGATAACTGGATTCTCTGACGACTAATGCATCTCATTTTTTTCTATTTTTTTTCCTCTCAATTATTTTTCTTTATAAAGACAACCATCTCATGCGCCAAACATGAAACATGAGACTGGAGAAGACTCCATATCAACAGCTAGAGGGGAAAAACCCTTAAATCCTCAACACAATTTCATTGCCATTCTTAGTGCGACTAATTGGTCCAACCTGTTTGAGGTTGTTTGTTAGAGACCAGACGAGGGCAGTCAGACACACACACACACGCCCCTTAATGATGGGCACAAGTCCCATTCCCTGTCCACCCACTTCTCTGCATGTGATTCACTCTGTGGGCATGAGACTTCACTAGCTTGTGATATTCTACCATAGATCCATAGAAAGAGATGGTTATGGGGCTTAACCTTTGGTTGCGTAGGCATAGTGCGCAAGGCTTGATGCTGTGGATACTTAGACTTAGCCAGACTGGCAATGCCTAGTACCTCAGCTCAATATTGCATTTTGCTACAGTAGTAGTCAGGGTACTGTCCAAAGGCTTTGGTTTCCTCAACTACATTTGTTAGCATCCAATCAGCAAACAGAAATACTGAAGGCAAAACCAATCGGTTTAAAGTTCAAACAAAGTGCCAACGCACCGACCGCAAAGTAAACGTCTGCCTATTGAGTTTCCAGACTCTTTGTGTAGAGAAGTGAAAGAGTCTGGTCCATTAGGCTACCTTAAAGGCATAGTATGCAAGATTTTTTTAAAGATATTTTTTGCCCATATTCTGAAGTAGAGAGTGGCAGGAAATGAATGGGAGAGAGGGAAGGATTGGGAAATGATCTTGGGTTGGACTCGAACCCACGTCCCCTGGGTTTATGGTATGACACCATAGCCCCCTGAGCAACAGCGCCCCCAGCATGCAAGATTTTTACCTTCGTCTAAAAAGTTTAGAAGATATTTGATATATGGTAAACTAAAGTAGGAAGAATGACACACCACTTGCACCGGTATCTGGAGCACAGAATAATGGATCTTACAACTTCATTGTTGCCACCTCAACACACTACATAACACAATAGCCATGTTTGTACAAAATCATGTTCATTATCAACATGCCGTGGAGAATATCACTGCCGATCTAATCCTTTGGCTTGTTAACAAATTCATATGTGCAGGTGTGAATAACACAATGCTGGCATTAAATACAAAAGCTTCAAAACAGAACGGGGCGCACTGACGCTTTGCATAAGGATCACTGTGTATGTAACCAAAGCGCCTGGCAAAGCAGTAGAGACTGGCAAGGGGGGGCTTAACCAGCTGGTGTTTACAGGCCTGTGAGGCAGGCTCACGATCTTCTGCCTCCTCCTCCTCCTCTTGAGAGCCTCTTACTATGGCTGGTTAATTAGAGTGTGTGCCCATCATGCATCTCTAATAGGACTCCCTCATCAGGCCTCTCCAGGCAGAGGAGAAGGGCGGAGAGAATGACAGGCTGAATCAGAACCAAACATCCCATGACTCCCAACACACACACACACACACACACTTATACACACACACACCTTCTTGACCACACATGCTACTCTATGTGTTCTTGTAGCCGCTGTCTGTCCTGTGTGCATGTGTGTGTGTGTGTGTGTGTGTGCGTGTGTGTGTGTGTGTGTGTGTTACTGTGGCTCCTGCTCATTCTAAATTCTAAATTTCTATTCTCAATTCTAAATTCATATGCCACTGCTGCTCCAGCTTAGCCAATTGTTATGTGATGCCAGAGACATGCTGTGAGCTTGTCAGACATAAGCCTTTCACTTTACAGACACACACACACACACACACACACACACACACACACACACACATACACATACACACACACATATATACACACACACCTACACACAGTGACACACACACAAACACACCCACTCATAGAGGGAGAGAGAGAGAGGGATTCTCATGAATGCAGGTTTACTCATGGATAGCCTGTTCTTCATCCACAGGTGGTGACGGGGCATTAATGAACTCCATGGCCCTCAAATATAGAGAGCAGTATTATGTAACCACGGAAACACGCCTCACTGTTTACTGTGTTTTCATTTCCTCTGATCCGATAGATAGCTAACGTAAATGTGTGTGTGTGTGTGTGTGTGTGTGTGAGTGAGTGTGTGAGTGTGTGTAAAGGGGTCTACGGTGTATCTGTGTGTTTTGATACCTGATGTGTGTGTGTGTGGTGTGATACCTTACATATTTGTGTGTGTGTGTGTGTATTCCTTTGTGCGTAGGTAAGCATGTGTATGAGCACATATGCTGTTTAAGTCACGGCTACGGACCTGTGGCATATAGCTGGGAACACTGGGATATTGTCCCACATCCGCTGTCCTGAATCACCTCTTTTATCACACTGCTGAAGAGTGTCAAGGAAATGAACATCTGTTAGGACATATGGCAAAAGTAATACCAAAGACACATACACACACTGACACACACACACACGCATGCATGCACGCATGCACACACACACACACACGCACACACACACACGCACGCACACACACACACACACGCACACACTCACTCACTCATTGTAGGTGTATGAGTGAATGAAACAAATAAAGCAAAGAATAAAACAACTGTAATACACATTAAAGAAAGAGAAAGAGAAAGAAGGAAAATCTTAAAAAAAAAGAAAGAGAGAGAGAAAAAAAATAATATTGGCAGTTGGCAGCAGCACTGGAACACACAGGTGTGGTGGTTACGTAAGAAAAGTCTCTCTTCTGAATTCTAGTCAGTGTATGTCAGTGATCATTGTATATAAACAAACTTTATTTGACTGGCCATGTACTTAAAGGTAGTTTTGAAAAAAATGGCAAGCTGACAAAGACATTTTGTCATCAATAATATTCCTGCCATCACTAACAACAACCGCTGTTTTATTATTTTGAAGCTATGTATGGCCTGTTGTGGTTACTGGAGCATGTGGTTGCCAAGTAACATATTTATAACTGGCTCCACTCACATGAAAACATCAACACTTAAACCTCATTGCCCATTCATGTCTATGGTGGTGGATAATCAGGGTTGTTAACTCTGACCTGTAGGTTACTGGAAGTCCTGCCCTCTGACCTTCAGTTTACAGTGCTTCCTGCCCTTTACCCTTTAGTTTACTCTAATTCAACAAACATTGCATGTGTAGTTAATGGACTTTGCTGTGTGTGAGTGTGTGTGTGAGTGTGTGTGTGTGTTTTGGGAGGGGGGGGGTTGCAAGTTAGTGATGGATACTGAAGGACTTTTTAAGTTAAAAATGACTGCATAGTCTTGCTGATCATGTGCCAGTTGAGGCCCACATCTGCGCCGGATCTGTTCACTGGGTCTTGTGATCCCTGTGCTCATTGGATTGTGTCCGGCACCATGGTTACAGTAGGAGCACAACACGACATGGAATAAATCTTTCACTGTTATACAGCAGACCTGATGAGCCTCAATTAGTGTAAATAGTTCCCACCACACTCATCTCTCTCTCTCTCTGTTCTCTCAGGGGAGGAGATGTGTTGTAAAGACATTCATTCAGTGGAAATAGTTGCCACCATTACCGTAACCATCACACAATCACTACTGCTGCCACATTTACTGATTTTCCTGGGATTGTTCTCTTTTTTTATTATTGTCTGTTCAATAAAAAATGTCAGTTGTCCAGGTTTTTGCGTGAAATTGCACTTAAAATAGACAAATTCATTAGTTTCACTTTCAAATAAACTGTTCTTGTGCTGTCGCACCACTGTTTTCTTTCCCGTTATCTTAATACATTGGATCAATTTGACTGAAAGTTTACTGCACATTATCTATCCCATAGTTGCTGGCCACACGCAGCCACAAGCAATGGTGAGCAGATGTAGTAACACAAGCAATGGTGAGCATATGTAGTAACATGGAAGATATGCAATCAAACAAAAGGATGTTGGTAGTGTTAGTCAAAGCTGAACTCCAGACAAGACTACATCTGTATCTGTCCTGCATGGAATTGTAAGCATAAAGTTACCGACAAGAAAATGCTTGTGAAGCACAAGGGAGTGAGCCTGGGTGTCAGAACCGACTTACCCTGTTCAGTGTGTGGAGGTGACAGACCTAATAGGCTACAACAACAACAAAAAAAAAATAATAAAAAATTCTGCATTTTACATCATGTGACAGCAAAACAGCAGTTTTTGTTTTAAATATTCATGTCCAAACTAGTGCAGTAGTTTGTATAAATGCAGTCATTTGTGTCCAATATAGGCTATGTTGTAAAACCATAAAAATGCGTGTTTGAAAGGAAGAAGTGAGAATTATTGAGTGTTCAGCTGACCGAATTTATTAACATTAATAATTGATTAATAAACACAAATTTGGCTGAAATTAGACTATATGTGCGCAGTGTGCGTGTATTTGTTCTATGTGCACCCTACAAGTGAACACGTGTCAGTATTTCTGGGCAGCACATCTGGAGTGGAACTGTACCCTTCAACACCCTGCCATGTTGATCCCAGTGCTAGCAACCCTCCCCCACCCCACCCCCACCCCCAACACACAGTCCCTGCTGATAGAAAAACCTCCCAGCAAAAAGAGAAATATTTAGATGGGACCTGCCAGCGCCTATCAATCTTTACTCAATTGTGTAAAGTTTATCATCCATTACTAAGAATGTGGTGACTGATGTTTTTGGAGAGAGAGCGAGAGAGAGAGAGAGAGAAATGAGTGACCCCTGTGGAGACTTAGAAGCGGCCAGCTCTAAGACAGGACACACACACCACACACACACACACACACACACACATTTTTTTTTCTGAACAGTAACAGAAGTTATGAAAATTATACCTGCTGTTCACATCTCATGGATTCTCGGCAGCATGACATATGAATCATTTGTCCCCAGGGAGCAACACAGAAACTTATCCCACTGTGTCACACCTGGCAACATTATTGTGTGTGTGTGTGTGTGTGTGTGTGTGTGTGTTTGTGTTTGTGTGTGTGTATGTGGGCGGGTGTGTGCGTGTACATGACTACTGCCCTATAAAGTTCTATATGGTGTAAGTATATGTTACATAATGAGAAATGATAAAGAGAAAGGTGTGAGTCACACTTAGAGTAAGTTGCCTGAAACATCATTACCAGTAATGGCCTGTTAAAAGTCAACTTCAATCTACAGTTTATCTCCAAATTTGATATAGTAACTGATTAATCATGTACATGCACCTTTGAAATCATCTTTATTGTAAAATCAATTACAGAAATTACGAAAATAATACACTAGGTTTTTAAGGATTTTAAGCTTTTAAACGTGGTGCATGAAAATTGTAAACTGTGAGCAGAGCTTCAAACCAGCTGTCAAATAGAATTCCCTTGACTTCCCTTGACAATTACCTGACTGCAAATGCCTGCTTGAGTGTGAGATTATGCTCTGAATTCATCACTGTTTGTTTATATGAAGTGGAAGTTAGTATAAAGAAAAGACAACCAACTTGTAAGACACCTTCAGGTCAATGTCACGAAAAAGGAAATGGAAAAGTGAAAACAGACAATTATTTTTAGAGATTTTAAAGGTTTTAGAAAGGGAACTTCCTCCCTGGAGAGCTTGAAGAGAATATCAGATCTAGAATTTGGATCTGTCTCATGCTGTCAAGTTATTTATATCCACTCTTGGTGTTGTTTTTGGAAATTTGGTTGGTGATACAAAGGCTTTTTCGACTAACCTTGATGGTTGTGTGAGCAGTTTCAAGGGGTTAGGGTTCGATGAGCTAATGGAATCAGCAGATGTTGTTATTTCTGAGTGGAAATGTGGAGCACTAAGTGTGTGTGTGTGTGTGTGTGTGTGTTGGTTCGGAGGAAGAAGGTTTGTCAGGGTTTTCCATCTCTGAGAATTTTCAGTGATCGGAAATGAGGAGATCCCAAATGAGATGGTGAGGAAGAAGGATATAAACCATGTGTGTGTGTGTGTGTGTGTGTGTGCGCGCATTCGTGGTGTGTGTAAAGGTGTAAAGGTGAGAAATGGGTGTGTAACTGCCAAGAATTGTCATGAATACTGTGTGTGTGTGTATTTAGTAACATGCATTTGCATAGGTATATATTGCATGAATTTCTTGTCATAATGTGTGTGTGTGTGTGTGTGTGTGTGTGTGTGTGTGCGTGTAAAGGGGTCCATATAACTGTCCCTCTGGTGTGTAATATGCTAAGGTCTGCCTGAGCACTTTTTGGAGTTTTTCAGCGTGGGAAAACAAACGCCTTGAGGTAGTTAGGGAGTTTCTGTTGGCATTGATCTCAGAGCTGGCTCATACTGTGTGTGTGTGTGTGTGTGTGTGTGTGTGTGTGTGTGTGTGTGTGTGTGTGTGGTTGTTAGCCTTACTGCCTGGTGAGTTGGTGTTGATGTAAAGTAAAATGGCCTTGACCTTTTTCTTTGGAAACCAATTTCTTTTTTTGTTTCTTTCTTTCTCTTTCTTTCTTTCTTTCTTTTCTTTCTTTCTTTCTTTCTTTCTTTCTTTCTTTCTTTCTTTCTTTCTTTCTTTGTCTTCTCTTTTCTTTCTTCCTTTCACAAGTTCATATCTATGTTGCTTTTCTGCTCCAAGATCCTAAGGAATAAATACAGTCTGGATTCAGTCCTGCCTAGTCTAACCTAGTCTTGAATTCACACAGTGTGAATTCACACAGACAGACACACTCATAGAGACATACACCATGCATCCACTTTCCCAGAAGAATACCTTCTTTGAATTTTCATTGTATGTATGGCATGATATGTTTCTCACACTTATGCATCATTTTTCATTACATGCACAAAGCTTTTCCCCACCGTTGTATACACAGTTTCTACGACTAATAGACTAACGACTCATTAAAGCAAAAAGAACTGAATTCAACATGACTTTAGATGACAGAAAATCCATTTAAGCTCTGACTCACAATTCCCTGGTTTGGTTGCTAGGTAACATAGAAGATTTTTTTTGTGATTTGGTAATGTATAAATACTGCTCCTTGATTGTGTTAATATGATAAGATATGATTTTTGACACACATTTTTTTACATTTAACTGGGAACTCATCTCAGGAAACACAAGAAACGGTTTCAACTTTGATTGATCTTCTGGATCTTTATTTTTATTCATGAATATATTTCTTGAGAACTTGTTCACCCGCAGCGGGGACCACTGATACAGCTCCAGCAAGTAGGTAAGAGAAACAACAGGGCAGAGAGTGTCATTATAATGCCAACACGTGTGTTTTATTTCCCAGCAAACACCAGCCAAGGAGCCACAGCTGTGAGAGAGTGAAGTTTTGTTGGACGCGAGCATGGGCAACCTTGATGACACAAGGTCTATTTCTGCACATGGCCCCCTTAAGTCTTTAAAACAGAGTTGGGCCCCTATTTTGTTTCCATGGAGACAGCGCGCTGGGCAGGAGCGTGAGAGAAACAATAAAGAAATTCATTGTTTGGTCGTAGAGGCTCCGACACGTCAGGATGGTTTATTTTAGCAGTTAGTCAGACCGAAAAAACAAAACGGGATAGGTGGATGAGGAGAAGGAGGAATGAAGGGAAGGGAGGAAAAGAGAAAAGAAAAGAGGGAGAGAAAGACAGAGAGATGGATGGTGTGTGTGTGTGTGTGTGTGTGAATGTTTGTGTGTGTGTGTGTAGTGAGCAGGCATATGTGAAACGTGGAATTTCAGTTGCCTCTGGCACGGCAACTTTTCTAAAAACCATCCAAGTCAGACTGACATCATTGGAGCTGAGCTCAGTCTCTCCTGTAGAGGCCTGCCACTTGTCTTTGCTTCATAAGGTACTGAAATAAAGGGACAAGCCCAGCACAGCATATGTGCAACACTCCACATAGAAAGGAGGCAAAAGTACCCTCATTTGATTGGTACATGTTCAGGCCTCTGGGCAAATGTATACATAGTATATAAATGACTATCCATGCCTCAGTGTGTGTGTGTGTGTGTGTGTGTGTGTGTATATATTTATATGTTGTTTTCCACTATTGACAATGTTTGGTAAGACGTGACTCTAAGATGTTCCCATAGCATATAGTATGCATCATCTGCTGTGGTGATGTAATACTGACAGTGATCTATGTTAAATAGCTTGACCAAATTTGGCGTGCGCAGACTTCAAAGCGGTTAGTAGATCTCTCTCAAAGCTGTGTGGTTTTCCACCGTCCGGGCACATCATTCTCAGGCCGGATCTTCGTGAAAACACTGTCACAGGCGATTACGGTACTGATGGCTGAACACCCGCGCTGAAACAGGGTGGCAAAGCCTGGCGAAAAGAAAAAGCAGGCCAACACTGTCTGCTGATGATACAACTTTGGCCTCCCAAACAGACACATGTTATCAATGATGAGCTTATAAATGGATCATCAGTTTACGATGATTTCTGTCATTTATTGTTTGGACGCGTTTTGCGATACTTGAATTGCTTCATTTAAGAATATGAAAAACAGGAACAAATTGAGTTCATCTGAAAGTACATGACAAGTAATGGATCAACAAGGTCCTGTAACATTTTAATGTTGTCTTTGTCATTACATGGATGTAATTGTGGGACAGAAATGCAGTCAGTGGACTGTACTGTACAGTATTCAACACAGATGAAATTTACCCACTATGATGCAAATATAAACAGAGGCCTAAATAATGTGTGAGAACTTGCAATGGAAAGTTGCCTAAAAAGATGACACAGTGGAATGAGGGAGTGTTTAAGGGTGTGGCACAATTCTGTGTGAGTCTTTAATGAATGTTGGACTATGGAGGATGTGAGTGATTTAAAAAATTCCCTTGTGTGATTCTTTGCCTTAGAGATGTGATTTTGCCCCAGGTCATCCAACACGGTCCATTCCCAAACTCAAACCAGGGACTTCACAACAACATCGGATCGGGATTGAGTACAGGATCCACTAGCATGTTCAACTGACTAGCATGTTCTTACAGTAAGACAGGGGTCGGCATCCTACTGGCACACATGCCACAGTTGGCAAGCAGAGGCATTCTCACTGGCACGCCAGCGATGGTGAACAGCTTTGTTTTTTAGACATCAGAAATAGCTCTGCTGTCTCATCTGCTGTATAGGGTGTGTCTTCTGTAGTGTGACAGACAGAACAGGCTTTAAGCGTTTTTCCAGAAGACGAGTTCTAGCACAGCAGTTGCGCCAAGATCACTCACCTGGTAGCGTAGCTGTTTCCCCGACAGTTTGGCATTGGGCAGAAGTGCTGTGTGCTTGTTGTATTTTGAAACTTTTGTTTATCCAACCTCTGTTGTCCATTTGAGACAGAACAGGAAATGACAAGTCAATCAAACATTCATTCATTCAGAATTCAAGGCTCTAAACTGGTTTACATAACAACAACTAACCAAATGTTTGACACATTACTAGACTACCCGAACAGAACCACCATCACCATCACCACCATCAGTTAGTTTTCTTACTGAGAACTCTAACTGTTGGATGAGAGAAGCATGATGAAAGCGCAGTGAGAATGTTGTTAGTCATTCAAATCAGGTCTTTGCACAAATTCAAAATGAGTGACTATGCTTCCCATTATGCAAGTCGGCCTGTAGCTGACATTTTTATGTATGAAATTTAGAATGATTCATTTGGAATGATTCCATTATTTATTTATTTATTTTTTATTTAGATTAACATGTTAATAAAGTGCTGCTTCACAGAGCCAGAATGGATTCAACATATATTCATGTTGAAAACACGGCCCCATTATCATGCAAACAATTGGCCTGTTGATTGGCACACAAAACAAACAAACAAGGCCGTCTCTTATTGGCTTAACATGTCAAAAAGGTTGCTGACTCCTGCTATAAGGTATTGAGAGGGAGGTTTACCAGTGTTCCACATGCACAGCTGTGTGCGTTACACAACTCTGCTCCCAAGACTAATGAGACAGAAGGTCATGGATGTAAGTCTCTATAAAAAAAAAAAAAAAACATGCTATGAAAATGCCAACAAGTCCCTCAGCGAATCCCTGGATCACTTCAGAACACACAAGTGCTGAGAGGTGATAATCCCTCATATCATTGGACACCAGTGTGGAGCCCACTGCACATACATTAAAAAAACAATCTACAAAACAACAATAGTTGTAGATTCAAGAAAACAACCACAGCAGAGGCTATTATACAGTAAGCAGTGTGTGTGTGTGTCTGTGTGTGTGTGTGTGTGTGTGTGTGTGTGTGGCATGCGTGCACGTTCGTGTGTGTGTATGTGTGCGTGCACATGTCTGTTTGTGACATGTATGTGTGTGTGTGTGTGTGTGTGTGTGCATGATTCCTATCTTCTGCCATACCAGCCTTTTCCTGATACTCCGGTTCCCTCTAATCCCCCT
Organism: Tenualosa ilisha; assembly: GCA_015244755.2. Taxonomy (NCBI): domain Eukaryota; kingdom Metazoa; phylum Chordata; class Actinopteri; order Clupeiformes; family Clupeidae; genus Tenualosa; species Tenualosa ilisha. The sequence goes on along the minus strand of PYXC01001715.1, from coordinate 1,517,321 downwards.
CCTCCATCCTCTCCCCTGGGGAGGAAGGAGTCCTGTCAGTCAGGATCAAATGTGACGTTCACGCAGCCACTTCGCTTCGCTTAGCTTCACTCTCTCACAGGTTCTTACCATATATGCATGCACTCATATATACATAACACCTTAATGGATCTTTTACAGGCTAGCAGCGAAAGTAAATACAAAGAGATGGGCATAACGAGAGAGAGAGAAGAAGAGAGAGATGGAGAGGAAGAGAGAGAGATGGACAGATGAAGAGAGAAAGAGGTTAAAAATAGAGACCTGAGTGTTTCTATGATGGGGCCCTATAGATGTATGGGCTCATCAGAGAGCCTGTTAGAGTGTGGTAGCTTCCATTAAGAGGGCATTCAGTGTGTGTGTGTGTGTGTTTGTGTGTGTGTGCATGTGTGTGTGTGTGTGTCATCTTTGATGTTTGATATCCAATGAAAGACAGGACTCAGAGCGTTTCAGAGAGAGGGCCACAACACAGTGGCTTTTAAGGCATAGCAGTATAGACTGACTGTGTGTGTGTGTGTGTGTGTGCGCGTGTGTGTGTGTGTGTGTGTGTAAATGCACAAGAGTGTAAATGGGGGTAGAAAGGCTTTTAAGGCATAGCTGTGCGGGGTGCCTGTCTTGTGTCTGTCACAGAGGGAAGAATGATTGCGTTGCCGTGTACAGCAGTGGCAGATGCGGTCTCATGGCAACTGTTTCCCTGGCAGAACATGGATGGGTACACAAAGTGAAGAGGAGGAGATAGAACAAAAAGCAGAGTTGGAGAGAAGAGAAGAGAAAAGGGACTGAGAGAGTGGTGTCTAGAAATGACAGGAGGCAGGTCTGTACAGCAAGACAGATTTATTTATATTTCACACAGAGGTAGTTCAATTAAATGTACTTTACTAAGAACAATCTTTGGAAAGGACAGTAAGTGGTAGAAAATTTAAACAAGAAGCTAAAACAGTAAATGACAATGTAAACAAAGCCATAAAATGTAATACAACAATATAACAACAAGACAAGGACAGATAGAATGGAAGATGGATAAAATTAATTAAAACAATTGTTCTCTTTTATACTGCGCTTTTTATTACACTATATAGTGCAGTTTTTATGTTAGCAATATGCACTCTTTGTTAGTTTCTTTCATTGTGTTGTAGCTTGAATGTTGTCCTCTTTTGTAAGTCGCTTTGGATAAAAGCATGTGCTAAATGCATAAATGTAAATGTAAATGTAGAATGGCTGAATTAGCATGAGCTGGTCATGTTGATGTTGGTGGAGTCTTTAAAGGGTTTATGGCTCAGGGGTAAGGGAGTGGGTTGTGGAGCAGGATGCTGGGACAGAGACAAGGACGGCAAAAGAGAGTTGAGGACCCAAGGGAAGAGGGTGTAGAGGACTGGGGGATGAGCAGAGAGGACAGGTAGGAAGACAGAGAGAAGAGAGATCACAGAAAGGAGAGAGGGGGTGAGGGAATAAAAAATAGAGGATATGGTAGAGGAGAGGGGATGTCAGGAAAGGGCTGCGTAGAGGAGGTGATGAAAGACCAGATAAGAGAGAAGTAGGGAGGAGTAGATGAAAGAAAATGAGGGGATAAAAAAGGAGGAGAAGAGAAGAGAGAGGAGGAGCGGGGATAAGAGGACAGAGTACGAGAAAAGACAGTATAAAAAAAAGATGAGAAAAGAACAAAGAGGAGAGGAGTGGAGTGGAGTGTGTGGTCAAGAGGCAGCTGGTGTGTGTGTGTGTGTGTGTGTGAGTGTGTGTGTGTCTATGTCTATGTGTGTGTGTGTTTGTGTGTGTGTGTCTATGTCTATGTGTGTGTGTGTGTTTGTGTCTGTGTGTGTGTGTGTGTGTGTGTGTTTGTGTCTAAATAGAGCATCTCCTCACACAGCTGCAGGAGACAGGGGAGGACACCCACAAATACCTGCCCCAGATAACCATACACCACCTTCTCTTCAACTGTCTACACACACACACATACACAATCATACACCAACACACACACACACACACACAACCATACACAAGCATACACCAGCATACATACACAGAATCATACACAAGCGCACACACACACACATGTTCACAAACAGTGTTACACACAGATACAGAAACACTGAGTGTGTACACAGACCCAAAACACTGAAATAGTGTCTCCCTTTGACATTTTCACGGATGGAAAGACCCAGCACAGGGCCAGTTAGCACAGCTGAGCTGTGAGGCTGTGAGAAGGCGCTGACATTCATGGGCCATGGTGCTCAGCTCTCTCTCTCTCTCTCTCTCTCTCTCTCTCTCTCTCTCTCTCTCTCTTTCTCTCTCTCTTTCTCTCTCTCTCTCTCTCTCTCTCTCTCTCTCTCTCTCTCTCTCTCTCTCTCTCTCCTGGGCAACATTTCATCCTGTCCGTAAACTCTGTTTTTCCATTTCTCCCTTCTTTTCCATGAAGTCTCCAAACATACACACACACGCACACACGCACGCGCACACACACACACACTCACTCACACACACACGCACACACACACACTCACACACACACACACACACACACTCTCACACACATACACTCACACACACACACACACACACACACACACACTGGGATTCCCCTAAGAGCTATCCCTCTGGTGTCTCTCCTATTTTTACACCATGGAGATGTCATCAGTTGTGAGATCAGCCTTAGATCTAAATAAATCAGGCATATGACTAAACTTTCATTAAGCCGTGTCAGTGAAGTCGGACTTTGTCATATCTTTTTGTTTATAGTGACTAATATTTCCTTGAGAAACATCTCTGCTCGTTAAGACCACAGTTGAGCCTTCTCATAGATGACTAATTACTATATAATTAGTAATCAACATAGTGTGGTAGATGTATGGTGTCTGTCCCCCCATCAGCCTGACAGTGCCAATGCTGGTGGATGTTGTTGGACATATTAGGTCTCATTACTGGGGAAGGGGTTTCACGCCCTGTTTACAGGTATCTAGATTTTTTATAATCAGATATTTTTTTTATCCGTTTGAGCCTCTCGTTTAAATGTAAACAGAGTTTCATCCACCTCAAACGGATATTTTTTAAAACGACCTCCAAAGTGGCGATTTTCCAAAACTGGATTTTCTGAATTCCGATGGATACGTGTAAACGCAATTTGAAAAATAAACGGATGAAAATGATCCATTCATAAAAATATCCAGATATGTGTAAACAGGGCCTCAGTTACAGTATGAGCCACTGGTGAAACCAAACAGAAGATGTGACTTATGGGACACCTCCTAACTCTATTTCTCCTCACACATTCAGCTCGTACATTTACCTTATTTTTCCCCTGGACACATTTTTTATGATATTTTAATTATTATAATTTTTTGTTACAAAATTCTACATTTCTTTTGAACTCACCTTGTGATCGTTTTGTTTATGTTGTGACAAGAGGCAGTGGCTAGTTATGAAACACCTGTGGTGTAATGTTTGTGTCGTCGTTTGTGTCAATCAATGAATTACTGAGTCAGTCACTGGTCATTGAATGACTGGGATAGCATGACATTGTCAAAATGCTGGATGCTGACACAACATAATCAGAACAGCATTACGCCAGTCCATCAGCTGAGAGTCTTCAGCCTCAATCAGGAATGGTCATCTTTAGGATGAAACACACTTCATGCGTCGTTTTGTCTTTCGTCACATGCTGTCTGTATTCGGATTTGATGTCTTGCTGCACAACCAATTACCCTGTGGACAATAAAATTGAAAGTTGAGTTGAGTTGAGTTGAAAGGTCTAACTGAAGCATCTCCTGTCTGATATCATTTTCGACGAAGATTCAACTGTTGATTTTACCATTCATCGATGTGTGTGCAGCACTGCTATGCTTCCCACTATTATGGTAAAACATTTGATAATAAGTCTCTTCCATTCTGCAGTATAGTGCATTCCCCTCCTTGTTATACTGCATTGACCGTGTCACCCCTGTAAAGGTCCTGTTTAGTCTGCACACACAGGCAGATATCTCCGGCTCGCTGTGACGTAAGAGCCCCACATAAGGCTACAGACTTGCTAATCCAGCTTGCTATTTCTGGCTCCGTTCGCTGTGTAACGTGCGCAGCAGGGGCAACACTGCAGATCTGCAGTATGCAGGGGTGATGCACGGCTTACGTCTCAAAGAGCCTAAACTCGCGTTTTAAGCCACTGGCTTCAAATCTATGCGCTTTCAGCCGGTGCGGATATCTCAGCTCAATCTCATGTCAAGCAAAAAGAGCGATTGCCACTGGCCATATCAGCTTCTCAGAGATCGCTCACGCAAGCTGGTCGCAGGCAGAGTTGGACTCCACAAATTCGGAGAGCAATAATCCATGTGGTCATACTGACTGTGCACTTACGGGCGATATCAGTGATAAACTCATCTGCGAAGAGCTAATTAGGATCAGCCCTGGTTCACTAAGTAGTCGGAACAAATATTTGACTGGACTAAACTACTCTATGAACCTGTAATGTTAACCTGTAGTGGCCAATGTGTTGTCAATATGCTTGGTCACACTGTAAATGGCTGCCTAGCATTGTCTAGTAGAGTACCACATGGTAGCTGGAGTGTACCGAGCAGTGTGGGTACTGAGAAAAGCTTTATGTGAATAAGTAAATTCATAAATTCAGTAAATGAATTGTCCTAATTCAGTGAATTCATTCATCCATCAGTGTTTCTCAGAATGGACCCTATACTTTCCAGCTCTCCAAACATGACTCCTCTACACCCCCCACCCCACCCCCCCACACACACACATCCTTCCACTTTAACACCTTCTGTTTGGATCTGCTCCAGTGTGAGCATGCAGGGGTATGAGAGT
>PYXC01001715.1:1507500-1510000 GCA_015244755.2 Tenualosa ilisha | reverse complement strand
GTGGGATGTTTTTAAAATAGTAATTGTCAGATATGTTACAATTACAGAAGTATGTATATACTGTATATAAAAAAAAACAACAATCATGTTCTACAGTCAAGTCCTTTGCAACCAGACCAACTACGTGGTCATGCCTGGGTGTGCTTGGCATACAGCTGCACACACACACACACCACACACACACACACACACACACACACACAGAGACAGAGAGATAAAATGGGCTTGCAGAAGACTGTATCACAAGTCCCTGACAGTAGTATTTCACCAGTGATGGACAGTGGATGGCCGTTTCAATTGCGTCACAAGAGAGGTAATAAGGCCAACCCCCCAGAGAGCTGTGAAAATGTCCAGTGTGTGTGTGTGTGTGTGTGTGTGTGTGTGTGTGTGTGTGTGTGTGTGTGATGATTCACTGGAGAGTGGTCTATTTCTGGTGCCAAGTGATGTAGATAGAGTATCAGCAAGCCTGACAAACACACACACACACACACGATACAGACAAACTGACAAAAACACCCAAACACACATATGATGCAAACACACACTGCCAAAAACATATAAACACACACACACACACACACCACACACACACACACACACACACATATACACAGACAAAGCTACCTCCTCTTCCCATCTCTTTCAGATAGTGCCAGATATAAAACGTTCTCATTTTCTCTCTGGCCCAGGCACTCTGTTATTCAGGACAGCCAACAATGGCCACAGCCCAGAATAAGTCGTGGTCATCTCTGTGGTCAGGCACCAAGCCTCTGCTCTGATTTCTTTCAGAGAGTCAGGCTACATATTGATCTGTGTGAGGAGGTGAATTATAGTCAGGAGGAGAAACTGGGTCAGATGGAGCGATGGCAAGTGGGCTGAAATACATATGTAGTATCAAAGCTAAACAAGTCAGCACATGTGTGAGTGTGTGTGTGTGTGTGTGTGTGTGGCTTGTGGCCATAATGATATATGTAGTATTAAAGGTAAACAAGTCAGCGTGTGTGTCTGTGTGTGTGTGTGTGTGGCTTGTGGACATAATGATGCATGTAGTGCCTGAGATAAGGGCTGCGATGACCCACTAGCTCAGACTCGTGCTCAGGGGATGCGTCATGCCACTGATGACAGAGATCATTACCTATCAAAAAACAGTTTTAGGAAATGAGTGTGTGTGTGTGTGTGTGTGTGTGTGTGTGTGTGCGCGTGCGCGCGTGCACCTGCGTGCGTGAGACTGAAAGAGCGAGGGAAAGAGAAAAAATGTGGCTAATATCTGTTGTGTATTTTACAGTAGTGTGTGAATGTGGTGAGAATATGAGAGTGTGTGTTTACATGTGTTTAGCTGTGAGAGCATGTGTGTGTGTGTGTGTGTGCATGAGTGTGTGTGTGACGGATTCCCATGTGGGTTTTATCTTCTGTCTTGTCTTGCTGTGCCAAATGATCCTCTTCCTTTACCCCTGCTGACTCAACTTTACGTTTATTTTCCTTTGTCTCATAGCAACGGCATATTTCTCTTCAGGCATAAATGTGTTTTTCTTCACTCATAACTTAGTCTCTTTCTCTCTCTGTCTCTCTCTCACTCACACACACACACACACACACACACATATATACACACACTTTCCCTTTCACTCTCTTGGATCTAAAATTAGAGGATGGTTTGGTGATTGGTAATGGCTTGGCTATGGCCAGCTCTCCCTTGTCGAAGTTCAGAGAGAGTTTATGTGTGTCTGTGTGTGTTTGTGTATGTGTGTGTCTTTGTATTAGCACTGAAGAGATGCTTTACTGTAAGCTATGCTGGGATTAAAGGCGGTCCTGTTGAGTACTCCAGTGAAGAGAGCATGCAGCGCCAGGCTGAGATAGAGGCTCTTCTCAGTGTCAACATTAAAAGAGTATCTAAGCCACCTAGAGATATCAGAAGAGTTTCCCAATCTCTTGATTCTTCTTGTGCTCTTCCACTTGAGGAGACAGGGCTTTGTCTCAGACTTGCACAGTGACTAGTTTTGCAGTGTGTCGCAAAGGCAGTAAAAGACAGAGAGAAAGAGAGGGAGAGAGAGAGAGGGAGAAAGAGACAGAGGATCTAAAGACTAAAGATCTAAAGAATCCTTATCAGGTCAAGTGTGCTCTTCTGCCCATTCATTGCACAGGCTGTTTGGTCTGGGCCCCTTCAGGATATTGCCTCTGCTGGTGCACCTTTATAAAGATGATGAGATTTCATTGTGATCTGGCTGGTATGGGAGACAGGCTTGGCTGATGACAGGAATTCATTGAATTTCAAAGGCATTCTCATTACATTAAAACATGAATGATATCTTTCTTAGGCTTTTCCTGAAAATGGGTCAGTGTGAATGCTGACATAGCCTTTGTTTCAGCTGGAGTTGTAGGTACTGTTATGTTGGTTGTGCAGACAGCCTATATAACTCGGCAGAGCCTGCAGTGTTTGCAAGTCCATTTCATTCAGCTTTACAAGCATGTCCTCCCAGCCCGACTCAATGTGTGTATCCAG
>PYXC01001715.1:1497500-1502500 GCA_015244755.2 Tenualosa ilisha | reverse complement strand
TCACCCTGTTTCCAGTCACATTTAATAGGAGTGGACACATTGTGCGGTGGGGGAAACAGTGCCAAATCCTCCGGTAATTGCCTCGCAGTTATGAGGTTCGTCAGTCGATTAGAGTCAGATGTTCCTGTGGCCCTGACCGCGCCGTTCCAGAGGAGAGATGTGCACCAGGAGATTCCACACAGTACATTACATACGCACATGCACATAGTCTCACACACACACACACACACAGTCACACACGCACACACAAGCACACAGTTACACACACACACACACACACACACACACAGCAGAGGACAACACGGCACAGCTGCAACGCATATACCTGTTGTACGTCTGCTGTCTCCACAGTTTGTTATGACAGGCTGCCTTTGGGGACTATAAATAGATCCCCAGTGGTCGACTCCTGGAGAAAAATGGCCGAGGAACCCTTCACTTGTACCCCATCCTTAAGAGCAAGCAACATGTGGAATGGATGGCAGTTGTAGAACAAAAAGGTATGGGTCCAAACTAAAACCAGGCTAGATCGAGGCTGTATCCAGAGCAGATCCAGGCAAGATCTGGGCCAAAGTTGAATGCAGGGTGTTGGGTGGTGCTATAGGATGACTGTGGGTCCATAGAAAGCTGCAGGAACAATGAGACTCATGCAGAAGCTTTTCCTCTTCTTCTTGAGTGGGCAGGAAAATCATGGACAAATTGTAGTCTAGCATGACAACCACTGTTGTACTTTTCCTGCATGACCCCTGGGTTGGCCCCAAAATTAACAGCATGTCCCCTGGCAGTTGGGTTGGCCCCTATACTACCACAAGGAAGTTTTTTCCTTGCCCCTGTTGCTCTTCGGTGTTCCTTGCTGTAGTGCCATGAGACAATACTATTGTAAAAGGCGCTGTATAAATATAATTGAATAGAATTGAAAATTACTCCACTGTATGTGTTTGTGTGTGTGTGATATGTGTGTGTGTGTGTGTGTGTGTGTTTTCATAGGCATGGATAAATCCATGTGGATATATAGATACAGATATATAGAGCCTGTCTGTGTGTGTGTGTGTGTGTGTGTGTGTGTGTGTGTGTGTGTGTGTGTGTGTGACTGTGTGCCTGTGTGTTCTCTCTTGCAGCCCATAATATTCAAGTTGTCAACATTCTGGCCCGCTCATTTGCTCTGCTTTGTGCTGCCTTCCACTGCGTTGCCAGGAAATGTCAAGTGGAAAAGTGAAAGGCATGAGCCAAATTTGATGAAGGGAATTGTTTGCCAAAAAACACCCTTGAAAAACGACTCCGATGTCTCCACATGTGGTGATAATTATCCTCCTGCATATTCGACGCGTGTGACCTCAAAGCACGGCCCCTTCATCACCGGCTCTTGCGAAACAGCGTACTGATTTACAAGGGGTTTGGACAGCGCCAAAGAGAATGTGCATCACTCCAATCTGTGATAAAAATAGAGATGAGGGTAAGAGAAGAGAGAGGGCTTTTGGGGAGAGCTACTAGAAACAGTGCGAAGTTACAGTAAGGAATGGCCTGGGAGAAGAGTGTTAGCTTACTGGTTTTCACTTGGTTGTTATGTCTGCATCTACTACTTCACATAGTGAAAGATTGCAATCAGTACTATGTTTCCATCCTCCTATCAACACTGAGTCATTGCAGACTTAGACCGAAGCACATGTTAGACAGCATCTGGATGAAGAAGCCAGGAGGAAATGAGAGAAAGATTTATGAAAACTCAAGAAATGAATGGTAGATGTTTTAGTTTCTGTAATATTCCCTTCCATATGTGGAGTAGTGTGCAGTACAGTGGACCGGCAGCAAAATAGACAGCAGACAGGTGTGGCGTTTTGAAGAAATGTGAAAGACTGCGGACATATTTGGGTCAGTTTCACTGGCACGTTTTGGAATACGTCAGTTTGCCGCTGTTTCTATGCACAGACTACCTCACATTCAGGTCAATCTTAGCAACAAATCATCCAATTTTGTCTTTTATTGGCTATTCTGTGTGGGGGAAATTGACAGTTAGATAGTGACGAGATTGAGGGAATAAGACGCTCATCTGGTGTGTGTGTGTGTGTGTGTGTGTGTGTGTGTATGTGTCTGTTTGTGTGCACCTATGTATGTGCATGTTTGTGTATGTGTATGAGTGATGCAGATTGAGATGCACACTAAACACAGGCTCTTTATTACTGTAAGTCAGCCTGGTTACTGGACCAAAACCTTCTGTCTGCCATGCGTGACCATGGCTCGTGAGCAGGTCAAAGTCCTACTGTTGTCAGGGACTTTTGTGTCCAAAATAGGTCACCGATTCAACTGGATTTAGCTGCCAGCGGGCACAAGGCCTGGGTTGTTGTTTGGCTTTCGAGAGAGAATGAAGTCACTTATCCCATATACAATATTAAGACGGTACTTTTTCCTAAAAGAGAGCTGGAAATGCCATCAAAGCGGGACCACAAGAGTTCAAATGTGTCTGTATGTGTGTGTGTGTGTTGGGTGTGTGTTGGGTGTGTGTGTATGTGGGGGGGGGGGGGGGAATGTGTGTGGGTGTACGTTTAGGTCCAATTGGGTCCTGCCAAGTTTGACGAAGAGGCTTTTGTCCCACATTGCGAGTCCTCCAGAGCCCATAATTGCAGCGGGGAAGTGGAGGGGGAAGGTGGATGTCTCTGCTTATTCAGGGGAAAGTGAGTGTGAAACAGAGGAATGCAACATGGGAAGGAGCTTCAGCTAAAGCTCAGTCAAACTGGGGCTATCCGCTGCCAGGAATCTGACTTAGGCAAAGAAAACAAACAAAAAAAAAAACGTTTTTTGGTGAAGAGCAGTGCAATCTTGCAAGATTGGCATTTTTTAAAGCATAGATATTTATGCGCATGATTTGGTTTTAACCCTGGGGTTGACTGCACTCCTTTGTAGTTTACTGCTCTGCATCTGTTTTCTAAACATTCTGATTGCAAAAACAAATGACTTCAGAAAAAAACAAAAAAACAAAAAAAAAAACATGACCACTATTTACTGTTGATGCTGTTTACCCGATGTCATGAGGTTGCCAGGTTACTAGCTTTGCTACATGAAACAACAACATCTAAATAATTGTTTCCATTTTGGTGAGGAACGAAAGCGAACTTTGGAACTGTCTGGGAAAGGTCTCGGGTAAGGATTGAAAGAAAGTAATCCTGGAAAAAGACATTTCCAGGATTCCCCCAACCTTTGAGGAACTAGGCAAGATTGACTTTGAGCTTTTTAGACCTCTCTATATCTCTTAATTATTAATAATTCAGCATCTCAGAGTGGTTTCAAGTCTGAGCACAGAAGAAGCAGGGCCCAGACTACTAAGCTGTGCTGACGACAGTAAAATGTTTGATCAGAAGAACTCTGTTCAGTTGTTTAATAGAGTGGAACAATACACTTTGGGGAGGAAGAGAGAAAGAAATATTTTCTTTTTTACATTTCTATGCATTTAGCAGACGCTTTTATTCAAAGGGACTTACATTTTTTGTTAACTATCAATTGTTCAGGACCAGTGTCCCCTAGAGCAACTTACGGTTAAGTGCCATGTTCAGGGGCACCACGGTGGCAGCTGGGATTTGAACCAACAACTTTTCAGGCTATTTGCACGCTAGCCAGGTCCCTTAACCGCTATGCCACCATCGCCCTATAGAGAAGAACATAGAACATAGAACATAGAACGCCTTTATTGTCATTACACAGAGTCTAATGAGATTCAAAGCTGCCCCATAGAGTGCACACATAAAATGGATTGAAAAGTATGTACAAATCCAATATGCAAAAGAAAAATATGTATATATATATATATTTACACAACAAAAGATAAAACCGTATAAATAAAAAAAAAATATATATATATAAAATAAGTAATATTTATGGTTATTTCTGGTGGTATAGGTAACACATGACTAGAAAGACTAGAAATAGAGAGATGCTAGGAAGCAGCAAGCGACAGAGCGAGAGAGGGCCACAACAGGAAACACAAGCGTAGGGCATGCTCCTTGGCCCAAGCAGCTACAGTGCTACTACGAGCTGGTTCACAACAGAACCTATTTACATGGGTGTTCTAAGTCATGTGTTTCACACAATGTGTCTGTAATGACACAACATATTGTGTGTATGATTTTCTGTGTGTGTGTGTGTGTGTGTATTTTCTGGAAAGAGTGGTAATGTCCTGGAGAGCAGACTGACACAGGTGGCTCAGAGGGCATCTTGTGTTCTGCTGGGAGCCATCATCAGCTGCAGGGGAGGCACATTCCCTCATCATCACCCTGCAGGGGTGTCCACATTCATGCCCGTCATGCAGCCCCTGCCAGATGGCACCCTTTTGGCACCCAAACCCGGCTCCTAGGATGCATCACTGTCCATATGGATTGGATGCCAGCACAGCACACCTTTGCTCACAGATTAATCAGCTTTGCTTTGAATAGCAGAACAAAACAGTACAGAACATCTGTATTGAACGTATAGTACATTGACACCTACTTCGACAATAATAGATCACTGTTGTGTGTGTATGTGCGTGTGTGTGTGTGTGTGTGTGTGTGTGTGTGTGTGTGTGTTTGTTTCTTTGGGGAGGGTCCATGAAACGACAGCTGTGGAAAAGGGGGCACAGAATAGATTGGGCTTTAGGGTGCCTTTACATACATTGCATCAACACAGTGGCCAGGACTCTGTGTGTGTGTGTGTGTGTGTGCGTGTGTGTGTGTTAGAGAGAGAGAGAGAGGAAGATTAAAAAAACAAAACATTCACCTGTTGGCCGCAATTAAGCTTAGATTGGACTCCAAGAGAAATCAACCTCAGTGACTGGCTGCTGTTAATGTGTGTGTGCATCATAGTGTGTGTGTGTGTGTGTGTGTGTGTGCGTGTGCGTGCAATCCACTTCATTGACAAGCAGTGAAGAGAGCTTTCGCTGCATGTATGTCTAAGTGGGCAAACACTGAAATCAGTGTGATTGCTCACACTAGTGACAGACATACACACACGCACACACACACACACACACACACACA
>PYXC01001715.1:1455000-1492500 GCA_015244755.2 Tenualosa ilisha | reverse complement strand
GATCGCAACACAAAAGCCTCTCTGTCTCTCTGCCAACACCCCAAACACACACACACACACACACACACACACACACACACACACACACACACACACACACGTGCTGCTGCATCCTGTTTGCAGAGGTCAGGGCCTCTGCTGTCCAGGTCAGTCGCCCATTCACACAACTCTGCATAGCGTAGTGCTGTGAAGGTTTCTCTCTCTCCGTATCTCCGAGGCCATTTCTCCCACCCACACTGCTGACCTTGGGGGAGACAGAAAGGAGGGAATTCTGGGAAATGTGGTTGCACTTCTCAATTGAAGATAGACAATCAATTTAGACTTACAGTATTTGGCCATGGGGGAATAATTCAACAATTCAATAAGTCGAACAATCACTACTCATCGACAACAAGAAATAACTTCAGGGTATTTGTGAAGTAGGGTTTATTATTACCTAAAATGTTACTGTGCAATGTAGCTTGAATGTTAATTTTCTAAATTGCTTTGAATAAAAGCATCTGTGAAATGAATACACAGAAATGCTCTGTCAGCACATAATCAAAATTAATCTACTCTCACTATTCATTAACAACAAAATTAAATGAAACTATTCTAATACTCACATTGCAAATGTGCAAAATTGAGTTAATTAGGAGTAGTTGCTGAATAATGAAATGATTAAATGTGTTTTGGAGTATAAATGATACAAAGTTATGTTCAACATGGTTTAGTCCAGCCAAGTGTGAACAAATTAGAGAGTTTTTGGCTTTGATATTTTGTAGATACAGTAACCTGCTGTTCCATTTCTCCCTAAATATTTTATGCAACATATTTTAAGAATGAAAGTCCTTCCATGGACTGGTCTGAGGATTTTGAAGTCCTTCCCATTTTTGGATGCTAACGTATGTGTGTTAACAACGGCCCAAAAGGGAGTTTCCAGGCGTCTAAAAATGTGATTAGATTATCATATTATGTTGTGTAATGCTCATTGTTGGTGCAATGACCATTCTATGAAGAGGAAGCTAATAACTGAACGGAGGAAATACATTGTGTGCAATTGTTGTGCAATGCAGTCATATTTTGCGCAACTTGTATGTGTTATTTTTGAGTAATCGCTTAGTTGCAAAGAACAGTCAAGTGTGTTACTGTGAGATGTGGCCATCTCCTAATAGGTGCACTTTAAAAGCCAATTTAGGAAACATCTGTGAATACGATACTGCTGACTTAAAGAGATTATTGACTTTGAGTCTGTTACATCAAAACAAGACTTTCTCTTTGCTTTCTCACAGCCCACCTTACAAAGAATTCTGCCTTCACCAGATTCCTTTTCCCTATTTGTATCTGTGATTTGGAGGCAAGTCTCTGTGTCCTTTGAGTTCCTCTGCTGTTTCTGTGAGCAGAGTCCTGCCTGCACTCTCCCCAACCATAAAAGGGCACCCTCCTGCAGAGCGGCCGTGTTGTAATTGGCCAATTTGTAACATCTGCGTGATTAGGAAAGGCATGAGGAGAGCCATATTATCTGTTTGGTCCCGTCTTTAATGAAGCTGGCCAAGTTTCCGCTCAAGACTCCCTCAGCGGTTCTCTCTGTCTCTTTCTCTCTCTCTCTCTCTCTCTCTCCCTCTGTCTGGGGAAGCCTAGATGTAAGACGGGGAGGGAAAAGCCAACAATCAAACCCACACCAAGACCAAGACAAACAACGTGGCAGAGAAAGGCAGCATTGCACTAAATTTGGTCAGTTCGGTCATGTCATAAACAGTTGACCTTATGAAGTCTCCCTGTATGAGAACTGTATTACATTGGTGCAGACCCCAGTCACCCTTAGCAACAGTCAATTCTCCCTACAGATTTGTGAGCGCTCAGTGACAAATACCTCAGTAAGCCAATCAGCTTGGAGGAGTACAGTTGTTGTCAGGAAATGGACAGTGACTGACAGTGTCCTCAGAAGTCCATATCAGCGATCTTTCCTTAAGAGGTGATATGATCCTGTCCTCCTTTGAGACCTTTCAAACCTGGGTGCAGCCTACTATCATCAGTTCCACCTTGTTCCTGCATCTCCCATAGGGGTCTGTGGGCCATCGGTGGTCTATGAAGGCAATGTAAGTAAGCAAGGTAAGGCAAGTTTTATATTTTGTATTGATATAGCACATTTCATACACAGAGGCAGTTCAAAGATTAAGGCAAAGAACAGTGAATAATAGAAAATAAAATGATGGAAAACGATTGAGAAAAAAAGAGAACAAAAGTTTAGTAAACTAAATAAAAGGAATGAAACATAAAAATATAGTTTTAAGACAATCAGGTTGCTGTACACCACTGATGAACCACCAGCGTTATCTGTTCATGAAAAAAGAATTGAAAAAAATGAGAATTATTACATTAAAGTTGGATGATGTCATTTAGCAGATGCTGTTATCAAAAGCGACAGAGCATCATTAGGAATCAAACCAGGGTCGACCAATTGTCAGTTGTCAGATGATGATACTGCTGATGTTACCACACACACACACATACACACACACTCATGCGTTTTGTTCACACTGAACTGATGCTGAAGTTGCTCTTTTGGTCAAAACATTGGTGCGCTAACACCCCCTCCCCTTATAGCTCTTGGTGTCCATGGCTTGATGGTGCACTAGTTTGTGCACTATAGAGGCTGTGCAGTGGGGCCATATGCCTGCAGTCATGTGGAGAGCAAGGCCTCGTCAGAGCTTGTTTTAGTAAATAGGACATTGCAGAGAGCCCATTGTGGTGCCAGAATTCCTCACAATCTGTGACCACGGCGGATGAGATAAGGAGGGCATTCGTCACTGAAAAGCCTGTCAGAAAAGCAAGGACAAAGCTTCACACACACACACACACACACATGGTCACACCCACACACAATATACGTACATAAATATATGCATGCATGCATTCTTACATACAGACATACATACACAAAGATACACACATGGAGATGCGTTCACACATGTACTCACAATCATTGCACACACATAAGTCTCAAGGGGTTTTCACCACCCCAGTTACACACATACACACACACACGCACAGTTTCTCATTTACAGACTCTCTCTCTCACACACACACCACACACACACACACACACACAAACACACATACTGATGCACACCCTCACACACTCACACACACAGACGCATGCACTCACAGACACACACACACACACCCACATATATACTGATGCACGCACTCACACACACACACACACACACACACACACACACACACACACACACACACACATACTGATGCACGCACTCACACACACACACACATACTCACACACACACACACTGGAATCTTGCATGGTCCTCTGTCAGGGTATGCTCCAGATAAGTCTGGTGAAAGTGAATGCATTTTTGGATTTGTGTAATGGGCGGAGTGTATGAGTCCTCTGCCTCGCTGGGCGAGCGCTATTACTTAAGCCCAGTGGAATGAATGAACCAAAAACATATTACATAAAAACTGGTGGGGGTTGTGTTCATAAGGCTGGATTTAGCACTAATAACATCAAAAAGCATCTTGTTTGGATGCTCTAGATGGGAAACGTACATGTTTCCATTATTATTATTTAGGTTATTATAACAGCCTACCTTTGTTCATCTTTATCCTCTTCCAGCAAAGTCCGTCATTTAGAGACCTTGAGAGGGAGGAGTGGTGAATACCTTCATAGTGATGACTGTCTGCATCCAGTGAGAGTCATTGCAAGTGCGTGTATGTGTGGTGTGTGTGTGTGTGTGTGTGTGTGTGTGTGTGTGTGATGTATGTGTATGTGTGTTTGTGTGTGTGTTAATCTGCATGTTTGCTCATCATTGCTCCCTCTGCCCCAGGCTAATAAAAGGAAACATTAGTTGATATAAAACACACACACACATACACACACACACACACACACACACACACACATACACACACAGGCGGAAAATCCCTGTGCACAATACTACACAAAGAACACGCTTATCATCTATATATAGAACATCCATCCATGTTATGACTTTGAGCGTACATAAACTAATACCAACAACTTGCTCTTAATGCCATTGAGGGCTTACTGACACGCAACAGATTACAGGCATCTACCAATTCAGAATATGAACGAGGAATACGTAAGCGGATCTCTCTCTGTCACACACACACACACACACACACACACACACACACACACACACACACACTCAAACACACAACATACAGGAGTTAGTTGTATGTTGAAGTAGCCTGGTGGCTGTGTAAAAATCTACGTGTAGATCTATGGGTGTCTATGAAGGTATTTGCCAATACAAAGCATCAAATATAAAAGTGACTGATGACTGAGGGCAGATGCATCCCATCCTTTCAGGTCCTAGCCAGCTCCTTGTCTCTGGTGTTCTGTGTTTTCGACCCTGCTCTTTCCCATCTCCTTGTCTCCCTCATTTCCTGATGCTCTTTAAGAGATGAGGAAGCCATGAGGAATTATAAAAATGATAAAGCTTATTAGTGGTAACCTAATCAAAATATGGATTTCATATCCATCTCCTTTGCAGTGTAATTTTACTGTAACGCTTTTACTTAGTCATTGGTCAAATAGTGACATAATGACAGAAATAAACAACGCTGACGTTCAAATTTCAAATGAAATGATCTCCCACCTGAGGAATTGTTTTTTTTTTGTGGCAAGTAGCAGTGGCAGTTACATCACATAGTAGTGCAAAAAGAAGCATGCTTTAAGCGCGGGAAAAAAGACAAACATGAAGGCACAGATTGGGTAGGAGGAGATATAGACTAAGAGAGAGAGAGAGAGAGAGAGAGAGAGAGAGATGGGAAGAGAGAGAGACACACAGAGAGATGACCAAAAAAATTGATTAGAAAATTACAGAAATAGCTGGATTTCCATTTTTTCCCCTGCAGGACCCACACCCTGCAGTGGATGAGTCATCGCTAGCAGACTGCATGCAGTAGCACCATGCAGTCAGTCTCATAACTGAATGTAACTAGCACACCAGTCCTGCCCCTCCCATTCTAGCCCACCAGTGCCCCCTCCTTCCACCTTCCCTTTTGATAGAGGCTTCAGGGACCAGCCTTTGACATGACCAGACATCCTCTCAGCGAAAGTATAGTTTAGTGAAGCATTTTACACTCATTCAGAAACCATGCTGAGGTACATGGGTTGGTTGGTTATGCTTGGTAATTGTGAATGTAGTTATTAAGTGTTATAACAGTGTCCTGTAAGCCCTTAGATCTTAAGTTAAAGTAATACAAGTTTCGACCAGTCTCCTATCAGAGTGCATTATAAAGCTTCTTTTACCTCTTTACAGTGATACCGCTGGGAAATAATGCCTTAAGTTACAGTCAGTATCAGTATCTATAAATCATTACATACATGTTTATACATTGGTTATAAAGCATTCATTAAACCTCCAAATGATTGACATAAGGCTGTATTACCAAAGCCATGGTTGTATTCATGATGAAATGAAATCAATGGCGGTGTCACTGATACTATACTGTCACAACACAGCAACTGGAGAATTAATACAAATATTAAAAATAAATCATATTTCAATTTTCTGACTTCTTTTTGGAAGAAGACTTAATCACCAAGGTGATCATTTTGTTTGTTATACATTAAAGGTAATATTAAGTACTCTTCACTGATGGCCAGAATATTATGGTATTTGTCTGTCTGAACTGAGATGTCCTGCTGAGTGCCCTAGTTATACAGAGATAAAGAAGCTGTTGGTAGACTCCTGTTCCTATCTGTCAGCTCTCTGCCCCAAGCTGAGCTGCACTGAACTGGAAGAGAGGAGACCGCGACTAGAGAGGAGGGAAATCCTGTGAGAGATTAAATCCCGCTCACGTTCGACCCGTAATCTGCTGCTTTTGGCGTCATTACAGGAGTTTATCTTGGCTCGGTTTGAGATTACGGTGATAAATTACGATCTGTTTCCAGGGTAGCTGTCCACTCACTGGTGAGGTATAATACTTCAAATGTTTTGTGTGTGCATTTGACAGCCGACAACACATTCAGATGCAGACTGGCTTATCCATTCCCAACCCAGGATATTTTTAGAGACAGATACAGACAGCGGGAGAAAAACTGAAATATTGAATGGCATCAATTAAGGCCACCAATCAGCAATCATGTCTGGGCACCTGTGGCTGTGTGTGTGTGTCAGTGTGTGTGTGTGTGTGTGTGTGTGTGAGAGAGAGAGAGAGAGAGAGAGAGAAGAATAAGCCGACTGCAATTTTCAAAAAACTGAGACACGCCATTGTCCACAGCAGTACTTAAAATAGAAATAAATGAAAGTGCTGTGCAGTGATTTGCCTGCTGAGCCAGTCCTGGAACACAGCACAGTCAGGTCCCATTTTTACAATTTGTTCCCTAAAAGATGCCCTAGCTGTTTGTCACTGAAGTAAATGAAAAGCAAAACATTTGACAACCTTTCTCCCAATGTTTCCATATACATGTCTTAAACTGGATCAAAATGTTATTGTATAATGACAGGGCAAAGGGCTCTGGTTTTTCCATTTCAAACACAATCAAGAAGAACATACCAAACCCCCCCCCCCCCCCCCCCCCACACACACACACACACAAATATACGCTCACACATGCACACACACACACACATTGCCATCTGCAATCTGCAAGTTTATACGGGAATAACCATCTCCACTGCCGTCCACCACTTGTCTTGTCTTACAACAAAGTCACTGAGGACTATGTAGGCCCTCATTGTCTGTGTTTTCTGGTCAGAGCAAAAACGTGACCGAATGCAGCAACCCCTCCACACCAACTCACAGAGTCAGACACAGAGCCACGTCATCTAGCCAGATCAGAGGAACCTAACAAGTACCCCATCCAGCAAACTGACCCACTGAGGGTCACATGTGCCTGTGACCCACATCGCTCTCCTCTCTTGGTCAAAGTGAACCTCTGAGGGAGAGGAAAGCTCCTTGCTTTGTTGTTGAGGTGGCTTACATGCCAATCCTCCTCCAGTCCCCCACCCCTTTATCCATGAAAAGAAACAAAAAAAAGAAGAAAAATGAAATAGTTTCCTTTGTTGCTGCTGACCCGAACCTGTGTGGTTCAGAGATAAAAATAGACCCCGACCTGACTCTGTGCTTTACTTATCTGTAAGTGGGCCATCCACTGAGCCCAGGAAGATAAAGTAGACGCTGCTCCCTCCACAGTCCAGACCATGTTATCAATCCAGTATCCCTCTGACAGCGAGACAGTGGAGGAGCCTATTTGTGTATATTATGGTGGTGACACAATATTGCCAAGCTCAGATAATGGACTTTGTGCCCTAGAAGTATAACACACAAATCTGGCCATAAGAAATAAGGACAACTCCTCCAGACTCCAGACAACTCCTTTCACAAGCCTCAAGTCTGTGAATAATAAAACCTGCACAAGAATATCCCACTTATAGAGTTGGCAAGAAAACCGTAAACCTGTAATTTTTCGTGTCAGAAATGAATGCCCCCTGGTTTAAATCAAACTCTTCTATAACCAGTATGTTTACCAAAGTTAACTCTGTGATTGTTGTGAGAAAACATATGATTATCAGTCATAAAGCTAACAACATTTAGCATCTGTTGCTTTGGTGACGCGCTAGCATAGAGACCTGGAACACCTGGGTTGAGGGATTCCTGTAGTCCAGTCTGGATTCCTGATAGCAGGCGTAGCAACAGTCAAATATCTGAGATATAACGGGTCTGCAGCCCACACACACTAAATATGTTGTTTTTATAGATGGTCAACGAGCTTCTCTTACACTGTTAATTAATCACTAGCTGTGTTATTTTGCTGATGCCCCAAAATATCATTCATTTTCTCATAGGCTTTTTCCTTGGAAGCCAGAACATTCAAAATACTAATTCGCCGGATAATAAATGATGATGCCGGCTTGCCAACTCTATTGCACTGAACATTAGTCACTGGACAGATAATGCAATACCATGGAAATGAAGACATTATCCAGGTTCACATTCTTTGTCTTTTAGGTTTGGAAAAAAACGGTTATGCAGTGCCATGATCGCTGTGTAAGAGTATTTCCTCCCCTTGTGGTTTATCAATGACACTTGGGGTTTATCGATTGACACAATGGGAGCACAAAAACTGCAGCTGTAGACCTGAAGTAGCCAGCCAGTCCAGCACTCTCCTCTTCACCTCTCAGGTCACTCATTTAGATGACGAGAATCCGGCCTGGTGTTACATAACATTCCAGCGGTCGAAGGACATTATTCTCCTCTTCTGACCTCTTTTGCAAATTCCAGTGGTTTCTCTAATGGTGGGTCCTAAAGAGACTGAGCTCATGATTTAGGAGGGGATGGGGACGAATGGGGGTGGGGACGAATGGAGGGGGGGGGGGGGGGAGGCAAGAGGGACCCAAGCCTAAAAGAGAAAGCAAGGGAGGAGAGAGACACAAAGAGAAAGAGAGAGAGAGAGAGAGAGAGAGAGAGAGATATTGAACATTAGAGATGGACTGAGGAACAAGGGAAAATGGTTAGGGTTAGAAGTTACGTAAGCTCAACCAAGAATTTGGAAAATTCATTGATGACACAGAAGGTTCCGGATCACTTTTCTCCATTTGTGCTCCTGAGTGAAGTCATTTGGTAAAGGAAACTCAAGACCAGACAAGATCAGAGGCTGGGGCGCAGATCCATGCAAGTCACTTTCATTACTCTTGACAGGGCCTTCCACAATATTTAGAGGAACTGAAAAAAAAATGTAAAAATAAAAAAAACAACACAGAGAGAAAAGAAAAAAAAAACCAGCTGTGATCGGCTACCAAGCGTTTCTCAAATTCAGAGTATTAGAGGTGAAAACCTGCTTTTGTCTTGTCTGTGGTCTTGGTGAGAAGTTCCGCTTTGAAATATGAGAGACAAAACAACCCAAGTTCAAAAGACATGCAAGCACATGCACTGCTTGTCTCCTTGTGCCCAGTGGATCGAGGTGCAATAAGAGGAGAATGAGATAAGGCCATTGAATGCAGTGAAATTTTCTGTTTGAGAGCTTTGAGAGTTGAAACAGCAGGGTGGAATAACTTAGAGTGCCCCAAAACAACATTTGCATGAGCATGACTTTTCCCAAAAACATTTTAAGATGCAAATATTCTCAAATAGCATTCATAATATTTTCCCTGTGATTCAACCCGGGCATGCAGACAGGCACTGAAAACATCAAGGTCATTATGGAGCTCAAAGAGACTCACTCCTAAAAAGTTCACACAGCCAACTTTAAACACAGATTTGAACTTCGTTGATGTTGGATTAGCTCCATGTACACTTTTAACAAATATTTAGTTGTAAACTATTAAAAGATGTGTGCACCACTAACCTACATAGAAGACTGCCTTCACCTACCTTTATATATCGTTATACTTTTGGGGTTGATCAGAATCATATTGTTGTGCTCTGTATAGAAATGGATATGTAATAAATGTGAGACGTGTCAAACCGTCGAATTTCTGCATGGGTCTACCATTACAGACAGATGTCGGGTCTGTGCATGAAACACGATCATTCATTTTCATTTCCATCCTGTCACCAGAGCGTGTGCTGTGTAAGATGAATCAGCCGCCTGGTCTTGAGTAGCAGCACATCGTTATGTAAACGCCGTCTCTTGAAATGATGAAACAATGTTCTGGTGACTCTTCTCTTTCATTCTCTCTCTCTCTCTTCGTCTTCTTTCTTTCTCTCTCCCAACACATTGGGTGGTTTTATGCAACTATTACGCATTGGCAGAGCAAGCAGGCACCAGCTTGTTCCAGACCCTCAAGGTTCTTCTTCCATAGACTCAACGGCATTCTGGGTCAAGGAGCGAGACAGTGATTTAGTGAGGAGAGCAGTGCGAGAGCTCCACATACTCAAGTGTATTATGTCACCATCACTAGATGCGAATGATGAACCTGGAGTGTACTGTGGATGAAAGATGCTGAGATACGAGTAGCCATATGAAAGAACAGGAGAATAGAGGAAACAATATGAGGCTGCCTGGGAACATTAGCATGACCTTACGCAGATACGGTGCATTACAAAACGCATTACATTCTGATTGCAATGCGATAAGTGTAAGGGAGTATTACAACAGTATTTGTCATGTACTGAGCTCAGTGTGAATGTGTAGCCAATTATGATGGATAGAGTGTGGGCCATTGTGTTGTTTAGTAAAAAACATCAAGAGAGGAAAAAAGTTTTCTATTTTTGTTGTAGATAGTTATATTAAGTATAAATTTGTTGGCAGCTCTGGTTTGATTAAATATTTAAAAAAACTAAAGTTTTAATCGTTAATTTTCTTGGGCAAATCCAAGGAATTCTGTAATGGGCAGGGAGGGGAAGGGGACTGAGTTCATTGCATGGATGTTTGTGTGTGTGTGTGTGCTTGCATGTGTGTGTGTGTGTGTGTGTGTGTGTGTGTGTGTATGTGTATGTGTGTGTGTGTGTGTGTGTGTGGCTGAGTGCATCTGTGCATGTTGAGGTAGTGTGTGTCAAGCAGAAAGAGAGAGAAAGCAGACCTAGATCCATAGCCAGACTGAGTTATCTCTGTGGGTGCAGACAGGGAAGGTACCAGGCAGCTGCTGAGGCGGATCAGTGCAATCCTATTAATCGGTCCCAAAACAAGCAGCTCCTTGAACGTCAGCACAGCCCCGTCTACGCCCCCACTTCCGTCCCCACGCATACACCTCCCTTTGCCATAGCAAAGCTATTGTTAGGCCTTTGGCATAAGCCAGCCTGTCAAGGAGGCGAGGGGGTAAGGGAGGTGATGCAGACAGGCTCCCAGTGGACAGACTCCAAAGGTGAAAGGGGGTTTGGTTCCCAATAGCAGGTATTACTGCCCATCTGTCCCAGGATGCAGGGTAAATCCGGAGGAGAGCGAAAGGGCATTAGACACTAATGCTGGAGATGGTACACAAGACAAAGGGAAGAAGACAGAGGGATGGAGTGATAGAGAGAGTGAAGAATGGCAGAGGTAGAAGGAACGAGAGAGAGAGAAAAACATGTGGAAAGAGAGAAGGACAAGACAGGAGAGAAAAGGAGAGAGAGACAGAGAGAGAGGGCAAAAGATGGAGGGAGAAGATAAGAAATAGAGAAATAGAAGGAGAATGAGGGGGAAACAGGGACACAGCAGTGGCAGAATTGATTGTCAGAAAAGAAATTGCCTTGAAGTTGAAATCAAAAAAGGAAAAAAGAGGCGAAGGCCACAAAGCTTTATAATGGATTTGAACAGATCTGCACAGGCATAACTGGGGGGTTAATCAGGAACGACTGCTGGACAGCATTCAAGATTGTGTTGTTGCTGCCTGAAAACACCCCGGGGTACCTTGGAGGAACTGCTGTTGTGGGTTTGTGTACTGTGGACACAAAAGGAGGAAAACACACTTACGTGTGTGTGTGTGTGTGTGTGTGTGTGTGTGTGTGTGTGTCCGTGTGTGTATGTGCGTGTGTGTTTGGTAAATTCAAACGGCTGTGTCAATGTGTGTGCTGAGTCGTTGTGCATTTAAGGAATACAAATGGCTATGTCAATGTGTGCGCTAAGTCTGTGTGTGTACGTGTGTGTGTGTGTGAGGAAAGTGCAAATGTCAATGTGTGTCTGTGTGTGTGTTTGTATGTCTGTGTGTGTGTTTGAGGAATACAAATGGCTATGTCAATGTGTGCGTTGAGTCTGTGCACATTATGTAACTCTCATTACTCTCCAAACCATGTTTTATAACCGGCCTCAGCCTCTGTATCCCCCGGTAGGTAATTTATGTCAGTAGAGTTGTGTGTCGGCTCTCCGGTTGCCTTTAACAGAGCCCAAGTCAACCGCAAGGATAAAGAGAGCATAAATGAATGTCTTCACCGCCATTATCAAATTACGTGTGAATTACAAAAGAAAACATACGAAAAACCCTCTGACTTGATTTAAATTTTTATTAAAGGAGTCAGAGAGGTTGAAAATCATTGGAGACCACTGGAATGTAATAATCATCAGCATATATAGCCATCCAGGGAACACTTTAGTCTGCAGTGAATCGTGCCATGAACCTAGCATACAACTAATACAGATCCTGCAGAGATGTGTCAGAGAGCTGACACAAACCTGTCCTAGATCCGGCACAGATCGACATAAAACCCACATAGACATGTCATAAATCTGCAAATCATCTGAATCAGACCTGACTTAACCCAGCATTATCCTGTGACATAGACTTTTCATAGAATAGGCAAAGATGCAGTCAGTGTCTGCAACAGAATAGAAACTCATTGTGCTGGACAAAGATGCAGTTCAGCAGATTTGACATAGATCCTTTATAGAATGTGCAGAGGTAGCACACATCTTCTGCAGATCTGACACTGATCTATCATAGAACCAACGAAAATTCCGCATCATTCTGCAGTAGACTGACATAAAGCTGTCATAGACCTGAAACAGGCCGACCTGGCTGGGCCTGAGCGTTTGCTGCTCCACAGCTACCGATAGCCTTCCAGTGTGATTTTTCTCTGAATAAACCTAGTGCTTCATGGCCCGTGTGCTGGCGTATGTGGAATGTATTTGCTTTAGGAATATTTGGCTGTACTTGATGAGATGCCCACAACACATGCTTCTGTCTAACCTGTGACCTCTAGCTGACCTCACAACCCACAAGGAAATATTACATCACTTGACCCTTCAAGTGTTAGAACAGAACATGCTTGCTCCACTCTCTCTCTCTCTCTCTCTCTCTCTCTCTCTCTCTCTCTCTCTCTCTCTCACACACACACTCAGTACTTACATTCATTCAATGATTAAGTCTCTGTTCTGTATATGACAGATATCTTATATTATGTGGCTATAATCTATCCATTACCAGCTTGGCATTAAACCTAAGAAAGTAAGCTGCACTGGCTCACAGCTACCATTGTGAATATAGTCATTCATTACACATAAACAACTATTTAAAACATTTATAACTATTTAAAACAGTAACCCAGTGCTTATGAGAATGTTATAAACAGTTTTGAATAACCCAAAAGTAACATTGTACACCAATAATTTATTTAAAGGAGATGAAAAGATCAGATTGGATCAAACAATGTACAAATTTCTTGTGTCTTGAGGTACTTGTAGCTGAATGCGGTAGGTATGCTTGCTAATAGTCGGCTGGACAGTTGCCCTTCCTCACAGGAGTTTTCATTTGTTCTTGTTTACAGTGCAAGAGCACTCAACTGCTGATTTGGAACAGTGTGTCTCTGTGGACACACACACACACACACACACACATACACACACACACTCACACACACACAGTTGGATAAGAGGTTTTGTCCAGAGAACATTAAAAAGAAACAGAAGGGGGAGGTATGTCTGTGTGTTCCTCCAGGTCATGGTCGTCAAGGTGATCAGTTAAATGCAACTGGACCACCTGTTGGAGCTTGAGAGTATTTTACCTTTCATCCAAAAGGCTTCTTCAGTTCTGACCTGATGATGGGAGCACCAGGAGATTTATCTCTGGACTGTGGGAGTAACTGTGAGCTGTAAACCACACCTCTCTTCATGTGACAATTGGTCACATGAGTCACCCATTGACATAATTATCATAAGTCAATGTGGGAAATTGGAGTTGAATTGGTTATTATGATCACAGGATCACAGTGTTAACTGCTCTGATGGTAATGAGAAAAGGGGGGGGGGTTGTTCATCTTCACTGAAGTCTTGCTCATTCTGCAGAACCTTGACCTCACATCTTGGTCAAGAGTTTACGATAACAGAAGCCATTACTCTAGGGGATAAAGTCATAGACAAAGAATCCCAAAGAGAGATGAGTATTTACTTTCACCAAAACCTTTTATCCCTTTATTCTTGTTAGTATCACATTTTTGTCTCTCGCTGTTATAGTGGATAAATCACTTTGGGCTTCTATCCTTGATAAATGTCATACTGGGTATATGTTAATGTATGTGATTCTGTTGGTTAGTATGTTGGATAAATGTTATGCGGTTGATACACTTACTACTTTGTCATGTATATATCTGGGTTTTGTTTCATTCTTTACTTCACATGCTTATGAGCAGTCATTCATGAATAGTGGATTCCTGACAATTTTCCCATAATGCCATGCTGCAGAGGCACCACCACCACCACCACCGCCTCCACCATTACCACTTCCCTGCTCCACCTGTTTGACCATCTGTTCCCAGCACTGGGCCAATTATCTTATCTGAGCCATTTTCAAACAACCTGTATCCAAGAATCAGTTTGAGCAGTTAGTAACAGTAATGCTGAAATAGTAATGCTTTAGTACCAGTATGCTGTCACTGTACACACATATAAGACATGACACCTATTATGTGTCATTCACCCTTTTTAAATCAGCTTCAATCAATAGTGTTTACTGAGTTCAGTGTTAAACTGCTAGCACTGACGTAGGTGGTATCTGAAGGATATTAGGCTCATGAAGTCGTTGTCATAGCAAGAGGCTGTGGGGACTAATGAAAAGAGTTGATGGATGATATGCTGAGCTCTGTTCAGTTGGTTTGTGTGTGTGTGTGTGTGTGGGTGTGTGTGACTGTGAGTGTCCACAGCATGTATCTCTGGGTCTTGCAGTGTCCCAACTCTTTTCATCACACTAACCTACCTGTACTCTGAATCATGATTATGACGACTGCCATGACTGTGACGATCTTGATGATTCACATGATGCTGAATGATTGCACCATTGTCTTGAAATGAAAAGGTAGATGCACCCCACCACCCTAAACACACACGCGCACACACACACACACACACACAAATGGGTTACTGAGCACCCTTCTGCCCTGCATACACACAGGCATGTGCACACACATGTGCACACGAACACACATACACTCTCTCTCTCTCTCTCTCTCTCACCCACACACACCCACACAAACAAATCACCCCACAACTATCTAGGTTGGCTGTATTTTCTCTCTCTGGCCATGAAGCCTGTGTCTGTGAGTTGCGTAAGCGGTTGTATAAATATTGCAAGTTTTTCATTGTTTTTGCAAGACTATGAATACTGCAGGAGGTTCCTGGACAAGATGAGGAAACATTGAGGAACGGAAAAAGCTATCAAGGCTTTTAGTTAGAGAAGGAGACACAGGGTCCTCAAACAAGGAAGTCAAACGCAGGAATTGATTAGCTGGGCAAGAGGGGGGTTCAATTAAGCTGGCATATGCTGAAAGTACTCTCCCTCTCTTCCTTGCTCTCTCTCTCACACATACTGACACACACACACACACACACACACACAAGAACAAATCAACACTGTACATTTCCCATTCTACACAGCCACCTATAGAGCATGAAGGAGTGTGGTCATTTCACTAGCCCTGGGGGCACGAATACCCTGCTGCATGTAATGTACCCTGCATCTGCACTCGCTCATCAACACTCACCACCTCTACTCTGCCTCTCTCTCTCACTCCCTCACTCTCTCTCTCTCTCTCTCTCTCTCCCTCGCATCGCTCATTGCGCTTGTCTTCCCTCGTGTCACTCATCGAGTTATTTATCACACCTCTAAGTGCTAGATTGTCTTCGTGTTCCTGGAAATAGGCTCCTGGATGATTGAATCATTGGACAGAAAAAAAGCAGACTTTTCCAAAAAACTGTTTATCTGTGTCTGTCTGTGTCTGTATGTGTGTGTGTGTGAGAGAGAGAGAGAAAGAGAGAGAGCGAGAGAGAAAGAGAAAGAGAGGATCGAGTCAACACACATCTTTAAAAATTGCACTAGGAGTCATGACTTTGGTGCTATGAGACCTTTGACCCAGTTGATATTCAGCATGACTATGTTGGTGGAGAGATATTTAAAAGTGTGTGTGTGTGTGTATGTGTGTGTGTGTGTGTATACGTGTGTGTGTATGTGAGTGTGCATGTGTACATATGTGAGGCAGCTAAGAAACATAATACACCATATAGTTCACACACACAAACACACATACACACAATGTGTGTGTGCTGGGGGGGAAGAACTGTCTGGGTCGTCCTCCAGATAAAGAGCTGGTGCAGACTCTGTCTCTTTTCCCCCTCCGGCCGGCGTGGCTATTTATAGCCCCGTGCTGAGGACTGGTGATGGTGGGGGTGCAGGGCTCCTCAGGAGAAACTCTAAACCACTCTCCCCCAATCCTCCCCCTTTGCCAGCTCTGCATCCAGGAAGGAGTCAAGAAATTCAAGTCAATTCAGTTTATTTTATACAGTGTGTTTTACAATAGCATTGTCTTATGCCGCTTTACAGCGATGAGCACCCAAGAGCAACAGGGACAAGGAAAACCTCCCTTGTGGTAGATAGTCTTGGAAGAAACCTGAAGGGGACAACCAAACTACCAGGGGTCATGCAGGAAAAGTACAATCAGTAGTGATAGTGACAATTTGTCCATGGTTTTAGCTGAGCATCGTAATAATTCCAAAATATTACATAGGTAGCAATAGGTAACAAATTGTTATCAAAGCAGAGTCTTTGGTTCAAAAATCACAAGCGGCACAATTTGTGGAAAAAAAGAAAAGATGAAAGAAGGATGTTTTGGCTATACTTTTCAGTAGAATAGTGTGTTTCCATGGAAGCGAGGTTTCCGTAGTTACACTGATTCCATCTGTTGTATAACATCCTGGCAAACTCTGAGGGTCTAAATACAACTAAGGATGACAGCCCCTGTTTTTACTAATGAGACATTTGTTCAGCCAAAAAGTTTTTTTTTTTTTTTTTTTTGGCTTCTCTGATACCATTTAGACAGCAATTTCCATCTCAAGGTCTTTGGAGGGTGGTGTGTATGTGTCTGTTAGCTGTAGGGCAATCCTATAATTGCTGAAGAAACATTGAAGGTTGAATCACTTCATTTGGCTTCATTTGTCACAGTTGTGTGTCTAAACAAGTGCTGTGGTGCATGCAGGTTGCAGAGTACCTGGAGTAATAATGAACAAAATACACATATGCTGTGTTTAAAGATGTCATTCACAAATGTGCAGGTGAGATATGGATAGTTAAAAACAGAGGAAGAGTAGGAAGAAGAGCAGAAGATATATGCTGAGGCAAAAGACAGGGTCTAGACCAATAGAAAAGTGAGAAATATAGAGGGGAGGATGGAAGAGGAGGTGGAAGAGGAGGTGACATTATGCGAGAGACAGTTGTGATAGCAAGAAGTTAATTTAGCTCCTTCAAGTGTTCTGCCTGGCGTCAGTGCTTGATAAAGATGGATCTCTGTTCTGAGCTGGTCTCCGTTCACAATTATTGTTTGCACACCCATGTCAGTTTATGTCATATTCATAAACTCCTATTTACCAATATCTCTTAGAAACACTTGCCACTGGTAACGTTTAAGTCCTGGTTTTGAATCAAATAGCATTCATTCCAAAACAAACTGTACCCCATTCTCCCGAGTTTGGTAGACTGTTGAAATTATCAAATCGAAACAAAGCAGTGGTTCAAATAAACCTGTGTCCAGGCCTAAATAGTGTAGTGTTAATGTGCCTTCAGAAACTCAGAAGTGGGATGATAGATGGGCCCATTCATTGTCACACAAACTGGATGTTTGGATTCACAGTATTTTGAGACATCAATTGGTGCACTGCTCATCACAACCAAGGCATACGGCATGTAATCTTGTATTAGATTTTTAAAAACAAATGTGAAAGAACGCGAAAAGATTATTTTCGTCCAACTGGAATCCTTGAGGTAAAAGGTAAGCGATAAATCGAAACGAATAGAGAAGTGAGAAAAAAAAAGCGAAGGATGCATAAGAGGAGGTGACATTGTGCGAGAGACAGCTGTGATGGCAAGAGCTTGATTTAGCTGGTGGCAGTGCTTGATAAAGATGGATGCACTTCCCCCTAGGAACTCAATAGTCACCTCATTGCATCACCAACTCACACGCACCTCCCGAAGATGACAAAATGACCACTTGGACAGTTACTACAGGCCTACAACTCATAGCCCT
The DNA here is from genome assembly GCA_015244755.2 of Tenualosa ilisha. Taxonomy (NCBI): domain Eukaryota; kingdom Metazoa; phylum Chordata; class Actinopteri; order Clupeiformes; family Clupeidae; genus Tenualosa; species Tenualosa ilisha. Next base: position 1,474,602 of record PYXC01001715.1, on the reverse strand, counting down.
GTTGTTTGACATTGCAGAGTGCTTTCTGTAGGTGTAAGAACAACAGCATTTGGTACAACATAGACCAAATAGCGAAATGGCAGCCAACGCTAACTGATGAGGGCATGGAAATATTGTTTTACTGTCATTGTCCTGTGTCCCATCAGTTAGTGTTAGCGTTAGCTGCCAGCTTGAAATTCGGTCTATGTTGAACCAAATGCTGTTCTTCTTATACATACTGACAGCACTCTGCAGGCTCAAAATACAGGGATATGGGCTGACTGACTCTGGATTTTTCCTTTAATATGTAGGGTGATTAATGGGTTCTACTTAATGTAGCCCTGCATCAACAAAACCTCCTGTTGATGTGATGGAGAAATGTGAACCCTGAGGTGTGCTGTGTTCAGTCTCTCAAACATAGATGAACATTTGGGAACTTTTGCAGGGTGTTCACAAATGTTTTCTTTGGAGCAAAGGAACAGGACAAAGGGTTACAAAAAAAAAAACCTGTTGAAGTATATGTAACGTTTACCTCAGCTTTACAGAGGACTAAGCATACTCTGCTAGTGCTATCTGCGTTAGCTTAGGTATGATGTTTGTGTTGGAGAGAACTTATTTTTTCCCCATTCATTGATTAGTGACGGAGAGATGGTGTATTGGTCTTTTCACTTTGGTGAGATTATGGGACATTCAGGATCTTTCTAACCCCCCACCCCCCACCCCTCCCTCCTCCAGCCTTTCTCACTGTTCATCATGCTCAGCGCTCATTAGTACAGCTCATAAAGCATCTCCCTGGCTAGGTTGACCTGTGTGCGTCACTGTGTCCGCAGAGACATCGGCAAAGGGCACATCAGCTGATTCACTGGTTATTTGGGGACCTGTCTGTCTTAGCTACACATGGCTCTTCAATGAAACACAGATATGATGATGCTTCAAGTCTGTTCTATCACAGATTTTTTTTTTATGTTTCCTGGTAAGGCCTGTTGTATTTACAGACTCCAAAGATCTCTCCCAGAGGTCTTGTGTGCTGTGTTTGGATAACGGTGGAGGAGAGTTCTTCATCTCTTGTTCTTTGTAAATTCATATATTGATGACACAAAACAAAGGGTTGGCTCTTTCATAACACACGCCATTGTTCATTCTAAATGGGTCAGGTAACACAGGGTGCCATACAGGAGAAAGGGAAAAAGATTCACAAAATGTATTGTGAAATGACTCTGTTTATTGTGTTTAAATGTTTATTCATTTAGGTGAAGAATTTATCCAACGCAACTACAAACAATCAAGCTGCAGTACCACAGGAAACCTTAGAATGACAACAGATACAAATACAACTGCAACTACAATACAAATACAATACAATACAAACACATACTGTACATACATACATACATACATACATGCATACATACAGACATACAGACAGACAGACAGACAGACAGACAGACTGACTGACTGACTGACTGACTGACTGACTGGACCCTGATCTGGACCTGCTGTACATTTGTGTCTATACACTGCTGTACACTGTGTTGTTTATAAGCCCTCTTGATTACATGATCCAGCTTCCTGATTAACGAGTGATTACTCCCCTGTACCCTGATCTAGCTGGTCTCCATTCAAAGTTATTGTTTGCACACCCATGTCTTGAATCAAATAGCATTTATTCTGAAACAAATCTTCCTGCAAACTGTTTCAGTCCCAGTCTCCTGAGTTTGGTAGACTGTTGAAATGATCAAATTGAAACAAAACAATGGTCCAAATAAACTTGTGTCCAGGCCTAAATATTGTAGTGTGAATGTGCCTTCAGAAACTCAGAAGTGGGATGATATATGGGTCCATTCATTGTCACACAAACTGGATGTTTGGGTTCACAGTATTTTAAAACATCAATTGATGCACTGCTCATCACAACCAAGGTTGATGAAATATCTTGTATGAAAGAAGACCTGCCTGCTCACTCCTTATATACACAAGCGACCCTCTCTGTGGCCTTTGGGAAAAGCCCATGGTCCTGGAAATAGCATGAATGGGAGGAAGCTCACAAGGCTTTCACAGAAGCGGGTGCATAACATTGGGCACGCCATCATCCCGTGGTTGGTGAAGAATGCAGCTACGTGTCCCTGGTCTACAGGGAAGATCCATTAGAGTGGAGGAGAGAATGACATCTCTGGAATAACAACTGGTGTTACGTCCGAATAACATGTAGTGCAGGTTATCCCACACATGGGATGAGTCATAAAACAAAGAAAACTTTAATTAAGATCTCCACTGGTGAAAAAATTCAAATGAATAACAATAATAAGGCTTAATCCGTGTCCGGGAAACTGAGGAACAGATTAATGTGTCCCGGAACAGGTCCCAGAATAACAGATAGGTTGATGTTATTTTATTGCACTGAATTGTCTGCACCTCTGATTTCATGAAGCAAACAAAAGTTCTCTTCTGTGTTTGTGAACTCATTTTTTTCTTGACCCAGAAATACTGGTTTGCCAGGAGTTGTTGCATAAGGCATTGCTGTGGTCTGTAAGTCATAGGAGATGGAAAGCATCTATTTCAGGAGCCTCACCAGTCTAAAATAATCAATTAAACCACAGAGTCACTCTGTGTTGTCAGTGTGTCCCCTGGGGTTGAAGGTCTTTGGCTTCCACAGACTTGCACTCCGTTACACTTAAGTTGATGACTATTTGTGTCAAACTCACAAGAATAGCTGTAAACAAGTCTTCTTACGTTGTTATTAATAAACCCATCAAATTGATTCTTTTTATCAGTCAATCCCTAAACCAGATAACAAATTCCCAAACAAACACCAATCAATCAATCAATCAATCAATCAATCAATCAATCAATCAGTTATTACCTCTCATTATTGGAGATAGATTCTTTATTCTATAGTCAATAGTAATAATCCTTGTGTCACTCCTTGCAAGCAGCAGATTAAAACACAATACCATGACATTACATCCCACATACAGTTTTTTTTCAACTGCTTACACACATTTTCAAAGATCTATGACTTTTTCCCAAAACTTCCTAAAACAGATCCATTACACGAAATGTCCCACACCATATATATATATATTGTGCACACAACCTACACAGTAAGCATGCAAGCACTTTTGAAACAAAAATATATACATGTACTATCTATCTATAGTAGGCCTATATATTTCAAGAAAATTAAAATCATTTACTGTACTACAACATGTTTATCTGTGTGTGTGTGTGTGTGTGTGTGTGGTGTGTGTGTGTGTGTGGTGTGTGTGTGTGTGTGATAACATAAAACAAGCTACTTCCTGGCAGATTTCTGTGTTAGATATGGAGCTGAGTGCTGTGAAGGGTTTTACAAAATTGAGACCTGTGTCAAAGGCCAAGAATTAGTTAATTACAGTGTAATGTTTTGCAGTTGTGTGGTGGAGTTATGGTGTCTGGGTGACAGGTTTCAGAAATTGTGTGACATGCCACCCAATATATACATCCCCCCACATATACACTCACATTTTACACACCTCAAGAAATGGGAATGAGAATATGATTTAGAACATTCAAACATTTTACTTTTCTCTTACCACTGTAAATCTGAAGCTTGTGTGCACTGCAGATCCCTGCAGGCTGTTGTGATTTCTGACCTATTATTGCTAATATTTTACCATCTTTTTGGCAGCTTCTTTTTGTTTACAACCGCAAATCTCTTTCTAACTGACTTCTTGTAAAAGGGAGGTGTGTGTATGTTTGTGTGTGTGTGTGTGTGTGTGTGTGTGTGTGTGTTTTGACTGTATCTTGGCACCAGTGGCCATATTGTTTCTATCTTAGAATCATGAGAGGTAAGAGCAAAGAAGACCAGGCAGGGAGCAGGCACACTTAGATTTTTATGCTGTCTCACATCTTCAGACACAGACATATACATATACCTTCTTCTCGACTGCCCTTTGACCTTCAGTTGACATTTGTATATTTGTGCACGTCCACACATACAGTACTGTAATGGGTGTGCAGTTCTGTGTGTCTTCTGTGCATTTCCATAAATATACATTCTGGTGTTAACTGCCCTCTACCACCCTCAATGACTTCGGTAATTTTCCACTTGGAAAAGAGTGCCCTATATTACAGAAGGTGTTGAGGATAAGTCCTGCTGTAGTCACATTGTCTGGTGGGGAGTGTGGTAGTAATAATTGAGGACAGCAGCATCTCTGCAAACACGAGGAGAAGCACTTGGCTCTGCAGTGGTTCTGGGTCACTGAACACCATGTGAATCGCCAATGATCCACATCTACACTGCTCAGCTAATCTGCCGCTACCTCTCCGCATGTTACCTCTCTGTCTCACACACTCTAACTATCTCTCCCTGCTCTCTTTCTCTCTCCCTCTCTCTCTCACTGTCACCCACTCTTTCTCACACTTTCTCTTTCTTTCACTGTCTCTCATCCTCTCTCACTTTCTCTCCTTTTCTTACTGTCTTTCTCTCTCTCCAGTCTTCACCCTCTCATAACCTTAATGCCCGTAAATAAACTGAATGCCCCTTTGTGACTCATTTACAGCCAAAGGAGACTATGATAACGAGGGCAGTGGTAGTGGAGGATCATGCCCTCCTAATGCCATCTAAAAGATGACTGTGGGTAATGTTCATCAATCAACCAATCAATCTATCAATCTATCAGTCAATCTGTCTGTCAGTCAGGCAGTCATTCTATCTATCTATCTATGTATCTACCTGACTTTTGCTTTAAGGCTACAAAACTTAAATCTAAAAAAGGTGTGGAACAACTGCAATATTGATTGAGAGCCTCCATCCAGCATTAGTGTACTCCCAAACCAACCAATCAATCAATCAATCAATCAAGGCTCCATTCAGCAGGCAGAGAAGTGAATTCCAACTGCTTGTCTTTGCACCCTTAGCCCTTACCTTTATGTCCATAGGTATGCATTCTATGAGTCTGGCATGCTTTTAGCAGAGGAGTGGATTCTGCCAGTCTGTCATTGTGCTCTCTGCTCTACCCATGAAGTGGTAGCAGGCCTGTCTTTGTGCAGAGGGGTGAATGTTAACAGCCTGTCTCTGTGCTCTAGCAGGGGAAATAGCAAATACTGTCAGCCTGTTTTTGTGGTCTACCAGAGGGGTGAGGAGTAAATTTATCAGCCTGTCTTTGTGCCCTACCAGAGGGCTGAGTTCTTTGGACAGGGATTATACTGCCCTGTCAAGACTGTTCTCTATTCTTTTCTTCCTTGCCCCTCAGCAGAAGGTGGTGTGGGTTTGGCACAGGCACCTGAGAATGACTGGCACAGACGGTAGGGAGAGAGAAAGAGAGAAAACGAGAGAGAAGAAAAAGAGGACACAGGGAGGTGTGTGTGTGTGTGTGTGTGCGTGTGTGTGTGTGTGTGTGTGTGTGTTTATGGTTTGTGTGTGTGTGTGTGTGTGTGTGTTTGTGTGAAGAGAGAGAGAGGGAGATGGGAGCGCTGTCTGTGTGTGTGTGTGAGAGAGAGAAAGAGAGAGAGAGAGAAAGAGAGAGAGACAGAGAGATAGATAGATAGATAGATAGATAGATAGATAGAGAGAAAGAGAGAGAGAGAGAGAAAGACAATATTAACTTGGGGTGAGACAGTATGAATGACACAAAAGGAGGATAGATTGAAATTGAGATGGATGAGAGGATTGGAAGGAGGGGAGAGAGGAGAACAAGAAAAAAAGGACAGAGGAAGGAAGGAAAAATTAGCAAAGAGGAGAAGAGATATAGAAAAGAAAGAAACAGAGGATAGAAAGAAGACAAAAGAGCAGTGATTAGAGGGGAAGAAAGGAGGGATGGAGATGAGGGGAAAATACAGAAGGAGAAAGTAGGGATGAAGGAAGAAGAGAGGAGGAGAAAAGAGAGATAGAGGAGGAAAAAGGAGTGATAGGGGATGAAGGGAGAGGAAATGAGGGAGGAGGAGAGGGTGTGGCTTGTGCCCAGAATAATGATATGGTGCGGTGTTTCATAACAGTCGTACACACACACACACACACACACTTTAAGGAACAAATGGTGAATAGATCTGTGTAAGAAATCAGTCACAGTTAAGTCAGAACATTGTGTACTTACAACCCCTAGTGTTTTTTTAACGACCACTTTTCCACTATTCCTCCACACACACACACACACACACACACACACACAGAAGAATCCTCTAGTATTCTAAGGAAAAAGCCTCTAACATTCTAGTTCTAAAACCCCCACCTTCCACACACATACACACATACACACCATGTACATACCTTACTGACCACCCTCTCACATGCACACATAGACACATACACACACATGCATGCACACACACACCTCACTCACAAACACACGCACACACACGCACACACACGCACACACACGCACACAAACACACACACACATGCACACACAATCTGCAGCGCTTCAGTCTCTCTCTTCCCTGAAGTAAATGGTGTGGTGAATGTGAGGCTCCAGAAACTTTCCTGTGGAGGATCACCTTGAATTAACCTCAGGTCAGCGTGAGTCCAAGGCATCTAGTGCAGTCTAGTGTCTACAAATCCAGTGCAGTCTGCTGTCCTGAGAAGAGCAGTGTGGTTGATATCGATATACCTCTAAGGTCTTGCTGATGCGCTGTCATGACAGCACTGTCGATGAATATAAAATTTCTTATGTAACACACTCAGAGAGAGCAAGAGAGAGAAAGAGAGAGAGAGAGAGTAATAGGAACAGGGAGTGGAATACCTCATGTGTGGAATACACATCGACAGAAAGGGATTATGTTTTACACAATAAATATTGCAATATATATATATATTTTCATTTATGTTGTACATTTTGTCATATGCTGTACACACATAGACATTTTGGTCTGATGTTTGGTATGGATCAGCTCTGATTTGATTTTGATGCAGCCCAGATCTGGCCCAGCTTCTCTAGTGAGTCACTAGTAGAGTAATAGAGTCAGTAAAACTAGTTTATGTCACCCACTTAAATACCGCTGACCAAACTGACCAAACCTTTGGACAAAAGACAACAAACAAACCAAAAACACAAAAAAAGCAAAGCACAGAGAACTATGAATATCAAAGGGTCACGGAAAAATTAAATATGTAACTGATTTATGATTGATTAATGGATCCAAATATCCAGGAATATATATATATATATATATATATATATAGAGAGAGAGAGAGAGAGAGAGGGAGAAAGAGCGATAGAGAGAAGGAACAGGCCCTTTATTATTCTTTTCACCATCTCTGTGGTTTGACAGGGGCATATTGATTCTCTCTGTCAGTGGCGGTCTCGCACCACGCTGAAACCCAAGTTATATTTAGTCCACCTCTATTACCCACGAGGCCATAGGATAAGCGCGGCTGTTTCTGATGCCATCCGCACACTCACAGATAACACCCGCTGAATGATAACATGCCGCAAATGCTGTTACAAGTCTATACCGAATCAATCACAGGCAAATAGGGGAACATTTGCATTGCAGGAGTCTCAGCACGGCACATCCGAGGGAAATGTCTGGCTCTGATTGATGGCATTATGAATGAGTGTGACCTAGAAGTGTTTGAGAACAACTGGGGCTTGAGGTTACAGAATCAACCGGTCTTAATGATAAAAGTTAATTCTCATAGGACAAATCACAAACAAGTCAGGACCCAGATGATATTCAAATGTCCACAGCTTACATAACACAGATCTGCTGGAGTGAAATTATAACAATGAGCGCAGGGAAATGTGTGACGCAAACAAGAGCAGGCTGATAAATAGAACGGCATCATCCTCATGGTCTCCATATGGAAGGGTTCTGTGAAGGACATACTATATGCAATTGTATATCTGTCCTCATAGAATAAAGCAACTATCATATAAGTCCTCACATATAATTTGTATTTGTATCATATTTTTATGTTAGGTGAGGACCAGGAAACAGCAAAAATGTATTTGCCCAACTGATCTAAAATAGAAATTAAAATGTTAACATATGTGAACAAAGATTCTTGAACATATAATTTGAGTAATTGATTACAGGTACAGAAAACATTTTATTTGAACAAACTTCCAGAAAGAACTCCAGTTGAAGGATCCCCTTGTTTATTTATTTTTCCTTCAGTGTGGACCAGATGTAAATTACGTCAGTACGGACAGATGACAGAGAATTGTTCTTGACTTCTCCACTGGTGATTGTTCTCATAATTTCCTTTCATTGTTTCAAGAATGAACACACTGAGCTACAGCATAGTTAGCATTACTTCTGATTCTAATTAGCGAACATCTTTCCAAATGGACAATGACACAGAGTAGTACATTTGAGCACTTGAGGCCAGGGAACAGAATGTGAAGCAGGTGGTTGCATGTTCCTGACAATAAATTAGAAGAAGGCAAAAAAAGAATAAGTAGGCTTGGATATTGAAAGGGTCCTCCAACCCCTGGAGGTCGTCTGGCCAAAACTGTGTTTTGGAAAAGAGCCGTTCATCTCAATGTGAATGAATGTTGTTGCCTCTGTAACATTTCTGTGGGTTTGCTCTGACGTGAAAAGCATCAGGGGGAGTACTAGTAGGCTCGAGACGCCATTCAGATGCATGCAATCCGCTTTCATTCTCAAAAATGGGAACATCTTAAACAAAACATTGTTCCCCTATATCTCTCTTTCTCTTTTGCTCTTTCTCTTTCTTTGCACCTTCCTAGTTACATTCTTTCTGCTCTCATCCTCTATCCCTCACTTCTCTCTCTCTCTCTCTCCCTCACAGATATTTTCACCTCCTTTTTGTCCTTGGGTGTACTTGGACAACCCTCCATCTATGCAGTGTCATCGGTTGCATAACATTGGCTGCTAAGCTCTGGAATATTTTTGGGGGTCTTCTGGGGTGTGAATGTGTGTGTGTGTGTGTGTGTGTGGTGTGTGTGTGTGTGTGTGGTGTGTGTGCGTGCGTGTGCACGAGGGTGCATGTGTGTGTGTCTAACAATGTCGCTCTTTGTTCTCATTCCGATGAGAATGTCAAAACCAGTGTTGGGCAAGCACAGCAGGACAGAGCACTGGGCCATGCCGGCCTTTGCTGGTGCCCATAAAAACTCGCTGTGGGGATTCTTCAAGGCCAGGAAATAAAAATAACCAAATTCCACACATTGTGTTGACCAGTGCTAGCAGCTTCCCCTGAAGGCTGATAAAAAGCCCTCAAGGCAAATTTTCAGGATGGACTAAATCTCATCCAGCATTTTATTTGAGAACGATTACAAGAATGCCTTTCATAATACTGAAGATGATAACAAAGTTTGTTTCAGTTTGTTGACAAAGGTGTTAAAGTGGTAATGACTATGTGAGGTAAAGAGGCTATGTGTGTGTGTGTATGTGTGTGTGTGTGTGTTGTGTGTGTGTGTGTGTGTGTGTGTGTGCGCGTGTGTGCGTGTGCGTGTGTGTGTGTTTGTGTGTGATGTGATCGTCTCTCTCTCTGAGGAATAAGTCTTGCTCCAATGCCTTGCCTCTGCTCACTCACACACACACGCACACACACACACACACACACACACACACACACGTAGCTCACCTTCACCACAACCCAGGAGAGAAGCTCGCTCATAACGATCAGCTAATGGGATTCCAATTATAGCCCCTTCATTTGTAAAAATGTCACGGGGTCAGGTGAGACTTCCTGTTGAGGTTCTGGCTCCATAGCGAGCACGTATTCCTAGTGGATGGCTTTAATTTGGCTGGCCTGATGAGGGCTCTTGTTTCTTCTTAGTCCTCCCTGAATCCCTGGGCGTCTTTTAAGGGTTTTTCTCTTGACACAGAAACACTTCAATGTGCCCATGAGCTCTTGCATAAGCTGCAACAAATGTAAACCAATTATTCATATATTTATTTATTTTGTTTTATTTATTTGATTCGTTTTCCCACAAGGCCAAAATAATTACCAGGGCAAAAAAGAAATGAATTTAGATGAGATGTGGTAAGTCCGCTCCCTGAGCTCCATCTAAGGCTGCTGGTCGTGACAGACTCATGCTCTTCAGATGGACAGGAGAGGACTGAACAAAGAGCTACACCATAAAACGGAATTTATCATTATTATTGAATCAGTGCTTATAAAACTGCATTTTGAATGACATCCATTATGTGTCCATATGTATGACTAATAAGAAGACCACACAAAAGGCGTCATTCCAGAAACTCTGGGACGCAGGTTCGTGTCCAACTTGAGATGCTTCCCTATCTCTCTCTCTCTCCCCTCTCATGTTCTGTCACTCTCTTTCATCAATCCATGCAAGTCCATGCATATGATTGTATAGCATAGTGACCTCAGAGAAAACACTAGCATGTAAGATTGGGCTCTTGGGTCTAATTAGCAAACTGCAGGCAGGGTTTATGCCAGAGCTGCTGTGAACAAACAGAAACGCTAGTGCAACCTAGTACCTCTACTCAATATTGCATTTCGCTACAGTCCTTGTCAGGATGCAAATAGGTTTAAAGTTCAAACAAAGTGCTCACTCACCGCAACATATGCATATGCTTTTCGCAAGTTTCCAGATTCTTTGCTATGGTGAGATGTGTCTTAAAGTTGTGGTGGGCATTTTCACCCCGCCAGATCCTGCAACATCTGATTAAATGCAAACCGTTGCAAACCCAGGCAATGGGGATGTAGCGATGGGGTGGGTGCTAAATAATATGGCAGGAGTGGACCTTACAATAAGGGTCTTTGTCTACAGAGTGCTTTCCATGGGCTTCAAGGCCACATTTGCAATGAGTTGCTCTAGACAGCAAACAACTATTTCATAGTGGTAATATCTCCTTATCTCCCCTACATTGCTCAAAGACATGTTCCCATTAGATTATGCAATCATGAGTCGAGTCTCTATTATTATGTGAGAGCTTTACATGCTTCACAGCTAATTACACTCACCACTATGTGCTCCTTGACAGAAAACTACTCCCACATTTTCAAGGGGAAAGGCATTTAGACAGAAAGAGAGCTCCTGGACAAGCGAGGGAGACAAAGGGTAAACATTCATTAACGTCAAATGGTCATTACTGGAAATACAACAGGGGCTCTTGAGTGCACCATATAAGAGTAAGGAAGCCCAGTGGTGCCATATTGGGCTTCACATGGATGAGACAGTGGAGAGAATGGGCTTGTAGCCTTGGACTTCATGTAATCCAGTGACGACGGGGCGTCTTTGGTTCAGACGGCTTATGAGCTCTTTGATGACAGTGATGGCTTTGCACAGCTAAGCTAATTGAAACCAGAGTCCCATTCTCTTGTTTCCATTCGGTTGGTCTAGAAGCCTTGTGCTGTTGTGGATGTACGCTCGCTCGAATGTTTGCTGCTGCATCTCTAACTCTGAGAGCAGCCCCACTTAAAACAGCATGATTATTCTGTGGCCCGCCTCTCCAAAAGACTTGCATGCTTGGTTGGTTACGCAAGAGCCACTGTGTGAGTGTGTGGTGTGTGCGTGTGTCTATGTATGTGTGAGCAAGGCCCTCCTGAATGTGCTTTTGAAAATAAATTATGTGTCAAGCAAGGTGTCAGACTAATCTAGCACTTCTTTCTTTATCTGCCGTGCTTATATTTCGTTCTCTCTCACTGTCAGCAGATTTCTCTTGCTCTCTTTTTCAGTCTCTCCTTCAGTCCCTCTCCCTGCCTCTCTTTCTTTCACTCTTTTCTGTTTCTTAAATTGCCTCTTTCCACTTTCTCCTCCTCTCTCACTTCATAACTCTGTCTTGTACTCTCTCTCTCTTTCTCCCTCTGCAGTAGCCCTCTGATCCCTCCCTTCTGTTCTCCCTCTATCTGTGCTGTTCACTGTCACTCCATTCCTCTCCTTCATCTCCCACTGTGCCACCCTCTTCCTCTGTTTTCTCCTACAGTTACCACTTACCAGACAAACACAACTCAACATTACAGTTTGTCAGACATACAGCACACACTTCCTTTGTTTATTTAACTCCCTCTCTCTCCATCTAAATTGCTTTCTCTCTCTCTACATCTCCTCACACTGCTTCAAACCACACCCCCCCCCACAACACACACACACTCTCACTCACACTCACACACATTCACTTTAAACCTAATTTATACTCGGGATTGAGGATCGAGGAGCAAGGAGTTTATTTGTGACAGACATGTAGTGAAATTGCATACATTAGAGTGTTAACTGAATAAAAGAGAAGAAGAAAGATGCAGCAAAGTCAAATAAACAGGCAGTCAGTAAGTTTGTATCCAGCACCTTCCAGAGACCACGGCTGCTTCATACTCCTTAATAATGCAGACACGCACTTGTAGTCACGGAGGGGTTTACCTTGCACAGTTCTCCAACGTGCACAGTACAGTCTGGAAATCCTTCCAGAAGTATCCAAAAGAACGTCTGAGATTATTTACAAAGCTTGCACTGTGAACTAGCATGTTTCTAACTATACCTATGATGGGTTGCAAGAAGCCAAAATAAAGCGAGCCCACTAATCACACATTCCCTCTGTCTGTGGGGTCTGCGTCGTTTCGACGAATAATTGGGGAGGTATCCGTCAGTCCTCGGAGAGCATGTTGGATAGTGTCTGCGTGTCTGCGTGCAGGCTTGTGTGTCTATGTATTGATGGAGTAGGACAAGTATAAATTAGGCTTTACCCTTTAGATTGTTTTAAGAGAGTTTGATTGTTAGTGTTAAAGCTGTTCCCACGGGGTGTAAAATTCCAAACAGACCCTTCTTATTAGTTCATATGGTTGGTTGATGTGATATAAATCCAGCAGGAAGTAGTTTGAGAATGAAGAGGAACATTCAGGCAGTGTTTTTGTTTTTATTTTTAATATTGAAATAGCCTATATTCCATCTCTCAGGGGTGGCCAAACTTCTGTTACTGAAAAATCTAAGCTGCCAAGGGCCAATACAAAATTAAGACCACTAGTTTTTAACCAGTTCCAAGTTAAAGAGCAACTGTGTTCTAGATCAGAAAAACCCTATGATATCTAAAACATTCTATGTATATAATGCTGTGGTGCTTAACTACACTATTGACATGTCACACTAACTTAAAAATAGGCTCTTTTTGAGAAATTTATCTTTTTGGTGGAAACCCATAATTCCTGATAACCACCTATGGACGGACTACCATGTAATGTAAAGTGGGTAATGCTCTATTATGTTCCATTATGAACCTCAGCGAAAACCATAGGCAAGTTGTAGTCTATCATGGTTACTACTGATTGTAATTTTTTCTGCATGACCCCTGGCAGTTGGGTTAGCCCCTTGAGTCGTGGATCTGCCCAAGGTTTCTTCCTAGATTAACTGAACATAAGGGAGTTTTTCCTTGCCCCTGTTGCTCTTGGGTGCTCCTTCTGTGAAGCACCACGAGACAATACTATTGTAAAAGGCACTGTATAAATAAAACGGAATTGAATTGAATTGAATTGAATTGAAAACAGGCTTGTATCCATGCCAATATTGTTCAAATTCACGGTGACAGTACTGGAACTATATGTGCGATGACATAAAATTCGATGAATGCAATTGGCCCCTAGGATGAGGTTTGGTCACCCTGCTCTACTTCAGTTTTTCTCTCTCACCACAGCTCCTCACAACCTATCCTCCTCCCCTCATTTTTATCCCTCTAGTTCTTCCTCAACCCTATCTTGCTGCCTTTATTTAGCCCTCTCTCTCTCTCTCTCTCTCTCTCTCTATCTCTCCACATTTGTCCCTCTATAGTTGACCTATGCTTGGCTGCAGACACTCTGCACCAGTTCAAGTGGAACATGATGGTGGAACCTTGTGGAAGCCCTTCACCCTCCTGTGGTGTTTTTATGGTTATGTTTATTTTGCTGTACGATCTGTCAGCTGAATGAGATTTGTAGCTTCTTTTTTAGACGTGAAAAGGTATACGAGAAGAAGATTAGTGACGCAGGTATCTTTGTGATCAGACCTTAGATGTTCTTGCTAAGTGTGATGAATGTCCTGCTGTGTGTGTGTGTGTGTGTGTGTGTGTTTGTGTGTGTGTGTGTGTGTGTGTGTGTGTGTTTGTGTTTGTGTGTGTGTGTGTGTGTGTGTGTGTGTGTGTGTGTGTGTGTGTGTGTGTGTGTGTGTGTGTGTGTGTGTGAATGTGTGTGTGTGTGTATGTGAATGTGTGTATGCACATTTTTGTGTACACAGCTATTAAGTAAACAGGTATGATGTGAAAGTGGAAGAATCTCACTTCATATGTTTGGGCTACCTCTCAACTTCAAGAGGGAACATACTGACACAAATAGCACAGTTTAGCACAGCTTGACATGTTCAAACTGAATGTTCTCCTCCACAGACACACAAAGTTATTTTTACAGTTTGGTATAAATTGTGCTAAATGTGAACTAGTTTGTTTGACTTGGATCCAGCTGCTGCCAATATCACACAAGCATTTAATTCAGATTATATCATTTGAAGGCTACAAAAAAAAAAGAAAATAAACCTAGGACCAGACAAATCTGTCCGTCTCAAGAGCCTTCTGTTGAAGGAACTAATCACAAATGCTTAAACACCCAACTAATGGCTGCGCCGATGGCATCACTGTTAAACTGTCAGTGTATAATATAATATAATATAATATAATATAATATAATATAATATAATATAATATAATATAATATATACCTATTAATGTATTTTCTTGAGTAAACAACTCCTTAAATCCTTAAAACCATAGTATACAAGAAAGATAGCAACCTGAAATTGATAGGAGTTTAGTTTAGTTTCACTGCTGTTTACTCTTTACTCTTTTACTCCCTTACTAATCAATAATAGTCTATAAAACATCCCCAGACCCACACCCAATATAATGAGATTTGAGAATGTCTGGTGTCAGCCAATCAAGATCTGTTTGGAGAGAGAGAAGGCAAAGTGACAGGAAAAAAACAGATGTGTAGGAAAGACAGCGTGCATCACATAATATGATCTGACATTAAGCAGAACACCGGTCAACACTTGTTATGCATTTGATACCCATGAATGTAACTGTGCTTGAATGTGAATGTCCTGAATTTTAAGTGTTACATCAGCAGTGATCAGATTGCTTTGTGGGAACACAAACAAATATTAAGTCAGTTAAAGCAGCCCTGTTGGGAATAGTTGCTGAAGCCCAATGCCCCCCCTAACCCCAAGCCCTGAACCCTGAAATACTTAACTGTTGCCTGATCATGTCACGTCTACACTGTTACCTGATCATGTTACATCTGAGTTTAACAGTAGGTGGTTTACTACATAGTGATGATCCTGGAACCATTGGACACATTCCCATTTGATTATAGGCAAGGTAGTAAAAGATGATTATTACCTGTAAAGGTTCAATGAGATTTTTTTATAAAACACTTAAATAAAATGCTTGCTCCAGTCCAACAGTCCCAAAGCAGCATTGCTGTTTTTGGTGTAAACCTGTGTCTTCATCATGTCATATCAGAGTCAATGGAATAGTCCAGAGACAGAGCATGAGTGAGCATATCATTTACATATTTCATAACAAATTTCAAAATAACCTTTGCAGGTAATTATCATCTTTTGCTACCTTGCCACACTCAAATGGGAATGTGTCAAACCTTTCTGGGTTCATCTCTATGTAGTTTACCTCCCAGTGTTAAACTCTGATAAGTGATTGTGAATATTTCACAACTTGTATAGTAAAGTGACATTTGAAGTAGACTTCATAAGATATTCATGAAATACTTAGATGTGACATTATAAGGTTACAGGTTTAAAAAAAAAAATGACAATGCTTTTTTGAGACTGTTGGACACCATTTTGATATCACCACTCTGTCTTTCATATTTATGAAAGGTTGGGTGTGAATGCTGAGTCATGTTTCATGAAACAGTCATGAACCCTCTGTCAGCTCTATGCCAGCTGCTATAAATGTGTTATGTATTCACTTGTCAAGTGAAGTGTTACCATAATATTCAGAGGGACTTTTTAGGCTAAAACAACACATAACTTGCCCCCCCCCCCACCACTACCACCACCACCACCACCATCACACACACATACACACACACACACACACACACACACACACACACCCACACACACACACAAGCACATTTTTCTTCACCACCTTAAGTGTGCTTTAATATGTATGGATGGGTGAATGAACACAAAGTCACCTCTTCAGAGTGCAGCTTCCGCTCTTGTTCTATTTGTAGTGAATAGCACTGATGTGTTTGAGAGAACACCATTAATGACAATGAATTTGCACTGTGATGTAAGTTCCACTGAATCAAAGCGACTTAAAATGGAAATGGTAATGGAAACGTGCATCACATCACGTCACACAAAAGGTCCATCTGTCCACCTGTTCGCGGGAGACTGCATTTCTCAAAGGCGCCATTAAGGACGTTTTGTTGACTGTGTAGTTTTGTGACACTGCAAGTAGTTTCCCTAACGTGCCTCTCTATGCATTAAAACAGTACTGAAATGACATGGAGTAGCTGTCATTAAACAACACTTTCAGACATACCCTAGTTGAGAGGGAAAAAAGGCATATATGAAGTAGGCTAACTGACAAATTACTCACACGTTGAAAACAGACTGTGAATAAAGCACTCAGTCTGTTCCCTACGTGTTGGTGAGAATCTTAGTTACAAAGAGGAAGATTTAGAGATGACCTCATCCTGTAGATGAGATATTACTTTGTGTTCTTTTCTTTCCGGAGTGGGTTACCATTATGAGTCAGTAACCCGAGACGGACACCGTGCTGATCTTTTTTAGCTTCAGAAGAGGCGTTGGTAGGTAGACTTCATGACAATAAATGTTAACTTACAGCAATCAAAAGGGAATGCAGATGTGCATTAGCCTGAGGCTAACTGGTACAATGCATCAAATGGCAACGTTTATGTTTAAAATTGTACATGGTGCCTAAGGAAGAGTTTTCAGTTTGTGACTGAGATAAAAAAAAAAAAAAAAAATGACTAGGCCATGCCATGGGCTGATGTCAACAGACTGCAGACTCAATGACCGCATGACTGAGGCAAAGCTATACACAGAGAGTTGTGGGTGTTGGTTGGAGAGGATATCAGAGATAGACTGAGGTAAGGGTCAATGCTTGGGCCTGAGTAGGTGGGTGACCACAAACTAGGGCTGTATGACATGTTATTGGCACCATGATTACATAAGTGGAAGACTGGGGTTAGTGACTGACACACTATGGGCTGATGTCACTGTGATACATTTGATTTGACTTGTAGGTCTATGACTATCTATGGGGGCGAGGCAAGTAACTAAATGCAAGATAACAGGAAGACTGATGTTAGCCACGGTTTGTATGATAAGAATCTTTGATGCTGTGATGTGGATTAATAACATACATTGACATCAGCAGCACTGTGATGTGGATCAACAACATATGCTGACATCAGTAGTTGCTAATGCAATAGGGCGATTGTGTTTACTGATAGCATGAATGGGATGACATGAGAGATACTATGTTTTCACGAAGGCTAGTGTTCGTAACAGAACAAATAGCAAAATTACCTAAATGACACAAATGTCTTCAGACTCACTGATGTTATCATTTCTTTCGCCTCTATTCTGCATGAAAAATGATAATTACTGTTCGTGAGTGGCGATGTGTCAGCAGCAATTTACTGAAACAGGAAACATTACATGATTATAGGCCAGGAAGTACACTACACCGGGGTCATATGCTTATTTCTGTAAGAGTATACACTTTTGATAAGATGGCATGTGATAATGAATGCTAAACAAGCAGAATCACGCATACTTGTACATAAAGCTCCATGATGAAGCAATCCTCCATAAATATGACACTGGGGAAGAGAGTAATATTTTCTTGACCTATCTCTAATTTAACCACACAGTCCTTCCCTGCCATGGCCAAACCCATAAGGATGTATAAAAGTATGAATGCACAAACTGATGTAGGAAAGCCAGTTCTCGATCTCGCAGGTAAAGATAGTATAAGTGTGTGAATGTGATTGTGAGTGTGTGTGTGTGTGTGTGTGTGTGTGTGTGTGTGTGAAAGAGAGAGAGAGAGAGAAAGACAGATCATATGTATAAGAGCTGTCTCCAGCACATCCTGTTGTTGTATTCCCCCCTAGTGGCCATTCTCTTGAACTATAGCTGCCCCACAAAAGTTCTTGTCCAAAATATATTAGGGTTGGCGTCTTAGCGTCATAGATCTTACAACTCTGTTAATACAGTGGTTTTGCATGCAAGGCCTGTAACAGCCTAATTACAGTATGTATGTATGCATGTATGTATGTTATCATGTATGTGTGTATGTATGTATGTATATATGTATGTAATAACTGCATATTTTATCTCTTCAAATTTATATGGTCTCACAGGAGTTTTCTGTTTGTGAGCAATCTGTTAACTGTGGTTCAGTCCAGCTGCCTCACAAAGTGATCCAATAATGGTATAACCACTAAAATGGTGCCTGTAACTGAGGCATCTGGAATTGGCCAAAAAAGATCATGGCCCCCAAATCTCTGGCAGCTAACCCCATCCACTCCTGCTCCCTCAAACCTGTGTTGCTGCCCCCTCTGAACTCTGACCTCTGTCCTGTCCACATGTACACCCACCCAACACAAATGGCTCCCCTGTGCCCACAGTAGCCACTGTGATTCTGTGCCATGTCTGGACATCTTGTCCTTGGCACACAGCTTGGCTGCCCCTCCCTGGCCCTGCTGCTGTGCCTTGTTCTCTCTATGCCAGGCTGTGCCCACAGAGATGCCCACAGCACTGCCCACACTGGACTCACACAGCCCCCGGGTGACACCCCAATGTGGCACACACTATGTCTATCTAGAGGCAACGTGCCAAATCATCGCCAGGTCCCCTGCAGGATAATCCACCAGTCTGGACGCGATAAGTGCCAGATTCGGGCCATATAAGGGCCAACACTGGGGCAGAGCGAAGCCAGACCCCCTGCAAGATAGCTAATCCCCAAGTCTGGATATGAACCAGACCTCTGAATCTCTGAGTTTCTTTTTTTTTCTTCCTGCTTGGCAGCCGGCTGGTCTTTCACCCATTCAGTCTGATTCCCTTTGTGCAGTTTGTCAGGCTTGCAATTTTCACCCAGGAAAGGGCGCAAGGGCAAAGCTAACTTTGACTGTTGTAGTCTGGCCTTCAGGAGCCCTAAAAGTTATTTCAGTAAAAGACAAAAAAAGTGGTGTAAACAAGAATCAGCTGGACTCATTGCTATCTATTTTAGTCTGCACCAAACATGTACAAAATCACTTTATTAACACTCATTACTTTGGTACACCAACACTAAAGAGTTGGAATAAAGAATGTCGGTGTAAAACAAACCAAAACAAAACAAAAACTGGACTGCTAACAGGCACTCAGTCACCTGTGTTGAATGCTTCACATTCAACATACCCTTTAGACAGATACCCTTCACACTTTTTTTTTATATGGGCTAACGTCATCCACTGCCAACGTCATGCATTGCGTGGACCTATTTAAGTTGCTTAAATTACAGTTTTGCTTATTGCACTTAGCATGCACCACAAACACATCACGAAACAAAACAAACAAAAGGGAACAAACAAAGGTCCAAGCTACTGCTGTAACAGCCTGTGCAGAGAGCTACTGCCTCTTAAAAAATATAATAAATCAAATAACCGAATAACTACGCCATTGTCTGCTTTTTAAACCTCAATGGTGCATAAAACTG
>PYXC01001715.1:1417500-1452500 GCA_015244755.2 Tenualosa ilisha | reverse complement strand
TGTATTTTCACAGATATAAAAGTTCAAGATATGCATGTCAATGGAAAACACACATTTACATGTAACCGTGAGTTTGACATGGAAGTCACTGGAAAAGCAAATTCATAAATGTGAAGGTGCGTTCAAGACATTTAAGTCACTGGAAGAGCACAATTGTGAATTAAAATGGTGAGTTCAATACAACTCAAATACACATAGTCTCACGTAGCCTCTTTGGCTGATATCTGAATGGTGTGAGTAAGAAGAGTTATTCTGTAGCCTGGCCGTGCCTTCCTAGCACTTCTCCCTACAGTGCTAGTCTGGATTTGATCCCATTGAGCTTGCTGTCTCAGGAGGCATTTTAACCTGTCCAATCAGCGAACAGAGGGAGGCGTTGTGAATGCAGAGCTAGAATGTTATCAGTCAAGGCAGGCTATCAATCAGGGGCTGATCCAATCTTTTTAATCTATCTTTAATCCATCCAATCCATCTTTTAAAAAAAAAAAAAAAAAAAAAAAAAAACAACTTAAACACCTCAAGCAAGCAATCCAATCTCACTACCAAATGTCTAGACCCTCTGTACGAAACGAATGTCTGGTTTTTAGGGGCTAGTTATTCTGACCAGGCCAAGGATTAAAGTACATCAGATCCACTCATGCTAACATTGCCACACAACATGCCACAAAACATGCCTTTTTGCCCACAGTGAGAATTCTCTTGCAGTAATCCACCATTCCTGTGGCGTGCATGAAGGTGGATTTGCTTATACCCTAAAATGAAAAGCTCTGTCCATGTTTCCACAAAAAAGAAAAGTGGTGGATTTGTCACACTGAAGAAAACACAAACAGCTCTCCAGCCCTGCAGGCCACAGTTTGCTCCAAAACGCACCCAACGCTGGCCATGGTGATGCCTCTGGGCGTGCGTGTATGCCTGTAAGCGCCTGCCATGCCTAGCCTGACTGCTGGCCTTTGAGGCTCGGTGGTATTTTCCGTTCGAAAGCCGTGCGGCTGTAAGCTGCTTTGTCTCAGCGGTAGACAGGGGTGTTGATGGCACGACAGCGCTATAAAAGAGAGACGGGCGCTTTATCTTCTCTGAGCCGTGAAATACACAGACAATCCGGAAATCCCTTTTTCACTCTGGAATGAGACGTGAAGGGGAGTGCAGGGGGGAACTCCTCTCACTTGGGTTAGACGAACACTGTACACACGACACACACACACTTGTGTGCGCACACGCAAACATTCACATGCACCCCCCCCCACACACAAACCCCCTAACTCAAACATACACACACTCATACTTCGACCCATGTAAAGAGATATAAAAAACACACCACACACACACACACACACTCTCTCTCTTTTCTACACAAACCTCTCAGATACACACTCACACATACATTGCAACACACACACATTCTCCACATTGCAAGTGTGGTGCCAACACTGCTTGTGTCTGCTGACTGGGCTTGGCTAGGAGAGAGAGCAGCAACATGGACATGGCAGGCGCAGCAGGAAGTAACAGGATAAACTGTGCGCACCCCGCCAGCCTATCAGTGTGTAGCAGAGGGCCAGACTCCGCTCCACTCCGCTCCCCTCCTCCCTGCTCCCCTCCTGTCTGCTCCGACCGTCACCCTCTGCTAAATGTCACCCGTGGAAAAAATCCCATTTCCTCACTGTCTCTCTCCTTTGTCTCCTTAAAGGAGTTTTGTGTAGTTCTTGTGGAATACCTTTTGTGTCGAGTCGTCTTGAACGCAGCTTTGCTTTGCATTGACGTAACACAGCAGCCACGTGGTAGAACAGGGTATTATAGGAAAGTCGGGCCAAAGCTAGATGAATTGCACGCTAACTTCCATGGATGGTGTTTTCTTCACATTCTCCTGCTATTTTCAGGTCATTTTTGGATGTTTCAACCTAATAGAACATATTAACTCATTTACAGCAAATGGTCTAAGGCAAGCAGAGGCCATTAGCTGAAATGGCTCACATCAGGCTCAGGTCTGACCCTAAGGTGTAAGGGGTTGTGGCTGTTATGAGAGGTATGATTGCACCTTACTGGGAAGGTGCTGCTGACAATTGAGGGATACTGATTATCTGTTTCTCTCATATATTCTGCATTGTTGTGTTTGTATTAGATAAATGGATAGGTAGATAGATAGATACTTTGTTGCATCTTACAGGAAATTACATTACAGCAGCCATGCGTCTTACAGACAGACACATTACATCCACCTTGCATGAACATGCAAACTGGATGCTTCTGAGACAGAGCACATGTATTGGAATAAGGAAAATGAGTCACTGAGCAGGGCCTCATGAGTATGATCATCTGAATGTGTATGGTGCTACTGGTATCTTTATTTTATACTAAACCATGTTTCTCTGTGTCTCTGCCTGTCTCTTTTGCCTTTTGAGTGAAAATTGCCACCGCCTGAAAAGCACTTGACAGAAACCAAGACAAATTCCATTTTATATAACAGGAAGCTTGTCCAAACTCTTCAGCGGGGCTGTGCTGTGTCACTCCAACCTACAGTGAACCTGTGTCACTTTGGAGAGCAAACAGGTGGCGCGGGTCATGCACACACACCTGGCGATAGAGAGCCTAGTGAGAAGAGTACACCTCCACACCTCGTCATATTGAATCTGCTGACGTGGTCAAGGTCATGAGATCTCAAATTAAGTACTCCGTGTGTGGCAACATGATGAACTGTCCGTGTGTGTGTGTCAGTGTGTGTGTCAGTGTGTGTGTATGTCTGCTGGGATGCATGTGAGTGTGTGTGTGTGTGTGTGTGTGTGTGAGATGGAGGTGGAAAGAACAAGAGGACAGATGTGAGATGGGAGGAAATGTAAATATTGACAGAGAAAATGGGTGGAGGGCGGTGACCAGGCTTTCCGGCCTGTTTCAACACAAGTGTCCTTTCCATGGCCAGAGAGGAGAATGTTTGATGAGCTTGGTGTGTTGGGTGGAGAGAGAGAGAAAGAGAGAGAGAGAGAAAGAAGATAGCTAGCTAGCTAGCTAGGTAGATAGATACCTTTATTATCCCGTAAGAAATTCTGGTATCCTTAAGCTTCCACAACATGGCATATACATGACATACATACATTATAAAAATACAGAGAAAAAAAATCCTATTATGTGTGCCTTTTAGGGTACTAGGTTGTTGGTGTGGAATGTGCAGGAGGATGCTATGGTAACCCTAGTGCAAGTGCATTTCCAGTAGAGTCCAGCACTAGTCCAGTCCAGGGGTCACTGCGCAGTGCAGAATCAAGCAGACAAGTCTATCACACAACTCCTCTGTGTGGCATTGTAGAGCTGTATGGCCCATGGGGCAAAGGACCATATCAGCCCGTCAGCTGAGCATGTCAGGGACAGGAGCCACTGAACATACTTCTCTGTCTGGAGAGTGTGTTGTGCAGGGGATGATCATTGTCCAGTGTAGATATCAATCTGCTCAGGGTCCTCTTTTTTGCTACTGATGTCAGTGACTCCAGTTTCATGCCAACAACAGCGACAGCTTTTCTCACCAGCCTGTCTAGTCGTTCAGCATCCCTCGTCATGGAGATGGTGGAGAGAGAAAGCAAGAGGTCACAGAGAGAAACAGAGAGACGTGAAAGTGATGGGAAAGAGAGAAAAAGAAAGAGAAAGAGAGAAATGGCAGAGGGAGAGTAGAGGGTGATGAGAAGAGTGGAAAGGAACAGAATGATTTGTGATGAGGGCAGTGGTTTGCATTGCATGTACATTGAAAGTCATGTGACTGGTCAGAGAATAAAAGAGAGACTGAGGTCACTAGCGACTCTGAGCATGACCAATTGGCAGAGAAGCACATTACCCAGGCTATTCTGAGACGCCGTGGTAATTGTCTGGTAAATTGATTTGCTCCGCTGGGCAAAATTAGATACCATTACCAAACAATTCAGTCTAATGCTGTCTTGTGAAAAGCAAACAGAACTTGAAAGGCAGTGTTTGATCTCATGGCCCTTTTAGTGGGGCAACAATCCCTGGCTAAGATCTCTTGTTTAGACAGCATAAACACTTTGAGATAAAAACTCTGAATTACCCTCCTCACTTGGAAACAAAAAGTGCCTCTAGAGTAATGGCTTTCTACAGATCTTTCTGGGCTCTGAAGGTCAGGCAAGTTGTGTCAAAGACACCTTAGTTTTACTCTTGGGTGAGACTCCTTTGATGGTCTGTTTCCTTGAGGCATCATTGTTTAGGAACACATAATCAGTAGACACCAAACATCCTGTCCCAAGATCAGGTGGATGTTAATAGAAACTGATGGAGAGAGAATACAAGTTGAAAGACTCAACACTCACTACTAAACCATTCAAAATAGTTTCATGATGATGTAAAGTATAATGCGACAGATGCAACATATTAGAAGTGTCTCTAGTCATTTAGAAATGTCTCTAGTCATTTGATTTCAAATTTGTATCTTTCAGATTCAATTGATGCTCTGTTGCACAGATTCTGGAATTTCTAGTGAGAACTTTACAAACTCTCTCGCCAAGGTCCTGTGCACCTGGGGCAGAATTCTAAACCATTCAGACCCCTTTTCTCTTTTTTTGACTGTGAGGCATGAAGGTGAATCCAGACTCAGGGCACTGAACAAGTTAGTTTTTTTTACAAACTGTGATCTGAACACAACACATTTTAACAAATAACAAGAGCTAGTTCAGATTCTTGAAAGATTATATGAATCACTATTTGAGTCTGGATAAAATCTTGGTGAAATAGGATTACTGTTTTCACTGTGATGTATACAAATGATATCCACAACAGTTGGAGACGTATTGGGCAGCTTATTATATAATAAAGATTATTTGAAGATACTTAGTCATTCTTTTCTTCGCTTAAAATAATAATAAAAACAATTGAATGTGAACTAGTTCTCAATTGAAGTTGTGAACTATGAATGTGAATTTATTCATATCATTTTTGGATCAATTAACTTTGAATAAGTTAATGTGATGTGTGAGTTTGCTCAACGCCATCCAGATCTCTGTAGGAGATGACTTGAGTTCAGGCTCCAGAATCCAAGATGGCTGCAGAGCCACTGCATGAGGGATGGCACAGCTACCGTTTCTCCTGACCAATGGGCCAACAATGTCATCTTCCTCCTCCTCCTTTTGCTGCTCTCCTGCTGCAGCTCCTTGACATTTTAAACCAGTTCTGTCAACCCACTAATTTTTTTTATGATGAATTTCTCTTATATAATAACAATAAATACAGAATGTGGACAGTCATGACCAAACAACTCAAAGACAAATGCAAACGCTCCATTGCAATACTCGTCATGATACAAGCATTTGACCTTTTTCACTGGCATATTAATCCAAACACCTTCTCCAGTGAATAAATTATGTAATACATAAATCTGCTCCCTTCCTGTACAAATGCTGATTGCGTTTCATGGCCTGATTTGGGCCTGATCTGAGACTGACTTGTCTGCTACCTGGATTGCAAAGGAATCCCTAACCTTTGATTTTGTTTGATGGAATAATCTTGATGGTCCACTTATCAAACAGCTGGATCGGCCCTGGTTATGGGTTCTGGTTCTAGTCCACACCAGCAGTTCTTCCAGGGTCTGGTTATGCTCTCCTTCATAGAGGATCTGTGTTATTGATGCCACGTTTCCTTTCCAGGGCAACACCTCTAGTGAGCAAGGAGTGTGCAAGGGAAGGAGGCAAGCAACGAAAAGGTCACATTCCTCAGTATAATTCCAGCTGTGTGTGCTGTGGTGGTTAATGAATGAGTGGGGTGGAGGACACACACACGCACACACACACACACATACACACAGACATGGATACACACCCATAAACACACACGCAGACACCAGTGTGTAATAAAAGCAGCCCAGTTTCATTTCCTGCGGCTTGCTCGCTGTTCTGACCTGCAGCAGCCCTCCTATGGCTCGGGAATTCTGTAATGACATCAGCGTTTGAGAGGGAGAGAGGGCGAGGGGGAAGGGAGGGGAGTGGGGCTTTCTGAGCGTGCCTGGAGGAAGACTTAAGGGGCTCAAACCAGCAGCGTTACATAACCTGATTGAGAGGCCTGACATCAGAGGCGATCGATATCTGTTCCTCTCCTCCAGCTCCCATCCCACACTGTGGCGAGGGCCAGACAGATTGCTTTGTTTATCTTCTTTATTAGAAGGGTAATGTTAGTTAGTGGCCAAAATTGGGACACTGCTGTTGTCTGCATAATGTAAATTATACCCTGTCCTTTTCAACCCATTTTCTCTTCTCCTCTCTCTCTCTCTCTCTCTATGCTGTTTATAGTTGCCATTCCTTATGGAGTTGATGGACATGATGTTTCAACAAAACTCTGTTTGCCCGAAGCATAGTCAAATTGACATTCTGTTAGGTAAATGGCAACACTGTTCAGAAAAAAAATTCTTCTTTGCCTCAGGCAGTGTAAGGACACATCAATAGAAGGCATTCAATATGGAAACACACACTCACACACACACACACACACACACACACACACACACACACACACACAAACACTCCCACATATCAAAGTCAGGTTATACTTTGCAACATGACCTTCTCTTTAGATGACCTCACCGTGGCCCAAAAGGACAGTTTTGCCAGCAAACGGATTTTCAATTACAGAGCGTCTCTGTGTTGAGTTCAGTGCAATACAGGAGGCGCCTGTGTCCTTTGGCAGAGTGGAACACCCTGACTCATCCACCACAAGGCCACACGTAGCTTTATTAAACTCACAAAGAATTTTTCAGAGGATGAAACGTGTCATTCTCAGCAGCTCCTCCAGGACAACGGGGGGACTTATTCAGCCAGTATGATGTGCATGTGAGAGTATGCATGCAACTGAATGAGTCTGTTCACTCTCATCCATGTCGGTGACACGTATTCCTGTTAGACATTCACAGGCTGTTTCCATTATAAGACTAAATCAGTTTAGATTTACTCTGGTTCATTGATATGGATCTGATAATGAATAGACATTGTGACTATCTATCTATCTATCTATCTATTGATGTTTCTGTCTTTCTGATAATGCATAGATGCTGCGTCTATCTATCTATCTATCTATCTATCTATCTATCTATCTATCGATCTATCTATCTATCTAAAAAGATAGATCTGTAGTGCTTCATCTTTAGTGACTCTGAAGGCATCTGGCTGTATCGTCCAGTGGTGAAGGTGAAAGGCCAGAATGTCAGAAACTGTTATTGTGTGTGTCACCTGAAGTCCTGATGCACCTGGCCTGATGGTTATATATATATATATATATATATATATATATATATATATATATATATATATATATATATATAATACACACATATACACACACACAAACACACACACACACACACACACAGAAAACTACTTTATATATATATATATATATATATATAAAGTAGTTTTCTGTGTGTGTGTGTGTGTGTGTGTTTGTGTGTGTGTGTGTGTTGGAGGGGTGTTTATGTGTGTTTGTGTGTGTTTGTAGTATGTGGTCAAGGTAAAAGCCAACTGAAATTCATCCTCACTGAGATGCCTGAGACAGTGAACGGAGACTTTTTCTCTAGTTTTTATTGATTCCTCAGTCAGACAATAGCAAAACCAATAATTAGGAAAATGATATGCCGAATCTCAAAAAAAAAACAAAAAAAAAACAGACACAGCAAGATATTCTTCTCTAACTCCTTCTCTAAAGAACAGTGCCATCAGCCGACAATATCGCCCACAACTTATTCAGAGCTCAGAGTAATTGTCATAAACTGCTTAATTCATTGGTTATCGAATTGAATCATTTTTCATTCTGATTCAAATGTACCCTGTGTGATTAAAACCAGGGAAATTTTAGGTCATGGTGCAATTTTCTGATTGTAATTTGAGATATTAGACTAGTGATAAGCCAATAGTTATGCAGGGAACTTGGCATGTGCTCGGATAAATTTGTCTTAGATCTGGCACACATTTACCAGACAGTATTTTTGTGTTAACATATCATTGTGACTTGTTTTAATGTGGTTCCTCACTGCAATTCAAGTTCTTGGTTTGGCCTTGCTGTGAGGCATGTAAATTAATCAATTAATTTATGCTAGAGAAATGAATTAAAGTGTACAGTTTAGCCAGTTTAAATGACATAGCTTGAAATGTCAGATCACGTCAAAATAACACACAGAATCATCTGATTTTGCATTACGGTTGAAAATGGCCTTTTACTGTAAGCTGTATACTGATTGGGTGAAATTCTGGTAAGGAATCTACAAGTAAGAGAGAAAAGGTCATATGAAGACATCTGTCATGCCTTGAGTTCTGCGATGAGTTCTCCATGTGTTTTTGAACTAACATCAATCACCTGGTTTTATTTTTGTGCTGTTTTTTTTTCCCCTTTCCCCTTGTCTTGAGGTGAAATATATATTTTTTAAAAGTTTATTTCTGCTTCGGGAGTCTTGGAGTTCTGCCTTTATTGTTCTCATGCTGCTTCACAATGACAGATACTGGAGATTTAGGATGCTCTCAGTTCCCAACGTCAACGCTCATCAGTTCCTCTCTCATCCTCTCTCTCTCTCTGTTTGTGTGTGTGTGATTGTGAAAGTATGTGTGCATGTGTGTATGTTTGTGTGTGTGTTTGTGCACATGTGAATGAGTCTGCAATGGTTTGACTTGGCATGGATGAGGCATGGATGAGGCCAAAGACAGACTGGTGTCAGATCAAAAACTACTACCAGTATTGTCTGGTGCATTGCCCATGCAGTGAACTCTTTGGACCTTTCTCCTCAGAAGCCCCCAGTAAACTATATCAGCCTCATCTCTGACATTTCTGATCCCAGTGATGAGGCACATGATTGGTGAGAGTGAATCAGGAGTGTATATCAGGACCAGGATTTATTTAGGGCAGACGATTGGTGAGAGAGAAATGGTGTCCTCCAACAGAAACAGACAAGGCCCTAGAAGTGTGCCAGATTTGATGTGTGTGTGTGTGTGTGTGTATGTCTGAGAGAGAGAGAGAGAGAGAGAGAGAGACTGTGTGAGTGTATGTGTATGCCAGATTTGGGCTTTATCAGAAACAAGAGCCAGTTACTCATCATATCGTTGTCAAAAAGCATGAGTTGCCTGTCTGTGTTTTGATATTGTGTCTTTGTTAGCATGGAGACAGTAACCCCACTGGATTGTTTTTTCTTTTTTTAAGAAAGCATAGTGGAATTAATACTGCTAGGAGGGGGACTAGCGCTAGTGCTAACTTGTAAAATTTTCAGACAATGAGTTTTCCTGCAGCCAGACTGATGTCACCGGAAGGGCCTGCTGTGATTTTCACAGGGAGAAAGCCGTAGAGTTATTTCTTCATGTGGTTGGCTTGACACTCCTCCTCTTCTCTTTGCAATGGTTAACCTACAACCGAGTGAGACATGACTTTGAAGCTAAATTAAGAAACTTTTTGTCTACTTCTCCTTCTCTCTCTCTAACATACACACACACACATATACACACGCTACCCCCTTCCCCTTCCAAAACTGCCCACACACACACTTGCACACACGCACATGCACACACACAAGAATGATGTCACATCTGAAAGTCTGTGGTATACTGTTTAACTAGTGAGCCCTATAAACAGATCTCTGAAGCAGACAAAACAAGAGCACTGAAAACAGGAAGTCTGTGGCCAACAGGAAATACCCCTTTCAAAGCCCTACAACGTTGCCTTCCATATTTGGAAATATCTAAGGGAGCAGCATTTCCATAGAAAAGGCCTCTAGATTTATTATTGCAGATGAAAATGATTACAGAAAGAAACCACATTTCATAAGCCATTGTCCCATCACTCACAGATGTATAAATGTTAGCAATGAGAAAAATAGGCTTTGATTTTCTTTGTAATTTCATGGTGTAGAATGTCTGTAAGTGATTTATTGACTGAGATAATGTGAAAGGGCATGATGATGATTGCCACCACCACCACCATCATACACTGGAGCTAAATTTTTTAGAAAGCAGATTTACATTCTAAAACAACAACAACAACAACAACAACAACAACAAAACTTCTTACAGAGGAACTGGTAACACTTATTACCATGCAAATGAATAAGAAACCATAGCTATTTGTTGGTCATTATAAACCACTTATTTTTTTTACCACTTTTACCTGCTCATAATAGACCATTAAACAATAATGATGAGTTAATATTGGAGAATTTTTAATTTAGTGGTCTATTTTGGATCGAATACTGTCATACAGAATAAAGTATTATTAAGTGATTTGTAATGACTAACAAATGGCTAGTATGCTATTTATTTGCATGTTAATAAGCAGCTAGTTAATAGCGAATAAGTGTGTGCTAAAATAAAGCGTTACCAAGGAATTATAGAAGACATTTATCCTATTTTTTTAAGCTGATGCTCCTGAGTAAGCAATATGGATGAATATAGTGACAAAAATAGTCCAGCAGCCCATGGCAACTTTTGTCTCAAAGGATGTTAGCTAATGGGCGCAATGACTCCACACAGGGCCCTCGTAAGAAATCTATGCGTAGACTCAATGCCATCCTTCTCAGGATTTAAATTTAGAAGGAGAAGTCATCCATCCGGCTGTTTAATTGAGTTCCTTCTCCAACCACAGCTGTAGTCTTACGCCCTTGACCACATCTGGGTTGACCTAACTGTCATGCGGTGGACACACACAAGCACACAGTCACCTAGTAGACATGCAGAGTCACATCCACACAAACACACATACACATGCTCATACACACACATATGGTAAGGTGCTAAAGTGTAAATTAAGAACTTGACACACAAACATACAGAGACACACATTCGACACACACACACACAAATGGGCATGCAGTAAACGCAATAACCTCTGTCCCTGTATTACAAACACACATGCAGTAGATGCAATTTCCGTGTTCTGTCTGTCCCTATGTGTGTGTGTGTGTGTCATTCATACACACACGCACACACACACAGGCATGCAGTAGAAGCAATTACCTCCCTCTGTCTGAGTCTGTGTGTATGTGCATGCGTGTACGCCCGGGGGAGTCAATATGCAGGCGGCGGACAGACAGAAGTCATAAAATCTATAAACACGCCAACCACATCCACTTCTGTGTCAGTTAAACAGTAAAACACTGCCAGCCTCTCGGTCAGGTTGCCAGCCAGCCTTGCACTGCTGTGCAGGGGGACCAGGAAGCCATCTGTGGGCATGCTAAGTACCATCCACCTCTTCCTGGGTCTGAAGGTTCAATGCCATACATGTAGCTTCCAACCCCAGACACATCCCAAGTCTTCCCTAAGATGTTGTAGTGTATTATTAAGATAGTGACCCCCATGAATATACCATCTCAAATTTCTTTTGTGAGCGGGAGCAAGTTAGAACAAGTGAGAAACTGATACTGAGACACCATATTGAGACAGGGGAATGAGGGAAAGTATAAAAGACTGAGTGGGTAGTACTTTTGCAGATGTAAAAAAGAAATCCGCTGTGAATCAATCAAAAGCTCTGTTGTTTGAGGTCACTAAGTGCGGCCTGTTGGAAATGTTCAATTTTTCAATTCATTTTTCTCTTGGCCCATTCAGTAAACATTGTCTGCAGGTTCGCTATTCGGTCTATGTTGTATCAAATTTGTGTGTTCTTTTTTCCCACTGACATCACTCAGTGACCTTAAACAACAGGGCTATGGATTGATTCACACCAGATTTCTCCTGATGATGCCCATGAGCAATAGGTTAAGGCCTACAACACCATTAATTTCCACTGCACTTGGTGGGGGTCTTTTAAAGAAAACAGATGTTTAAAAGTTTAGTCCTTCTTTAAGTTATTGAAAGTGGTATAGCCTATACTGTCTAGCTGCTCTGTTTCCTACTGCAACTGGGCCTATGTGATAATGGGTCAAATTAATCACATAACCAGCAGAGCTGATTTTCTGCTCGTTGAGATGTCTGCAACCCCTGGGTCTGGACACTAAATGCTATACATGCACTGACCAACCCCTGGGTCTTGAAGCTTAATACCCATGTGGCATTAATGTACATTGGTCTGATCTAATCTAACTGTATCCTCTGTGAGGATAAGCTTTAAATTTAGGACAAGGAGATACTTGAACACACACACACACACACACACACACATACACATATATAGATATGAACATACATTTGAATATGAATATACTAGTGTGTGCCATAGTAGTCTTTGCCTGTCATTCAAATTATGGCTTTATGTAATACAGCAGATCAGTTGGCCAAACGACATCATGCTATATCAATAGCATACACATGTTAATCAAAAGGATAAAAATGAAATGCTAATGCTAAATCTGCACTGTAAAGTCAGCAATGCTGAGTGTTAACATTACGACACCAAATGGTTGTATCTCTTTTTCCATGAGTGCTATTTTTAGTGTAAGGTGTCTACGCAAACATGACCTGTCTCCTCGTGACTGCGTTTGCAGAATTGCTCAGATTTATTGGAGAGCCCCATGCTGAGGAGGAACAGATCATCATGTGACGTACAGTTGCCATAACACTGCCGGACCTGCGGACAAAGAAGAAAAAAAAAAAAAGAATTGATCTGCATTCTCTGAGAATTATGGGAAAGAGTTTAAACCCAAACCATGGGCGAGTATAAGGGCTGTGAGGTCTTAAAAGGCAATATCCCCTGCAGAGAGGGAAGGCAGATTCAAAATAGTCTCCCTGTGTTGAGCTAAGCACTGACCTACTGCAGGAAGAAAAACTCCTGACATCACACCACTGATGACCTTGATCCAGTTCATCATTCTAGATGTTTCTAAAGAAGAAAGACCAAAAACAAAAACAAAAAAAAACTCTCAAAAATGTTATTTTGAGAACACTACTTGATGGTTAGGTGATGTACGCTAAAAATCTGTTTTCAATTTTTATGTTTACATAAACAAAACAAAGTACAAAAATAATCTTATAAGGGGGCTAATCCCAAATCAGTGCATTTCCAGAGCTATAAATATAACAAGGCAATGGTGCTCCACAGCTCTGAAGTGGATGCCCGGCCCGTTTCAGGCTTTTCCTCACTTAGCTTCATGTCCTTGAGGACCAGTAAAGGTCAGCACTGGTTGCATAACACTTTAACAGTTTAACCTTCATCATGGCTGGCAGTGACCCCACAACTCCCCCTGAGAGAAAAGAGAGAGAAATAAATGAGTTTTAGGCCTGAGAATAGGCCTAACGAGTCAGTTTATTTTTCAAGTCGTAATTTCTCCGTTAGCTATTGATAGGGGGTTATTTTGAGCTATTGATAGGGGGTTATTTTGACCGTGCCGGGGGAGTGCTTTGACGTGTTCAAAGACTATGGCTCTGATGACAGCCAGAATTAAATATGTCTGCTTGAATTGGACCTGGTCCGGTTTGAAGTAGTGAGGCTGTGGCTGGTATCCATCTCAGTAATGCAGAGCCTCTGGGCGCTATTTTTCGGAGCACAAAATATTGTTACCCCTGCTGCTGAAATGAAGTAAAAATAAACTGATTAAAAGAAAGTTTTGGAGTGTGACTGTTATCTGTGAGTATGTGAGCACAATGAACTCCAGTGAAAACGCCAATGGGGGAGTGCGGTGTTGAGGGGAGAGGAAAGATCTCAACGAATACAAAGAAGAGGACTACAAAGAATATGATTAGGCTAGAGCACATGGAATTTTCTTCTTCCAGACTTTCACACTAGCACTGACAGCTCCGCTCTGAGCCAGACTTGATTTTTTTTCCGACGATGTGGAACACAAACAGAACATGTGAGCTGTGTGCATCTTTTCCATTTTTAACAATCATCTTGGAGCTGAAACATTTTTCCAAAACGTGTACAGTCATTCTCAATGATATAGTGAGCTTCCTGTGATGGAAAGGCCAATAAATCACATCTCAGGGTAATGTGATAAAGCCGAACAGCTGGGAATGATTTCAGGGAAGGCCCTAGTAGTTCAGAACAGGTGAATCCTAAACTCGGATCAGAAGTTCATCCATCAACACATGCACAGAGTGGCTGGAGTCCAGTGAACGTTTCAGGTGCTTTTTTGGTTTCATGACTGTGAGGGTTATACAGCTTTGGATTTAAGATGCCAAACCCACCTGCTGAGATTAAACCAATAAAAAGGAAAACAATACGAATGATGTATAAGTTCACATGCATTACAGCAGATAATGAGAAAGGAGAGGCTCAGAGCACAGAGGGTGTATCCTGAAAACACTTCAAATACAATCCATTAAACCACAGTGGAAATGTCAGTGGAGTAATTCCTACAAGTCAGACCATGGTATGAAAAGTACCTTGAACACACACAAATACACACAAATGCACATGTACACATACACACACACACACACACACACACACACACACACACACACACACACACTCACATAATACAACAATGTCATTACTCATTTAAAAGACATTGGCAGGTAGCACATGTATATTGAAAGACTAATCATAAAGTTTCAGCAATGTGTTAAATCATGTCCAGTGTTAAATGATGCAGTTTCTTACATGTATTACATATCACTACAAAACCTGAAACAGAGACAAACTCTGTAAGCTTCAGCAAAAAGATTAGTCTAACTTTCACATATATACCTTATATTACGTGTAGATTTCACACATGTATAGCCTTTTATGTGTACAATACTTTTTTTCTGCTTTCTCTTTGCTAAACTGGGCTGGCTGTGTCCTACATCTCTTGCTGGTGTTTTTCACCTTGATGGTGTCTGTGTGTGTGTGTGTGTGTCTGTGTGTGTGTGTGTGTGTGTCTGTGTGTGTGTGTGCGCCAGTCTGCCGCCAGGCCATTTGTTCCACAGGTGTGTGGGAATGACACATAGAGAGCAGACCTAAACTCAGACACATCCTTCATTTTATTCTAAACACACAAACACACACACACACACACACAAAGAGAGACATACACACAGACACACACACACACACACACATATCAAGCACATTAACACACACACTCACATGCATGCACATGCACAAATACACACACACACACACTACCCTTTTGTTACCACACAGCTCCAAAGTTGGACAGTTTGACTGCTCTCTGAGATGTAGGTCAGGCACTGGAGAAAATAGAGTTCTTGTATTCAACTCTATTCTCCTCGGGGCCTCTTCAGACACAGGGGGAGATAGGGGTGAGAGGAGAGTGGGACGACCTTGAGTGTCATCGCCCAGCAACAGATATATTTAAAGCTTTTTGGCGCAGCCAGAAAGGAGGGTTGCTTTTTAGCACCATCGACAAGAGACAGAGACTTAGTCTTTCACAGACTTTAAAGGATCACACTCGTTAGTACATAAATCTTTCCAACAGTGTTTGTCAACCTGTTTGTCAACCTACTCTGGCAGTAGTCTCTAGCATTTGCAGTACACTGTGCTTCTCAATGGAAGTTTCCAGAACAATTTTTTTGTTGTTGTTCCTGAAATGTTTTGAAAGTACACATATTTTACTACTCCATATTTGCTTGCTCTTTTGCTCTTCTTTCTCCCTTCATTCATTCCCTGCAAATACAGCATCACTTTCTCACCTGACTCACTAGCCTGTCACATGCCATAGAGATAGTAGGCAGGTGAGAGACATACAGACACAAGCACCTGTCATGGAGAAAACAAAACGAGAGACGAGTGGAATAATGTTTCACTCGATGTCACTTGCCTTTCATCTGCGTCTGGATGAAATGAAAAGAGCAGGTGGCCTGAAAGCGCAACCAATACCGTGGATGGGATACGTGTGCTGTCCGATGGTGTATTAGGAAAGTGTTTTACCTCCTAAGTCACGTGTGACCTGGATAGGCTGAAGTAAAGCACAAACTCACACAGCAATGCTGCGTGGTCATCAGGCATCAGGAAACACTGCGAAAGCATAAAACATGTGTCCATGTATATCATTTGCAGGTGAAACATAAAAAAGTACATGGATGCCTCGAAATGAGTGCATGGGATATTATAAAGCAGCTTTAACAAAAATATAAAAAATGATCATATTTAGCAATGCTGTGATTCAACGTATGGCTTTCTCATATAACAAACTGAAACAATGTTGTTTGGGTTTCACTGACGTTGAAGATCTGCTCTCACATTCCCAGTCATCACAGGAGGTAGAACATGGGGACATTGTATGGTATTAGGTCGCCCTCTGCTGTTTGAGTGCTGCATTACAATAACATCTACTATCTATTTACCTGTAATTTGTATTGTTTTGTTTTGTTTTGTTTTTTTAATTGTAATCCTTATGAAAATGTAATTAATGGGAATCCTCTGCTCTTCCCACAGAGGGCTAAAATTACTGGTATGTATTTCTTCAGACATGCTGAACATGTCATCTCTCAAGACAACAGCCAACCTGGCAACACCTTGTCTGAAGACTGCATACGGGCATGGTTTTATTTCTCATAAACCCACATGTCCTCGTACTTTTATTTACAGTAAACTCACACAATGAACTTCACTGTTTACATTTTCCATGTGATGAAAAACACTGACTATTTGCAGCACGTTGAACATAAATGGACTTTTGTTATTTACTCTCTCTCTCTTTTACTTACACACTCTCTCTCTCGCTCTCTCTCTCACACACACACACACATACACACAAACTCACTCACTCATGCTTGCCCATTTTTATTTCTTTGAGCACCTATCTTAGGCTACAGTGCATGTCAGTTTAGAGACCTCTGGTGGTGAAAACCTGAAACAGATCACAGGATATATCTAGTGGTACAGTAGGCTAGTTGTCTACATATTTACAGTTTTTAACCAAATTCTTTTCTAACAAAAACTTTGGAATTTAAGGGTAACTCTAGTCACAAGCTTAGAGGTTTTTGTATGTGGTAAGTAGGCTACATGAAAACAAAGCAACAAAGCTACTGATAGATGCTAGTGTTGTTACTGTAATGCCTTACCGAATAAGACAGCTTTGAAGCATTTAGCATGACAGCTACCTCAAATTAGTAAATTTTTCCATTTTCTGCTGACTGTCCTCAAAGACCTTTACCAACATCCTCTAGAGTGAAATGTGCAGGAGTTTCTCTTTAAGGTTTGCTTCAAAAAGAAACATCTCATATTTGCAATAAGTTATGAATGCAGTGTCCACGGTTATGCGTAGTGTTATCATTGAATGACAAACATACAGTAAAAAACAAATAAACATTGATGTGGTGTTCTACTGTATGTCTGTTTGGTACGATGCACCAGAATGAGAAATAAAGTTGTTTTTGGAGGAGAAAAAATGATTTAACTATGAAGGCATTTTGACTGACAGTTCATGGTGGCATGGTGACGCTGGCATAAGGGTATGAAGTGATTATTACTGGTGTGATATAGTGTGTGTGTGTGTGTGTGTGTGTGTGTGTGTGTGTGTGTGTGTGTGTGTGTGTGTTTGTGTGAGGCCCGTCCTTCTCCAAGTCTATTTCTGTGGACGTGTAGGCATTCACTGACTATCTGACATAACAGACATAACTCAATTCTTTTTGTCTCTCTCTCTCTCTTTTCATTTGAATGGATATGAGATAGGCATCAACAAAATTAGCACACTCTTCAGGACAGCTACATAGATATCAGCACCTGCAGTCTGCAGTCACTCACACATTCCATACAGTAAATGTTTGAGGCAGTCTTAATGGAAGTTTGAGCATTTTCTCATTTTGTCATCTGACAGCTATATAGTCTCTCTCTCTCTCTCTCTCTCTCTCTCTCTCTGTGTGTGTGTGTGTGTGTGTGTGTGTTTGTGTGTCTGTGTATGTGAGGACTGTGTGTGCAATTTCACACCCCATCATTGATAAAAAATTATGAAATTTGATTCACTTGGTTTGAGATGAGATTTTACCAGACAGAATAAATACCTGAGTAATACCACAAAAGCACCCTTTATGCAAAGCATAATAAACCACAAAACTCCTGTATTTAAAAATAAACAAATAAATAAATAACACACTTAAGGAGTTACATATTGAAAAAAAAATCACTACAGCAAATTTGACATACTTTACAGAAGCATGTGCATACACTAATTAAATGTGAAAATCTTATTGATCTTATTCTGTGTTTATTATCTAATTTATTTAAACAATGGTAAATCTTGATCAAATCTCTGCCGAGAGTTAATGTTGGCCCTGAATGGCATGAACACTCAGTGCCTCTAAACTACGTTTGGATTTAATTCAAGGTTCAAGGAACAGACCATTTCCTTATGATGTATTAATGAATGAATGATTAATCTATAAGGCTGTCATGTCCTGAGCATACACAATACAAGCACAAGAATACCTGTATTTTATTCCACTTGTTTGCTTTTCCCCCGCAGTACCCCTACAGGAATGTAGTTCTTTCAAGGAAACTAACATTCTGTAACAAAACATAGAGTTTGTCTATGCAGTAAAATGTTCAGGAATATCCTGCATGCTCCAACTCATAGGTAACCCAATCTGAATTATTTCATGTCTCGTCATGATCTGACAGCAGCTTTTGGAATGTCAGCCATATTTTTTTTAATCAGTAACACAGGTAGGCTATGATTTACAGATCACGGTGCTACCCCAACACCTCAGTCTATCTTAAACCCTTTAAGTCAGTAATCTCTGCAATGGACCTCATTCGCCAACCATTCCTACAAACATGTCCTTACACTAAACATGTGCAGTTTTCAAGAAGATTTTACATATAAGTGTTTTCTTATCTGGTATTATTTCATTGATTACAAAAAAGGAAATTAGAAAAATCCACACACAATCAAGAGCACCCAGACCAAGCAAGAGCAATAACTTGTTTGTGCAAAACAATTCATAATATTGTTGTATTTTCATCAATTCTGCAGATGTGAAGTCTTTGAAATGGGAAACTATAGGAACAAATGATGACTGATAAATGAGACCCAGTGAGGTTAAATGCCCTAACGTGTGGGGAACATCACTGTGTAGCTGCACAGTGTCAACACAAAGTAGACGTGCACAATATTTCTTTGTGATATATGGTTCTTCCTCATGGTACATTTTTGTCTCTTTCAAGGTTGTGTTATTACTCATTATTATGAATGCAAAATTAAGATAATTTGACCATTTTTATTGTGTTTAGTCAACTTTAGAGAGCTATATGATTAAATTTACAGTTTGCTATGAGTTAATATTATATTATAATTCTAACAGGTTTCTCCCAAAGAAAGTTATTAATTTATGACAATTTTCCCCTTTTATTAAATGAAGCACAACATGTATTGCAACACAGACAGTATATTGGTCTAATAATAGGCTACTTGCACATCTTGCCACTAACACCTGTTTAGGCCTCTAAAACATTAGGTCTATCTATCCATGGCAAGTTATAGTTTAGGGATGGAGCACATGGTCCATACTACTGTATGATTTATGAGAGATATGGCAACATGGCACAGGCGAGAGTGGAATTGTAGCTGGATCACAGGCATGAGTGAAAAAGGTATCAACCGCAGTGGGTATAGCCTTTAACAAGCCTTTGATCAACAGAGTCATGTTGCTTTTAGACAGATAGCAAAAGTGAACAGTTTCCATAAGTAGAAATTCAGACATATGTGTGAAAAACGACTCAGAAGTATAAGTACTGATTTCTACAACTTGCTGAAGTGAAGGTGATAATGTACAATCTTTAAAATGTAGTTACAGTTATTTTCTGATTGCTTAGGCACAATTTTTTAAACTTTTGGCTATTTTTTTTGCAAAACTCTACACACAAATCACGAAACCTTCCACCCAACTAGCAAAACATAAATTACTTGGCAAAGCACTTTTTTGCACTCTTTGCAAAAACACTTTTTGCTAAACTGTTCACACTCTTTTCAAAATGTTATTTTTGTACACAACAGCACACACAGCCCATAACATTAATAAGCACACAGAGTACCAACTGCACACTGACAGTAAGAACTGAAAACACAGTAGGCTTTTGCTTACTCTGTGTGCATGGCATGTCAGTTTTCAGCAGCTTATAACTTTGTAATACACGCAGCTTAGTACTATGCATATGCACAAGTATCCAAATGTACAAACTTTTGTGTCAAACAACATATGCTTAACAAAGACAAATGCCTGTCATATGATAGACAGCCTTTAAAATATATATCAATTTAATATTGTAAAAAAAAAATTATAATAAATCTAGTTTGAGCTTCTCAATCTATTACCACCCCTAGACAAGTGTGGGCACTTGTCAGTATTTGTTCATTTCAATCAAGTTTGGCATCACACTAGAGATTTAATGGATGTTACAGACCATAGAAAAAAATATGGCTCTGGGATGGTACAGTGTTTGGAATGGAAAAATTTTGAAAATGTACTTCCTATTTCTGGCAATTTAAATGTAAATAGTGACATATCAGTGCAACTTTCATAATGCAAAATGGATAAGAATAACATGTATAAGAATAACATGCTCTAGCTCTATTGAAAGTTATGACTAGTGGAGTCTATCTGAAAATACAGGGTTGCTCAAATCAATCCACTTTTTTGGACTATTTTACAGGTACTTTCTTTCTGAGCAAAAACAGAAAGCTGGAGAGTTGTGCATCTCTTGCCGCAGAATCTCTTTTTACAATCAAAGACAATCACATTCACTCTCTGAATCCATCCATTCATCCATGAAAATGCTGGCACAGTAATTTGATTTGAATGATGATAATTTATCAAGTCTGTCTTTTATTCATTGACCATTTATGTTTCTGTAACACATGCATGCATGGTAAATCGCTGTAAAAGCTAAATTGACTGCATTTATAGGGTGCTTTTTTGTCGTCATCTGAGCACCCAGAGTGCTTTACACAGCCATGCCTCACACTCACCCATTCACAGACACAATCATACACCGAAGGCAGAGGCTGCCATGCAGGGTGCCAACCTGCATACTGGTAGCAGTTAGGGGTGCTTGTTCAAGGACACTTTGACAAGGTCAGGAAAAGCCAAGCTCAAACCACCCCCCAAGTGCTAAACAATTCCTCTACCTCCTGTGCTACCATCATCCGACTGCACTACTGTATGAATGTACTGTATTTTTGTATGTAAGTATGCACATAATGTGTGCATATGATGTACTGTAGGGCACTGGTTCTCACTCTGGGGTCCAGGAATCGCCAGGGGTTCGCAGTGCATTGCCAGGGGGTCTATGAAGAAGTTTGCTACAAAGTAGCATCTAGCATTTAACAAAACAAATGAATATAAGCCTGCATTTTTAAATTTGTGTTGCAATTATAAGGGTGTCCTTGGAATTTTTTCTGCTCCATGAGGGATCCGCAGTTCAATAAAGGCTGAGAGGTATAAATGTTTGTATCATTAATACATCTGTCATCAATAATAATGAAAAGAACATGAATAATAGACACTAAGAGATGGTAAGGCCATTTTTATGACAAAGGGGCTTTGAAGGACACAATGCGACACAATCAATTAATGCCAATCCAACTAACACTAATTTAATGAACTAAACAAAACAAATTAATATTCAGTTCAATTCAGTTTTATTTATACAGCGTCTTTTACAATAGTATTGTCTCGTGGCGCTTCACAGAAGGAGCATCCAAGAGCCAGAGGGGCAAGGAAAAACTCCCTAAACTATGTTTAGTTAGTCTAGGAAGAAACCTTGCAGATCCATGACTCAAGGGGCTAATCCAACTGCCAGGGGTCATGCAGGAAAATTACAATCAGTAGCAACCATGATAGACTACAAGTTGCCTATGGTTTTAGCTAAGGTTCATAATAGTTCCAGAGTATTATTTCACTTACATTACATGGTAGTCAGTCCATAGGTAATCAGGAATTATGGCTGGACAATGCAGCGGCCAGACATACTGTCAAGCTCAAAGGAGTGAGATGGGTCATAGGGGTGACAATAAGAGTCCATTTGACAGTGCCATTGTGAGGGGGGTCAGTCACAAAGCCTCAAGGAAGGGGAGTCGGGCCTGGCATGGGCGTCTAGGAAGGGCCTCTATGATGGAGAGTCGGTCCTGGCATGGGCCTCCCGTAGTGTTGGTTGCAGTCCACACAGGAGGGGAGGGTGAGAGGAGTCTGCTGGAAGGAGGCAGGGATGACACTCAGCAGAGATGATGTGGACAGAGGAAGCAAATGAATTAGGCCAGGCTTACACATCAGAGAGCAAATGTGTCATTTGGGCATACATATATGTATATACATGTATAATATATAAATATTGAGAGAGACCTGAAAGAGAAAGAGAGGGTAAGAGAGAGAAAGAGAGTTGTACGGCATAACACTTGAAGGTTTTGTGGTGGCACTAGGCTATAGCGGCATAACTAATGTATGATGCATTACAACCCAGCAGTACTACAGGGATGGTCAGTGACCACCATGCCTCGCAACTGGGGCAACAGCAGAGGCAGTCCCTCCCAAAAAAAACATGAGAAAAGATGATTTGCCATGCACCATCCCTAACTATGGGAAACAGTAAAGAGGAAGTTTTAAGTCTAGACTTAAAGGTATTGAGAGTGTCCGCTTGTCGGATGTGGGGGTGGGGGGAGATTATTCCACTGGAGGGGTGCACGGTAACAAAAGGCTCTTCCTCCTATCGTAGATTTTGATATTTTTGGGATATATCTCACAAAACATTCTACACACAAGCAACAGTGAGTTAATGAGTTGAACAGATCCTGAAGTTTGGAATACATGATTTCATTTTATGACACTGTCTCCCTCTCAAATCTCAAGTCAACCTTGGCAATGTAATACCAGTAATTGTTCATATTATTGTTAGTTATTAGTTAGACATTTATTGTGCCTCAGATGAAGCTGTGTGTCACAGACGGCTCAGGGAACACATAAAATGTTTTATGAAGTTCAAGACTAAAAAATGACATCGATTTAAAAAACTATGCTGGAAAAAATAAAGCATTGAACTGTGGGCAAACTGTGGGTGCAAAGGTAATTCTGAAAGAATGGTTAATAAGGTTATTTATATATTTATTTATTATCCTGCTGTTCCATCTCTTCACAAATCATAGTGCATTTTTCTGTCACTATCTTTTAATGTCAACTTTCTGTATCAGAAAGGGAAAGACTTAAATCCAAGACTTAGCCTAAGTTTAGAAACATAGGAGAGTGCTTGGGACATAGGCTTAAGGAGGTAACACATTTAAAGCCATGCAAGGCTAGGTAAAGGGTTTAGCAATGACCAAAAAAAAAAGAAAAAAACTGCAAGGTCTGCTAGGTAGCGATTTCACAGTAAATTGGAAAGACCAATGAGAGCACAGAAATATTTCTGTCAAAACAGTGCAGCATGTATAATGTGTACCTCTATAAAGACCATCACAGTATTTCTGATGAAATGTGCGTTCTAAGAAAGGCAACTGCAAATTACAAATGAATACTTTTCCTTTTGATGCCAATGTCTGACCAGTAATTTTCTGCGGCAGAATTTGTGATGTAATGCAAATTACACGAGTTTTTGTGTGTGTGTACTGTAAATGTATAGGTTGTTTGCATAAACATCAACCCAGGACTTCACCACTGCACTGCTGCAGCTGACGGAATGTATTACCCAAGGTGGCACATGGTTACAGTGACTACGTTTACATGCACTTAAGTATCCCAAATATGAGACTTATCCTGGTTTTGATAATGTTCAGGATACGTGTTTACATGAATGCAGAGAAATTAGTTTATTAATATTCCTGTTTACATGATAAATACTAATATTCCGGTTACTGATTATAGCGTTCTTTGCCGTGTTCTCACTAAGGATTCTAAAGAGCGCTGCTTGATTTTCTTGGTGCTTAGCAGCATTCCATCTCACACCTTGCACTCTAGAATCTGTCTCCACAACTGTGAGAAATCAGGATAGGGTGTTTACACGCTACAGTATCCCAGTTTCTTTCAGAGTACTCCACATGGCATAGCCTGATTTCTCAGAAACCGGTATAAGGGTTTAATTGGGATACTAAATTCAGGAAAAGGTGTTTACAAGTGCAAATGCAAAGCCAGGATACTTAATATCCCAATCATATTCAGGATACATGCGCGTAAATGTAGGCAGTGATGACCCAACCTTGCATGAGTTACAACTCTGACTGAGAGTGAAGGCATGCTGTTTTGTGGTAGGTGTTGGCTGAAATGCATGACATATTGAAATACTCACATAATTCTCAATAATTGATTGTCTTTTAGGGTGTGGTGTGTATGAGCAATATAGAGTTTCACTTTGGCTGGCCATGACTAGAGCATAAATGTGTGTCCCATTCATTTTATCCATGTAGTTTAACACATCAATTATACAAGAATCATAATCACCGTTATTTTGGTCAGGGTGCTAGCACGGTCAAGCTGGACCAAGACATCTCTGTTACATGTCTCTATTGTACGCAGCTGCCTGCAATGAACACTCAACATACCATATTTGCATAATGAGCAAAAAAAAACTGTCTGTGTTTTGAAAAAAAAAGTCGCAGCATATGTGCACATTGAACTGCACCAATTATAATATATACATAATCAACTGCCAAGAAAACAAAAGCAGGAAATGTAGGCCCACATCACAAGGCACAAAAGTCCTGCTCAGTCATCAATTCAGGTGCTCAATGCTTTTGGTGTAATCACATACTAAATACATAGAGGTGAAATTACTGCCCAGAAGGCCCTATTAAGCTCTAAACCAAGTCTGTGCAGACTCTCATTGCTTTATTTCCATAATCACAATGGAAAGTTTCCAATTTGGAATAATTCCAAAATTCCCAAACTAAAGTTCCCGTGGAAAGTTTCTGGAAGTGTACCGGAAATTTACTAGGAGGTCCAGTAGCAGTAATACCAATAACTATATTTTACTGTTGCTGGTGGCTTGTGCCCAGGGATGCTGGAAGTCACTCAGGGTTGGGGGTGCAGGGGGTGGGTGCCGTCATTGCCAGTTAATTGTCAGTCATATACAGTTCGAGGTGGATAGAGATCATACTATTTGCATAAGCTATCTGAAAACACAATCCAACTCCCTATGCTCACGTTCCCTGGAAGTCAACCAGAACTGACAATGATCAAGGCCTGCTGCTTGTTATCATAAAGAGTGCCATTGCAAAACATTTCAGACCCGAGCTACGTAGCTACTGAGCAGAGTTTATATTTCGCTCACCTAAATGTGAGTGACTTTTAGAGCAGAAATTAACCCTCTTACTCTCCAGCAAGTAGGTTGCAAGTGGCACCAATGGATGCGTCTGGTTGCCTTGTTTCATTTAATATCTTTACCTCAATCCTAAGAGCAGATATATACAGAAGAGTATTAGGGCCACATTTTAACAAGTTAACATCTCTAAATCTTTTACAGAGATTAAAGTCACAAATTTGCAAGACAAAAATGAAAATTTACAGGATTAAAGTCAAAATTTCTTAGATATAACTCAGAAATTGGTAAGGGAAAAAAAGTCTAAAATGTTTTACTGAGATT
Organism: Tenualosa ilisha; assembly: GCA_015244755.2. Lineage (NCBI taxonomy): Eukaryota > Metazoa > Chordata > Actinopteri > Clupeiformes > Clupeidae > Tenualosa > Tenualosa ilisha. Next base: position 1,427,123 of record PYXC01001715.1, on the reverse strand, counting down.
AAAGTCAGAATTCATAGAAAAGTTGGAAATTTGCAAGACTTAAACTTAGAAACAGAGTTCATTAGTCCTTCACAATAGAGCCTTCAATGAAACTGGTTTGTGTTGCTGCTGAAATGGATGACTTAAGTGTTATTTCAAGAATGGATTTAAGACCAAGGAGATCCTTGGTGTCTTGGCGTAAAATCACAACATTGTGATTTCTATTGAAAAGGATGGTGGTCCTGCAAAAAACAGTATGGCGGATCTTCAAGGCACTTGATCCAGACGGTGAAGAAATGAGATGAGCCATCATCTGCCGTGGCGTCTGTAGGCCTACAACCTGCAGGCCTATGTCATTTGACATATGAATTCATTTCATTTTGGAATCTTTATCAGTGATGTCTATAAATGGCATAAAATGTATAACAGTGCATATATGAACTAAAAAATGTTTGTCACATTAAATTGCTTGTTTTTCTAACTTTCTAATACCCTTGTATTTTTTGTCTACCAAAAATATTTATCAGTGTTAACCTCTCAACTTTTGTTGAAAGTGACTTAGGACAATCACAATTGCCTATTTTGAACATTAATACTAAGTAATTTTAGATACGCTGTATAATGCTGAAAACAGAACAGTCCTGTACCTCATAATAAGAACGATTGTATTATGAAATGGATCATGTATCAACATCAGCAATATTAATATCACAGAGTATGTGCAATTTGTGACTTATTTTCTCAAAAAATCTGAACTTAAAGGGATATGCCACCATTTCAGCCAATTTACTATTATACCACCTCCACTAGAATTAAACATTTTGCCTTTCTTCAGTTCATCCAGCTGTTGTCTCAGTCTAACGGTAGTGTTTTTAGCTTCAGGTTAGCATATATCATTGAATCCTTTGGTTGCCACTAGCAGCTCACCCATTAGCAACTTGCTTAACCGTGTCCTGTTCTGACATCCAAAATGTACATCTAATTTACTGAAAACAAGACTTGGGTGATTTCCTCCTTTTATGCTGTTGTTTAAGCAGTGGAAAATGAAAGTCTTTAAAAGAGATTTAGCCTACTTTGGTTACAGGGCTGTTGCCCTTAAAGTTGGGGGTGCTGCAGCACCATCAGCACCCCTACTTCCAGTGTCCCTTCTTGTGCCACTCCTCCACTGTCCTGTGCCACTAACCAACTGTCTGACCTGTGCACTGTCCCATGCCACTGGCCTACTGCCCCCTGCACTGCCATGCCTGCTTGGCTCCCGTCATTGCTGCTTGCGTCTACATTTAGCAATACAAGGATACAAGCAGTGGTGCAAAATAACAGTATTTGTATATTTGTATAATAAGTATTTGTACATGTAAGTGCAAGTACATTTTTCATGTATCTGTACTTTACTTGAGTAGAAATAATTATGAATACTTTTACTTTTACTTCACTACATTTTGTAGCTATTATCTGTACTTTTACTCCACTACATTTCTAAAATGCATCCTGTTACATTTTATAAGGCTATAATTTTAAGCTGAAGTCGCCAAGGCTGTTCCCATTCGTCCTAATGGGTGACATAAAAATGTCGAAGCACTCTTGTCTGGGCCAGAGTGCCTCTTTTCTGGCCTTATCACAATTGTTAGCTGTCATGCTTGCTAATTACAGCTTGCTACCTGCTAGATCAATTAGCTTTTTAAAATCAATTAGACTTTTTATGGACGATGCACCTTACCTGATGTGCTTATCCTGTGTGACCATTGGCTTTCTCGTGTGAATAAGTAGTCCAATTGTTGCTGCGAGACATGCTGCTATACTCGTATGAATTTGCGTCCCTGTTTGACTTGCGTTATCTTCGGTAAGACTAATGTTACCTAAGCGACTGTGTGTAGCCTATTCCACTTCACAAACTTTCAACGCTGCTGTCAACAATTATGAGGATGAAGACGGAGAATTTGGATGCAATGGAGCAGCCCAAGGTAGAACAAGTCACGGGGCTCTATTTTCACGATCATATGCGCATTGTCTAAAGTCTGTCACGCAAGTTGCTTTGGGGGCGTTCCCGACACAATTTGGTATTTTGACAGCGGGAAAAACGAACATTGCGCCAGGCGCATGGTTCAAAAGGGTTGGTCTTAAAGTACTTCATTAGTCATGGGTGTGTTTTGGGCGTAACATACAATTAACCAATCAGGATTTATACTCTCATTCCCTATAAAAGCCAGCGGCGCATTTTCCATGGTGCTATTACGATGGCGAATTTACCCGGAAGACAGGAGCGTTTTTCTATGGAGGAGACCGATCTGCTAGTGCGTGAGGTAAAAGCGCGAGAAAAGGTTATCTTCGGGGATGGAAAGAATCCCCCCAAACCTCCATGGGTCAAGGAAGTATGGGAGGAAATAGTTGTGTCCTCCGCCTTTGGCAAAAAAAGAACATCTGAACAGTGCCGAAAGCGGTACAATGATGTTAGAAGACGGGGGATTTTTTTCTCCACATGAAAAACTTTTGTATAAACCCTGCTGCGCACTCCTGCTGATGAGAGAAGCAGGGTGCGCGTGCATTTTGCACGCTTTCATATCCCAAAGCGCTATGCCCCTAAAATAGCTTTTCAGCAATGCGCAACTGACGACAGACCAGGGTTTTGTTGGTCACTGGCGGATTTAATTTTTGCGTCCTTATAATAGCATCTGGCACGCTTTGCGCCAGACCACACCTCTTCTTTTCGCTGACACACCCGTGACGGCGCAGTGTCATCTGCTATCTAGACAACGTGATTTTTTGCCGGAAAAAATGAACGATGCGCTAGCACAGAATAGTAATGACACCATGTGCATGTCGCGAATGCACAGTGCGCTGTGGCATGATAGGGCCCATGATCTCTGACCAGCTAATCTAGTAAGGAGATGGACAGGTCGCTGTCCATTTTGAGGAAATCGAAACCGAAAATGTACACTATTGACTGCATGTAAGGGGAAATGCTGAATATATATATGAAGCATGGAGGAAGCTGGAACAAATTAGCCTGATATGTTATCCGCTATCACTTTGTTCAAAGTATCTGAAGCAGCTCCACTGATGAATGTTTGCTTCGAGGTGGGCAAATACTTTCTGTGAACTTTAAAATTATTGGACATGGCTTCAACCATTCACTAGCACTCGATTCGCGATATTGCATTCGTTGATTGCAATATCACGATTGGTCATAAAGCACTAAGGTTGAAGCGAACCGGAGATTTGGAAAGGTACATGACAAAGTAGTGAAATGCAATATTGAGCAGAAGTACATGGTGGCGTTTGCCTGGCTAGGAATGTATCAATGCATATAAAATCAAATTTAGAGAGTATGGGAGAGTATGAGCTTTTTAAAAAATATTACATTACTGTTTTTAATCTGCCTTCTCATTATGGCACAGGCCAAAATGTATCGATTTTTCACTTGAAAGGTCCAACCCCAACCCTAAACAATACGATGCCAATACCGATGATTACTAGATCGAATTTATCTTGAAGCAGCAAGATATTCATGCATTAATATCCTTTAGATTGCCTGGAAGACTTTAGAATGACGTTGTTGACATGTCAGGGATGGCCTTATTTTTTTTTAAGTTAAATGGAAGTAAGATTGATGATAGAACTTATGGGCAGTAAAATAACTTTTTGCGAAATTGATAAACTCAGCTTTTTCTAAATTAGGTCTGTTCTAAAGTATTTTAAATCAAAGCATTTATATACTTCAAAGACTTCAAAGGGGAAAATGAGATAGGACAATAGACATGTGTCAGGAAATGAGTGGGAGAGAGAGATGGGGGAGGATCGGGAATAACCTTGGGCCGGAATCTAACCCTGGTCACCAGGTATGCCATGACTGTAGTATGGTATGAGTGCCTTGGCTAAGTGCACCATTGCGCCTATCCATGTAGTCATGACTGCTAAAATAGATTATTGTGATTCACTTTTTGTTGGTGTTAACCAGGCACACTACTTAGTTCTGTTGTATGCAATGGAATAAATAAAGCTACAAGTAATGAGGGTTAATTAAGATCAGCAGGCCAGAGTTGCTATTTCAACATAATGCAAATATGTCAGAGAGATTGTGAGCACTTACAGAAAGCTTCAAAGCACCAGGGGCCAGTTGTTCAAAGGTAATCTGAGCGTATTTTGGTAACTGGATTGGATCAAATCTTGAAAATGGGTTGTTCAAAAGAAAAAGAAGGAATCTGAAATCTGATTACATCATGCAATCCAATTCTAGTTTCAATCTAGATCAGACCTTCAGTTTGTGTTGTTCAAAACTTTTCAGTAGGATCCGGATAACTTTGATAAAAAACAAAACAAAACAAAACAAAAAAAGCCCCACAAGCTTACAAGCTTATCCTGATCCAGGTATGCAAACTGTCTCTTTAGAGCTCCATTTAAATGCTCAATTGCACATGTTGTTTTGCAATGAGCAGTGTTGAAGCATCCTTTGCCAAATAATAATGATGATGCCTTGAAATTGAAAGGGCAGAAGCACAGATACTCCTGGCAGAGGAACAAATCATGATAACCAAACAGCAGCAGACCAAAGCGAAACTTCAGATCTGCGTCCTATAAGCAGGGCTTGAAAATGCTGGTCTCTCCTCCAGAGCTGAGGAAGAACAATGAACATTCTTTAGTTTGTGAACAATAGCCTTATGAAAGCATACACCAATGCAACAGAGAGGATCTTCTTGTGGCAGCTAGGCTATCCACGGCAAAAGTGTACACAAAAGGCTATCTCTTCACAGCGGCTGAGCCACAAGCGTGTGCCCAGACCAAAATGAGCTGAGTTTCAAAGAGTTTTCTTTTACTGTGCCTTTTAGAAATTAGAAATGGACTTGTTCTAGGCAATAAACAAGACAGTAAGGGAGTGGCACAAGCCACCAGCAACAATGCAGTACAGTTTTTGCTCTTACCGTCTCTTGGAAATTTTCCACCACTTTGCAACCCTAGTCAGTGATAAAACTGGTTGAGCAGCAGGTTCCAGTTTCAACACTATGCAAATACTGAGCGCCCTTGCATGTTATTTTAATTTTCCAAGGTCTACTAACTTGGGGCCCCAGAACATTGCTACAATTACTCACATTTGTTTGTGACAAGAAGTATCGCCTAATTCTAGCAGACAATTTTGAAATAGGAATCTTATCTATACCTAGCCTTACAAACATAGGCCTACATACATATATACATACATACATAAAACTTGTGACACATGGAATTTGTAAAATTCAAATATCAATCTTTAGCTAAATCAAAATTTGTTTTGAGTTGTGGTGTTCAGCAAGCATCCGCAAAGGAAGTTCCCAAGTTCTTCCTTCTTTTTTTTCTTTCTTCATTGGTTAAAAATTACCCTAAAACTGTAGACACAGTGCTAGCAAAATTGTAGCAGGCCTGAGCCATTGAAGCCCACAGACCAAAATGTCACCAAAATGTAATCAACCTCGCCCCTAGTTCAATGCAGAAAAAGTCTATGTAATTTAACATAGTGTTTTTGAAAATTAGCTGCTTTCAATTTGGATTTTTGGTATGCAATGTGATTAAGTTATGGATGTAATGAAAGGTATGTAATGATTGTTGAGAACAGAAACATACTGTAACACGTCACCATTTCCAATGCAGCCTATTTCCAATGCAGCGATATTGTGTTACTGTGTGCCTCAATACAAAAGATGGAGGTATGTGTTATCACGGATAGGACAGTTGAACAGACAGAAGGACAGATGAACAAAATGAGGGTATAAATTGGCATTTAGCAGGCAACGAGGATCACAAATGGCAAGTGGGAATAGATTAAGAAAAGTGTGTGCAAAAGATTCTCAAAGTTTGAAAGCAGAGATTATTCAAAAATCCCATGTTAAATTCCATAGACCTTTTCTGCATTGGAACCAGGGTTTCAATGACGTTTTGCAATGTCACTGCTGAGGTCTATTACCTATGTCCCTAAATATCAGACACCAATCACATTAGATGCAGCATCTAACTGTACTAATACAAAGCTGAATGTATTCATGTATTATGTATATTTTGTCGATCGCTGATGACCATTTTATTTACAGCTGAAATGTGCCATATCTTATTTAAATAAAGTTAAACAGTTTTTTAACTTCTTTTTGTTGCTCTAGTCACCAAAAGCTTGTCTCTTGTCGCTTTTCTCGCATAGTCGAGTTTGTCGCTCTTGTCAATATAAAGTGAATTACTCCCGCCGATTTTACAGCTTTAGTAGTTCTTGGTGTGAACGCACAGCAGGCCTAATACAGTGACCACAGAGTAGCCACAATGCACGGATGCAGTTTGGTAAACAACAAACACACATTTGGATATGGGTACGTTGGTTCTTGGAAATGCTAGAACTGTACACTGAATTAGACTAAATTGCAAAGGCCTATACGATCTGCATAATAGATCTTGTCTCTTTTGTATAGGCATATACATATAGCCTACTCTTATGATACTCGTATAAATAGCACATTCATTGCCTACGTTAAGTCGCATGCCAGCACGGACATCAAAATTTGTAATTTCTTTTCTAAAAAGAAAATAAATAAATAGATTGAAATCCGTTGGCCAACTATTCCAGTAATAAAGAGTGGTACTAGACAGAATCCAAATTCTGTGAGTTTAGAATACGATACTGGAAAAATCCTGCATTTGATGTATCTAACGGTGCATTAATGGCTCAACACACGTGCATTTAAATTGATCTGCTATTTGGGAAAAGTTGTAACTAATGTCAAAATTATTTAAAATATTTAGTTTGACTGATAACATTAACTTTGACTTGCTGGCGGAATGTTTGCCTCCGAGTCATTTACACAAATTTGGTTTCAGTGCATATGGGAACATTATTTTGGACACAAGACAGGATTAAGTGCATTCTTTCCCCCCCTTTTTCCTTCGACAGAATTGCAAAGTTGTAAGTTTTTTTCTTCTTGCTTTTTTTAAGCTGTAGCCAACAAATGTCTACATCAGCATGTGAATTTTTTTTCCTGGGCAACTTTACGGTCGTGCCTCCACGGAGCATATTCCGCGTATTATTTGATGCATTGTAGCTAGCTAGAGTCAGGCGCTGCGAATTGGGAACCTGCCCTTGCATGATGGCGGATGAACGGTTTTACAGGACAGACCACCACATACACCCTGCGAGAAGGGAAAAGGTGCCCAGAGAGGCGTGTTGTGTCTATCCCGCTTGAAGTGAAGCACCCGGAGACGTTCCGGAAGAACACAAGGTTGCGGGCAAATTCATTGAGAGAATTTTGAAATCCAAATGTTCCTTCACTGCCGACAGCGCCGTAACCCCAAGGTTTAAGGAGGAGGTTTCGAGGATCCAGCGACACAACCCGAATGAGCCGCATCATTTTGGGAGGGAACGACACACGGTACTTGGGTTTGACTGATTTTTAGAAATCTCAAATTTAGAAATTTCCACTGGCCACTCTCTCACGTAATTAGCCGAAAGGCTTGTTTCGAAACGAATTCATGTACGCTTGCACCAGGCTAATTCAGTGTGTTTCGTTGGCAACAAGGGAAATGTTATAACCTGCATCGAAAGCTAATCTGTTGAATTTTTAAAAGACTGTTTTAGTTTAAGTTTCAGACAGCAATTGTAGTTTGTTTTGCATGCTACAGAGTGCTCGGTGCATTCTCCACTGTCATTTTACGATGCCTGTGAAATGAAGTTAAATGTTCAGAGAAATGTTCGGGACGGAAAAACATGAAGGGTAGGGAAAGAATCTGAAAACACAAAACCCACTCGCAGCCATGTTTGGAGAAATTTCTCAGAATTTCTGATCAATTCGGCGTCTGAAACGCCCAAGTCTTGAGTCATAGCATATTATCACGGAAATGTGTTAACTAGTTGAGATTACTATTACAGTTTTGTCGTTTGCCTGACGAGGTCTATATTTTTTGGACAAATTGTAGACAGAACGTCTCCTAGTTCGCTTTAGTTTTGAACTTGGCGCCACCTGTCGGCGGATATTTTTTCAAAATTAGAAACAAAAAAAATTACAATTAATTTGATTGTGCGTTTAATTTAAATTTGGCAATGTAGACTACAATGATTTGTAAATGCGCCAGTTTTCTTTATGCACTTATCTACATAATTTTATTCACTCATTAGTTCAAATGTGTACCATGCTCTCTCTCCCCTTCTGTTTGTATGTGTGTGTGTGAGTGTGTTTAGATGAAAGAGGTAAAGAGAACTAGATCAAGATTGTTGTTTTGTTATTGTTGATGCTGATGCAGATGATAACCATAGTGATGACTGTTTCAATTTTCATTACTATTTTTACTAATCACCCTAATCATATCAGGTTTTAAGCACAATAGGCGTAATTATTTTGATCATATCCCTGCAGTCATGTGGGGGTCATTATTAGCCTATATCTATAATGGATTCTGTGCTCAGAACTTGATCAGTAGCCTGTTCCTCTGTGGAGTCACTGACCCCCCCCCCCCCCAACCCATCTACAGATAAAATGATCAGCCTAAGCTTGCTGCATTCCGTGCCTTTTTGTAAGGCTAGGAAAGACACATTTAAATGTTGTTTTGCTGTTGTTGCATAAAGGCCTAATTAGGCTGTTTTGCCTCAGACTTTGGAATCTGGTTGGTGACCTAATTTTACATTCATTTAGTTTTCTTTAGGATTCTTGGGAAATTTACAAACAAACATAGTAGCTATCTGGCCATGTGACCAAGCTCTGTTCCAAATTTCCCTTAAGAACCCAAAACGGTGCAGTGAATGTCATTTTTATTTTTGTTCCTCCATCTGTTTTATGTCTCTGTGTTCAGTTTTGAGGAAGTGAAGACAATGTGCAGATGCAGGCCTACATTTTCCAAAATGAGATGCTGGCAAAAACCTCTTTTGTGCTGAATCTCAAAACAAAACAAAAAATGAAAATGTACTGACCAAACACAATTTGAAGGCTTACCCATATATGCAGTGAGAAGCCTTTTTGTGGTCATCAGCAGATCCTGTGAAGGCAAGGGGGGAAAACAACAATCCTAGGTGATTTCACTGATGTTTACATTAATCTTGTAGTCACACAAAACAATTTCCCGTTTCTGTTGGGGGAAGGCTGCATTTTTGTTTTCAGTCAGCAATTCGATCTGGCAAAGCTTGCTGTCGTTTCAGAGTTGACCTTTTGCATCTGCTCAGATTTCAAAGGTTGGTTTCAAATTTGTCTCTGCTGCAGTCAAATATGAATTTGAACTTTGACCTCTGCTGGTTTCAATCTTGGCTGGCAAACATGCTGCAGATATTGGAAAATTAAATCAAAACAAGAATGATTTTTATATAGGCTATGTGGAGGGAAGAGATTGGAAGAGGGGGGGGCAACATATAAATGCAGAGAGCAGACAGCAGATGTGGTGAAGATTGCACTGCGTGATGTATTTTTATAGGACATATTTATATTGCCTGTGACTGTTTATTTCTGCAGCTTGGCATTTTGAAAATTGTCAGGAGAGATAAAGGTATATCGCCTCAAATCATTCACGGCTGTGAGCAGTGTGTTTTTTGTTTTTTTTGTGCATGAAGAAAGAGAAGTGTAGGCTCAGGTATGATGTTGCATAAAGTTACCGCCATTTTGTTTTCCCAGTAAATGATTAACCAGAATTGCCTGCCGTCGGAAAGGAGCCATTTC
>PYXC01001715.1:1347500-1412500 GCA_015244755.2 Tenualosa ilisha | reverse complement strand
TTTCTCGCTGTGTTCACTACGCACTGCTCGGCTTTCCTGTTGTAGTCAGTGCATCTCCCACCCCACACAGTGATGCAGCTGGTGAGGATGCTCTCAGTGGTGCCCCGGTAGAAAGTGCACATGATGGGTGAAGGGGCTCTTGCTCGCCTGAGTTTGCAGAGGAAGTAGAAGCACCACTTCTTTCTTCGCTAGAGATGTGTTGATGGTCCAGGTGAGGTCCTCAGTGATGTGCACCCCCACAAATTTGGTACTGCTCACTCTCTCCACAGCAGCACCATTGATGGTCTGTGTTGGGTGTGACCTCCGGAAGTTTTAAATCTAATAAAATATGCACGAGGTAAAATACATTTAGTGTAGGTCTTAAATTTATGATTTATGATTTTTATGATTTTTTTTTAACGCAATTGTGCCAGCGTGGTGTATTTTCATGTGGGCTATGCAATACCTGTTTCCCAGAGAATTTAACCAATAGCTCTGTATTTTTCCCCAGCAATTATTGCTATTGCAATGATAATTGGTACATTGATTTACTCTTCAAATTGATCTAAAATTTGAACCATAGTGGCTTATCACTCGGAACAATGAAATACTGTTTTCTGATTGGCTGACAGGATGCCCATTATTCACGATAACGGGACACCTATGTATATCTAGTGAGAACTTTAATCACCATTCCATATCAATGTTCTTTTGAATGGTAACTATAACAACCATTGTAAACGAAAGTTAAACTAGCAAGCAACAATGGAATCAGATGTTATCAAGCTCACCGTGGTCAGTAACCAAAGAAAATAGTACAGCAACCAAACAGGTTAGTTTCTTTTAAAACTGAACCGCATATTTAATGTATGTTTTAAATGCTTACTGATGGTCTATATGCATCAGTTGGCAGCTTGGCAGTTGAACTTCTGTTTGGTTTGACCATACAGTGCATTGCATTGGTGAGAATCTTTACAGTTGTCTTTTTGGTGTATTTAAACGTTATACACCACACACACACACACAGGGAGGACTTAGAGGGCGGGGGCGGGGGGGGGCTTACCACAGGAAGAGTACAGGGCTAAATTAAGCCAAACCGAACCAAATTCTCTTTCTGAGAAACTTTGAAACCCTCTTACTGTCTAAGCTAAGCTAAAATTAGCCCTCAACATGGATGATGAACTCTCTTACCTATGCAGTCCATTACACTCTTCAGATATTGACTAATTTAGGCTAAAGATAAACACCTCTCCTTAACACCATTTTCCACACTCCATTGATATGGTGCACTCTAATTTACATTGCTGCTGGTCACTCAGTGGTATTGTATGTTTGCTAATGTGTCCCGACTAAGGATAGCAGGGATGGTAATGTTATATATTATACAAACACACACAAAAACAGAAGTTCATTAAATTATATAATGTTATTATATAATTTTGTGAACTTCTGTTTTTTTCGTGTGTGTGGCTTTAATACTCTGTGCTCATAAAGCATGCGTGAATTGTTGTGCTTTTTTGACAGAACATCATACATCAACATTATACTTTGTGCACACACAGGCACCCGTGCACACTCTCACACGCACAGACTCCCACTCTTTAGGTTTCTCACCCTGCCACTCACCCATTTACTCACGAGTACATTTAGTATATATTTCTGCAACATTGGCCTCCAGAGATCGGTCCCCCTCCCATTCCCCCACACACTTCTGCCTTCAGTCACCTCCGAATTGCTGGTAAAAATTATCACAATATCTGCACATGTGTAATAATTTTCTTGCAACACATTAACTCAAAAATTAAATGTGAAGAATGTGAGAAAATTAATGTGAAGGTATTGCTTTTTTTCAAATGTCAAGTGTATATGTCCACTAAAGGTAGCATGCTAAAAATCTAGCTCTGGCACACCATTATTGATTCAGTGTAGCAAGGTGAAAGGAAGGATGCACTCACAGGCGTAATATCAACTGATGTAGCCTATCGGTAGCCTTAATTTAAATAATGCTAAATTCTGTCACGTCAGTGATGCTACATGTTGGCCTCAGCATCCCCTTCCTTGGCTAAAACCTTTTGGTTTAGGCCATTCTTTGCAAAGGTAGAGAAGTACCTAGGTGATTATGATGGCCTAAGCAAACCCGGATCTCTTAACAGATGTCAGTAAAGATTGATCTGGTTTAAAAAAAAAAAGAGAAAAGCTAATAATATTTCTCTTATGAAGACAGAGAGACAGGTGTAGCACTTTTATTAACAGGAGAACTATTGCAGTTCATCCATGACAGAGAGTCATGCGGCTAATTATTAGGCTAGCTGTTATTGTTAGTCATTGCTGAGTGACTGACATTCAACCAGTATTTCTGGTGTTAGCCTGCTAAACATTAAACCCTGGGCATTTATTCAAAGTAACAGATCTTAATTACCTTTCTTTCCATCCTCCTCTTGCCTTGCCTTTATTTCCCTAAAGCTGCTTTGTGAAGCATAGGTGAGCTTCATTCAAAGTTTCTGCTTGGAAATAATTTTTTTTTGGCAGTGAACCAGTGGGTGGGGCCTCTTGAGGGGGGTACCGCACATAAGACTGATTATATAATTTAAAGGGATGCTCACACAGTTGTCGCTGCTATGGATTAAAACCTAATTAGTCATTCTCAGGGGCCTCCCTTCAGATGGGGGCCCAAAGCAATTGTTTGATTTGCTTGCCCTGTTGCAACAGGCCTGTCTGTATCGCTCAAGCACATTCCCATTCTGCTTAGCGATGGGCAAGTAACTATGTATGTGAATGGGGCTTCACTTTCATTGAAAATGAATAGAAACCCGTTTGTCGCCAATTGTACATGTCGCCAGTCGTAATGTGACTGAGGGGTTACACACAGCTCCTACATATTATTACTGTAGGGTACAGAGGCTTGGTTTTATTGATCCTAGTCACTACCAGGGACCTTTTTTTTCTTTCCAAAGCTCAGTATCTGTCTACTTGTGTCTTGCTCCATATTTAGGATTGTTGCCTCATCCTCTTCTGATTTCTAGGTTACATGGGCTAGTTCAGCGTGGCGTCTAGATATGATGGTGGTTGTGACTTTTTTTTTTTTTTGGCTAGCTTTGCATTCTCAGTCTGTCACCTTATGACGGCTATACGTGGTTTGTAAAAATGATGAAGCCATATTGCAGACAAAATGGTGCTATGTTTTTTACTCAGAGCATGTGTTACATGCAGGACCTTAGAACAAATGATTTACAGAAGCATTGCGTGTGCTTCCCATTCTCTTCCCCCCATGCTCCTTAGTATCTTTCCGAATTCTTGCTTGACCCCTTCAGATTTTTAAAAATCCATTTTCAAATGCTGAAAAGAATGACTTGGGCTATTTATCCATGTCTTCTTTTTTATAGTTTGCCAGTAGTTTGTAAGTTATATATTTATTTTGGCTGAACCTTACTTTGGTTGCTCATATGGTATTAATGGGTCCATTTCCTTGCTTAAGAGGACCCAGTGCAACTAAGGTTTGATCAGAAATAATCAGTGGCGCCTTTAACAAAACATGTCAGAAAAACATGCTAACCTCATGCCTCGTAACGTCTGACATATGGCCTTCGCTTTGTGTGAAGCCTAGTCACTCTGACTGAAAAAACTGTCTCTGCCCCTCACCCCCACCCCACCCCTCCGGTCTCTCTTTCTCTCTCCCTCTCTCTTTCTCTCCATTATCTTTCTGTAACACATCTTCCTCTCTCCCTGTGCTCCATCCTCTTTCCGTCTTGCTCTTGATCAAACTCCCTGCTCCCCTTCATCTTGCTAGCTTTTTTTTAAGTTTCAAGTTTATCGTCATGTACTCATATGCATTTATGATTGAAGAATTTTTTTAATTACTCACAGTTGGGTTCTTGGTTTCTTGGGGACTGTATCATGTGGAGTTGATTGCTAAATAAATGTCTAAATAGTTTTAATATCTAAAAATGTAATGAAAAATCAAATTTTAATATCAGTTTTATTTGATGAGCGTTTTTTTTTTTTTTTTCCTGCCCTTCCTCCTCTCTCTCCCTCTCTTCCTTTCCCTGTCTTCCTCTCTCTATCTATCTATCTATCTATCTATCTAGCTGGCACATTAACAGCTCTGGCTGAGAGTGGTTTGGGGGGGCCACCATGAGCGCTCAGGAGGTCCCCAATCCTGGTTTGGAGCAGGTGGAGGCCTGCGTCGGCACGCAGGAGACCCCCATCCCCTCGCCCTCCCCGTCTGCCATCAAGACCGAGCCCGTCACCACCCCTGCCACACCAACGCCCACGCCCACACCAACCAGCAATGGCAAAGTCAGCGAAGGCAACACGCCAGCAGAGATTTGTGTGGTCATCGGAGGCTCACGGAACGCCCAGCTTCAGGGTAGGGCCATTCGTCAACTCTGCAGTTTGCTTTTGCCAGAATCTAAGGAGATAATGAAAACATGCCGACCAGTTTGCCTCAAAGCCCACAATGACGTCTTCAAATGACTTTGTTTTGTGCGCATGCCAAAGCTATTCAGTTTGCTGTCGGGCTATAAGTAAGCCAGCAAACATTCAAGTTTGGAATCTTATCATTTAAAAGGAATCTTATCAATTTTTTTCTTAAAAATTACACAAGGTTATTTAGGCGAGTGCCAAAGTGGTTGATGATTAATTCAGCAGTTGGCAATTAACCAGTTAATGGATTAATTATTGCTCCCCTATACTGGATGCACACAGGTACACATACACACACACACACACACACACACACCCTGTAGGCTCTCCACTGTGCGCTCAGTATCCTGTGCTGCGGTGTGATACCTGAGCTATGCAAAGTATGGAGCTCTGAGAAATTCTCCTCATTTTCCTCTTGCTATTTGTGAGTATACACACACATACACACATTCACTCTCTCTCCTCACTCACACACACACACACACACACACACACACACACCACACACACACAGAAATGCACACAGAGCCTGCGTGATCCAGGCTCTGTGAATGGAAAATAGAGTGGCTTAGGTTGAACAATGTACTACTGCAGTAAATCCACATTGTTGCTTTGGGAGCATTATAGAGAGTGCATTTGATTCACTGTGAAACTCAAATATCACATGCTTTTGTAACATATTGCTCATGTTGGATGTTTTTTTTTTTGCTGTTATGATGGTTTTAATTAACAATAAATGCCAGTTCTCTAGATAACCACAGCTGCAGTAACAATTCCACACTGGTCTATTACATGGATATTTCTTTTCATTTAGAAAGCTTAAGCCATATTTTTTAATGAGCAGATATGCTTTGGGCTGAAAATGTCCCCTAGGCTCTGCTATCTACTATACTAAAAATTCCTCATCATGTGACTGTTTCAAGTTTCAACCTATTGGGGCTCTTAAAGAAACTGGCAACCGTGTGATGGTGTGATAGTGTGTGTGTGTGTGTGTGTGAGAGAGAGAGAGAGATGAACAATGATGTCCAGGTGTGGCAGACGTTAGCACAAACTGCTAGCCCACAGAGTAATATATAATGGAACAAATACAAGTATAACTATTTTTGTTGTAATGGGAGTTTTCTCCCATTTTAATGGCTGTTTTCGTTTTTTTTTTTCTCTGGAATCCATAATGGTGTGTATTATAACGATGTGAGCAACTGGGCAATGTGCTTGTTCAGGGTAACTGCTCTTGAGAAGTCATCATGGTTAGAGAGCCCTTGAAGTCTCTTCACCTTTGCATTGCACAGTGCGACGTTGAGCACTATTGCAAATTAGCATTTAGTTCATCACTAAATGTACATCCCAAAATTTAAAACCACAGAAGCATTTATTTATTAATTCATTCACTCATTCATTAGTGTGCCTGTTTATTAGTTTGGGCTTGCTTTACACATTTCTCTTTGTGTCTGACAAAAGGTTAATGTAATGTAAAATGTCTTGAACTGATGCCTGGAAGGAGATCATTTTTAATATCTCCATATTGCACGGGTGTTTAATGTCATCCTCGCCAGGCGTATTGAGTCCCCACCCTGTTATGTAATTGTGTGCAGTGCTTTTGTCAAAGATTCAAAAGTCCTTGCAGAAAGATGGTTACAGACATTAAAATGCAAAACCACATGTTAAATACTTGTGTGTGATCTAAATGTCTGCCCATCAAGCTTGAATTTCACCCACAAGCTGGACTAATGGGAAGAAATCTTAAGAGGAAAGAAATCTCAAGAAAGCGAACAAACCACTTCTTTCTTTCTGTCTCTTGCTTTTTTCCTTTATTTTTCTTTCTTTTCCCTCTATCTTTTTTTTCTTTCTTGTTGGATCATTTTACATTATAACATTCTGACGTTGGTTACCACGGCAGCCATTGTCAGTTCTGGGGGTGGTGGTGGTGAAGAGCTGATCTATACAGGAAGAGGAAATGCTACATGCTAAATGCTAGCTTGTCAGCACATCTGCTCTGCTCAGCTCTCCCAGATAAAATCACCAAACTAACCAGCCGCTCTCTGTGAGCTCCCCCTGCAGGGCTTGCTGGCTTTAAAAAGCAGACAGGAATTGCTCTTTAGAATGACTTCATCGTTTAGTAAAATACAAGGAGACCTTTTGGTGAACCTAACCTCAGAGATTAAATATCTGCGCTGACTTCCTGTTTTGGTTTTGTGTCTCACAAAGTTGGGCATGCTGTAGTTGCAGATGCAGAAGTTGCGTATGATATTCCCAGGCAAACTGAATTCTGTAAATGCTAATTGTGGTGATGGTTTTCCCATTCAGGGGAAGTCCACATTCCCCATGCGTCAGTTTTTTTTTTTTTTGGAGATGTAGTCACTGCTGCTGGGTTCATTGTTCTGCTAATTCAGTATGTGAGCTCACAATATTCTGTGTGTGTGTTAAAATAGTTTATAGGTTTGCTGTAATTCCTGTTGTTTATTTCTGTGACCTCCTGTAACCAGTAATAGCAGATATTTCCTTTGGCTAGTGCAGTGTAAGCATGGTTGTCTAGTACACAAATGCAACGTTTCAGATCGACTGTACTGATTTCATAAGTAAATCTATCTAAGTATATATAATATAGTATATATATATTTTTTATATAAATATATATAATATGAGTAAATCTAAATCTATCTATGTTGCCGTATCTGCAGGTTCCTATGTTTGCGGGATATGTGGGAAGAAGTACAAGTACTATAACTGCTTTCAGACCCATGTTCGTGCACACAGAGGTGAGAGACACTCATACACATACACATACACATACACAGGCACACACGCACATACACACACACAAACACACCAACCATCACTCACAGCATCCATCAGAGGCATGTTCACCTTTTACAGGGAAGAACAGGAACAGGTGTTCATATCCAACACAAGCTGTGCTGCAGATGCTGAACACAGGTAAAGGTGGGCCAGTGAAAGAAAACAAAATGGCTGCCTGCGGGTGTCGACCTTAGGGGTGTTGGCCCGCTGTGAAGAAAAGTTACTGGCTCAACTTGGTAACTTCAGGAGAAACTGCGGAGCTCTCAGCTTTAATCTTTTGAGATCGGTGGTTACTCTCTTGAAGTTACTGTGGACAAGCAAGTAACCCCTCTCAGAGAGAGAGAGAGAGAGAATCAGCACAGCACAGTCTGTCCATCAAACTCTATAAAGAAAAGAGAGATTTCTTAAAATATCCACAAATCTCCTCTGCATATTACATGATCATGCTAATGAGACTGGACAGATAAGGCTGCTATGCATTAGATCATGTTCATATATCCTACTGTAAATTTGTATGTTGCATAGATCTCCTCATACAGTGATCAGTTAATAAGCCACTATGACACCATATCATGATCTGTGGCATGATCTAAACTACTGTTATTGTTTCTATGCTGCTGCTGTTGTGGTGGTAGCTGTGTGCTCTGTCATGTAGGTTATGATGGCTGAAATGCATTTGTGTCCTTGTAGAGTCTGAAGGTGCCTCTGGAGAGGGAGCCTCCCCAGCTGTAAACAGTGAGTATATGAATTGCGGATCCGGCTGCTATTTTTGAGCACCTAATTAATTACAGTCAGCACAGCTGTGGTTTGGAAATCCTGAGAAATACAGTGTGAACATACAGCACATCTCCAAATTCTGTTCATGCGCCCAGAGAATTACTATAGAATTTGGGATGGGATATGTCATGTTTGTGGTGGAGTGTCAAAACCTAGATAATTTAGCTCTAGTAAAAAGTAAACCTCCCACTAGACGAGTCCTGGGGCTTAATCATAAAATTCTGCTCTTACTCGTGTCGTGCACTAGTCCAGCTTTACCATTGTGAATTTCCTGCACATACCCAGGTGCATTATTAAAGTGGGCATGTCACTGCTCTTATCTAGGTGTATAACTGAAGCATATATTATACTGAACAAATGTTCCTGATTTATCTCACACCAGATACAGATGTAAATATAGTATATATTTTTTAGCTTTAATCTGTCTTCAAACGTGTCATTAAAATGGCCCATTTAGGGCCTTTGAAATTAAAATAAATTTTCAAGGAGGCCAAGCCTTTAACTGTTCTAGCTGGATATTAAAAACGTGGCAGTTGATACACCCTGAGGTCGATGTCATTTGCATTCCAGTGTTCAAAGTGCTGTTGTATTATTATGGCCCAACGTTCTTTAGCAGTTTAACCTGACTGTGCCAGTTAGAATATGTCTGGTGTCCGTAACACACGCTGAATCCCAATATCTCCATTAGTCTAAGGCTAAACCGGATACATTACGGAAACATTCTGTTAAGTCACTTTAAAAAATATTTAGAAGACTGGTGTATCTGATGTAGCCAGTTTATGGTGGTTATGGTGGAAGCTAATTATGACGGCAGATACGTCTTTGACTTAATGCCTCCGTAACACATCTGCTGTAGCCCTATGAAAAGTCTTTAAGGGCTCAAGGCTTGGGGTGGGGTGGCACGGTAGTCCATATCGGTGAGTAATGGAGAAGCGGTCTGTTCGGGTTTGATCCCCAACCAATGTATCGGTTTAGGTGAAATAGTCGTCTGAATTCCACTCACTTTTGCCTATGAATGAGTGTTATTCAGTGCTATTTGGCAATTGTATCATGCCTTAATTTAAGTACTGAGTTGTTAGTTTGTGCACCTACACATCAGTACGAGCACCATCAGCGATCTGCTGTTTGTTCCCTGTGTGTGTATGTGTGTTTGACTGTGTGTGTTTCTCAGACTTCTGGGTTTGTGTGTTACATAAAGTGTGTTGTTTGTCTGGCTGCAGACTCCTTCCGCTACACATGTGACGTCTGTGGGAAAAAGTACAAGTACTACAGCTGCTTCCAGGAGCACCGTGACCTGCACGCTGTCGATGGTGAGGACCATCTTTCCTTTCTGTGCATTGGGAGAAAAGGTTTAAATTACCTCAAAATGCCAACATGAACCATATTAAAGGTGATAAGACCAGCAATAACACAAATTGTATTCATAGTGACATTGAGTTTCATCATAGCAAATAAAACATTATTTGTACACTATAGGTTATAATACAGCTTGAGAAGACATTAGCTGTTATTTCAAGTCCATTTTTGACTAATGACATACCTTACACGTTTAAATGATGAAAACCTTTGCAATGTAATGTTTTACCAAGTCCTTTGTCAGTTTTGGCTGTCTGAATAAGATAAAAAAAGAAATTGCAGTCTTGCAACAGTCTTACAGCATGTCTTTGGTGGCTCTTTTTCTTTTATTGGGCTTTGTTAATTTGTGGATTTCATCAGACCCATACGACCATGTGATGCCAGTGGAGGAACCAAAGGAAGAAGTGGAGAGTTACCAGAAGATCGGACCAAGTATGTTTGTATTTAAGAATGACTTGGCAGATGCTGTTATCCACAATGACTCAAAACAGAACGGCAAACATGAAATTACAGTGGCATTACATGAACCTGAAACTAATGTAAAGTATATATGAACTACGTTCAATAGTTCTGATTATAGTAAAAATGGCCCTCAGCAGACAGTAGAGATGTTCGGAAAGGAAAGTCTTTCTTTAGAGTACAAACTAAATATAGTGGCCAGGAAGGGCACATTGGTATTTTATGTTGACTGGTTAGCTAGATGGAGGTGGATTAATTTAATTTGCTGAAAGGAGAAATCCGGTGTGACTCAGTCTATAGCCCAGTTGTTCTAGGTCATCGTGTGCTGTATGTAGGAAAAAGAACCAAAAAATTTCATCCAACATGGACTAAGTAACAAACTGGCAGCTAATGCTAACTGAATTGGGCATAGGAAAACGAAACTGAAAGTTACTATGCCCCATTCAGTTAGTGTTGACAGTTGACAGTTCACTATTTGGTTTAGTTGTATCAAATGACCCTGTTCTTTTTCCTACCGACAGCACTCGGTGACCTAAAACAGCAGGGCTTTGGATTGATTCACATTAGATTTCTCCTTTAAGGTGTATAACAATTAGTTGTTGGAAAATCCCACAGCTGATTGCAGTTTGCCCCTAGATCAGGAGAATGACTATTTTTAACCCACAGGGGATGAAAACTCTAGCAGACGTGCATAATCTTAGGCCAGGTTTTCATGAATGTGTATAGATATGAGAAACCCAAGAAGCTCACCCAGACTAGAGTAAAATCAACATTAAGATTTTTTTTCCCAGCCTATTTCTCTTAGACATTACGTTCAATCTTTGAGTTTGTTTCATATATATTTCCTATATATTCTTACACTATCTAAGAAATAAAGTTCAGTGTGATTTAATGTCTTTAAAATATATGCATACTGTATATTTTTTTCCTTTCACTGCACTGATCTGTTGTTCTTTTGCTCCTGAATGGATGTGTTTTTTTGCTTGCTTTTTGCTCTAAAGCCATCTTCTCCACATTTCTCCTGCAGAAACGGGGAGTTACACTTGTGAGTTTTGTGGGAAGCAATACAAGTACTTCAACCCTTACCAGGAACACGTAGCCCTGCACACCCCTCTCGGTAGGTGGTCCAATCTACCACCTATGACAAAATGGCCACTTCTAAATGGTTGGTGTCAGTTTCTGTTCTCTCTGATTGGTTGATGCGAGTCTCTATTCCTCTCTTTCATTGGGTGGTGTGAATGTCCCATTTGCTCATTTGATTGGTATGGGTGGATGTTTTTCTCCTCACAGGTCATTCCTTTGACATGCAGTCGCCTCGTTCACAGCAGAAAAAGAATGTCAACAAATACACCTCAGCCCGGTCTGATCGTGGGCCTTCAGGTAAGCGCTTGCTCGCTCGCTCGCTCACTCACTCACACGCTCACACACACACACATACACACTCTCTCACACACACACACACACTCTCTCTTACTCATGCTCTGACCTTAAGTGGATGTTCTGGTCCCAGATGACCATAGACTAATTCAGCCCACTTTCATTTCTGAGAGATATGCTTCAGTCTTATTCAGTCTGAAGGATCCACAGAAGTAATGAAAATCATTTGAATGTCAGTTATGTTCGGAGCGAGTTGAAATCCTTGGAAAGTCTCGAGTACCAGTGTGAGATGCATCGTTGCATTAGCGACCAGATATGATATGAGATGGATGACATGATTACATGATTACATTACAAGTAACAATCAAGTTAAACTGTATGTGAAGGAGGGAGCGAAACCCAGCCTCAGCCCAACAGTCAAATTAATTACAGTAGAAAATGTCCTCAATAACATAAGTGTCTCCTCTGCTAGGCAGCTTAGAAAAAGACCTCCATGTGTTCTGGTTTCTGGCCATTACCAAATGACCAATAAAATGGCAGGGCAGTCTGGAAATAGCCAGGATGTGGGACAGAGGTTCAGAATGGTATCATTCAACATAGGGCATCTGGTCATCCTGTGTGTGCATGTGTGTTTGTGTGTGTGTTTGGGAGAAGGGTGTGTATGTGTGCGCATGTCTGCATGTGCTCAACTGCAGTTGTTTTTACACTTTTTTGAAAATTTTCGATTTTTTTTGGCCATTATTAGAAATGTGAAGCCTCAACAAAATTGGGACAGAATTGAAGTAGGTCATGGTAACTGCCTTCTTTATGTCTGAGCCCAGAGACAACCTCGTACTTCTAACGCTTTTCTGGAGCCCGTCTGTCAAGCTAATCTTTTATTTTTTTTCACACTCATTAATGTCTTTGCTGGTCCAATGGCTGAGAGAGAGACCAGAGCCATCTAATTTCTATCTCAATCTCACTCTGTTCCAGAAAGTTCCTTCGGTCTAAAAATGGAGGGAAAAATGCATCCCATAGATGGCAACAACTCCCAGAACTCAAGCGGTGAGTTTTTATTTAGCTGCTTGGTTTGACAGTGATGGTTCACATCTCTTTTGATTTCACAAAATCCTCTTCTAGTGGTCAAAGTTGCGTTTCAGAAATTCTTCCATTTGTTGTATGATTTGTGATCCATGATGTGTGGTTTGATGCTGACCATATTTTCTCAGCACATGTCATGGATGTGGTGTCTCAAGTGATGAATATCTCACTGTCTGAAATCATTGTTGGCTGTGAATATTACACTCCAGCTGTATGTGTAGCTGACTGTTCTGACCGTGTCAAAGAACTGAAAGAAAGATGTCGCACTCTGGTGTCTCATTTGAAAACCACACTATACCAGAAAGCCAGTGAAATATACCAGTTTCTTAACTTCATCACAGGATCTTGTGGGGGGTTTTTTTTGGCTATTTCCAACAAGAGGGACTGAAATTTTTCAGTTTCCATGTGACCTTGACATAGTTTCTGAACGCAGCCTAGCATCTATTTCTCACTCCCTTTGTCCTTTATAGGTAATCATGTGGTCACAGTTAAAGGACTAATTTAGCCAGTCATATAATATAAATAAATAGAGTTTTAAGTACGGTCTGTGTTTCTCAAAGTCGAGGAAGCATTCATAACGGCTGTTTATTCAAGGATTCCACGTCATCGTACCTCGCAAAGCACTGTTCCAGTGTCAAGGGTCCTTCAAAATTCTATCGAGTGCTCAGTCCTTCTTTCTAAGAGGTCACTCGTGTTCATTATTTCTTTATAGCCTACTATGCACGTAGCTGAGGCCGGAACTGCGATGACGCACTTCCCACACTTACAAGCCTGTTCCATTATAGGCGCAATTCGAATGCTAGTGAGGTATCAAGCCTCGTCTCTCTAGTGCGCGGCTTCCGAGGGGAGTGCTCTACCAAGAAAGCGTCCTCGACTTTGAGAAACGGTCAGTATGTACAAATGAATGTGAAGATAAGAATAGGGCCCTTGTGTGGCTTATTTCCATAATTTGATTAGAAAGGGGAACTTGGGGAACTGCAGGAGTGCGAGGCCTCTTGTGGTTCTAATTTGGATATTTAATCCACACTAGCAACAAGCTTTGACAACTCTAAAAAACAATAAGTAATGTTTACTTCACTGAAAAAAAAAGTCAAGTTTACTTGAAAAATTGGTATGAACTGTTAAGTAAACATAACTAGCCTCTTTCAAGTAGGCCTACACTGTAAAAAAAGAATAAGTAAAGCTTACTTGAAAAATTGGTGTAAACTTGTTGCTTCAGTTGAGTTAAGTAATTGTTACTAGTCTATTTCAAGTTATGTTTACTCAATGACTTGAAAGAGACTACTTTTGTGTACTTAAGTCCTTTGAGGCAACAAGTTTCCACCAATTTTTCAAGTATGCTTTACTTGAGAGCTCAACTTGAGAGTTTCCTGACATGTTCTAGCGATTCTCGATTCCCACTCTGATTAAAGATAATGTCATTGGTGTTTCAGAATGTGTGTGCATTAAGACTTTAAAAGATAAATGCATCTTGAACGACTTCAGCAGGATGTCTAAGTGTATGTGTATGAGAATAAAAGATCATATGTTGGATTCAGATGTAATTTTCCTCAACACTCATTGCTTTAGGTATATTTTCTCTGAAAGAAAAGAAACGTCTAAAGAATCTAGAAGATTCTGAAGCAGAACATTCCTCTGCTCTCACAGGTGCTGGGAGTCCCATGGTGACCGGGTCCTTCAGCACAACTCAGAGTGAGTATACGCCTTCACACGCACACACACACACACACACACACACACATACACACGGATACACACACATAATCCTTCTGTTCCTTGATGTTTACTTTTTCCCTCTTATTTGCCATTTTATTTAATTAATTTAATGACTCATGCTTTTTTGTAACTTGCTCATTCATCATTTCCATCCAGAGAGCCTGATACACAATAATCCGTGGCATGGTGACATAAATGAAATGCAGAGTGGGAGTTGGGATAGTGTTGAGGGTGTTGTTGGACTAATTCTGAATACATGAGGACAGTCAGGATGGTTGAAACGAATTGAAAGACTCCTGGACGTCGGCAAAAAGCAAGCAAGCAAGCAAGCAAGCCAGTCAGTCAGCCGATAGTGGCCACATTCTTCTCTCGGTTGAGCATTAACCTTTTTGGCTGTGCTAGACGAGCGAAAGGAAACCAGCCTCGACCAGACTACATGTCTTAGCAACAGACTGCCTCCCACTTTTATTTCCTGACAGATGCCTAGTCTGCTTTAAAATCTTGGTGTGCGTGGGAGGGGAAAAAATGGCCTGTCACAATTACTCACATTTTGCATTTGGTTTGCAGTTAAGCAAGAGAGCGAGACTAGCCTGTTAGCCTGTTAGGCTGTTGCTGCTGATGCTATTTAGAGCTTGTCTGTCTGTGATGCTGTGTTCTGAGCGAGGACGTGGCCCTTGTGTTCTTGTCTAGAACCGTACACATGTGGAGCCTGTGGCATCCAGTTCCAGTTCTACAACAACCTGATGGAGCACATGCAGTCCCATGCCGGTGAGTGCGCTGAGCGCAGTTGCTTAGACAGAGATAAGACACCACACCACACCCACACTGAGAGAAGGCAAGAGATGCAATGCTTAATGATCCATGCAAAAACGCTAATGTAGAGATAGTCTGGAATGTATGCACATGTGCACACAGGTATGCACACACACAGACATAAAGATTCCCATGCAGTGTTAATGGGTTAATACTATGTTATACTATGATACGCTCTAATAGCCTCTCGGGTCATATGCATTAGACATACACACACACACACACACACATACTGTCTCACTCGCACACAGACAGATCCACTAGAACAGAAACACATGTACATGTACAGACAGGTTCAGCGAGTTCAGTCAAAGAAGACTTCTTTGCTGATGACCCACATCAGATATCACTCATCCTCGCATGCACATGCAACCATACACACAGACAGACAAAGCCCATGCTCACTTACACTCACACAAGTTCACAGTGGGGTCATTCAGCTATGCAGAAATACTGATAGTCCAGTTCCGTGTATATGCATAACAAAGACACATAAAAGCTATTATTTTCATACTGTCACATTCAAATGGCTCAATACAGTTGCTGACACAGCGGGAGACACGCATAGACAAAGTGGTGATAGCCAAATGAAGCACTTTTGCGCACGGACACACACACACACACGCGCGCACAAAGCACAATAGTCATAAAACTCACAGATTACCAAATGCTGTAACGGTAATCAGCCATCTTAGGCCAAAGATCTTTAAATACTGCTCTGCTTCAACCCTTTCTGCTTATGCCCTTTCAGTGCAGTAGTTTACCAGCCCCTTCCCAGTAAGCATGGCATAGAGATTAGTATATGTCAGTCGTGTGCGAGGCAGGGCCGTTCTTCATGGCCTTTATTCATTCTGAGTTTGATCTGGGGTCGATCTTGGTGTAACTATGCTAGTTTCCAGGATGTGAGAGGTCAGGAGAGGTCCTCTCCTGCGCTGTAGACAGAGTGGGACACGAATGAAACAAAGGAATGCCAATGAAAATGAGGTGTGTGTTTGTGTGTGTGAAAGACGGGCTGTGCGAGAGTGGCATCCGACATCAAGCTTTGTTCTAGCTTGTAACCTATTCTCTGTAGTTTGTTTAAAAGGCTCAATAACCATTTCTGGCTTCACACACTGTTGTGTGTGTGTGTGTGTGTGTGTGTGTGTGTGTGAAAATAATGTAAACATCACTCCAAATGCAAATGCACTCCAAATGTTTGAACTCCAGGGAAACACAAGCCACACTCTGTTAACTTGTTAATTTGACCAGGTTTTCTAGAAGTGTCTGTTCTGTGTCCATTAGGAATTGTGTTAAAGACTCAAACACAGGGGCTTGGGGTGGGGACGGGGGTGAAGTTGGGGGTCCATGTGCATCTTAGGTTAAAACTAACAGCTTTTTTTTTCTTTTTTTTCATAAGATAATTTCTCTTTATTGTTTTTGTCTCCTCAGAGTTTTAGACTCTCTTTATGTTCTCACTGCTACTTTACACATTTGCTGTGTGTGTGTGTGCATGTGTGTGTGTGTTTGTGGGTGTGGCAAACTTGGATCATGTACACTGAGCATGTGTGAGTGTGAGAGATCTATATATTCTCATATGTGTTGCCACATTGTGTGTCCCTACACAGCGGACAATGAGAACCATAATAAGGTGGAGTCCCCCAAGAGCTGTGCTACCACAGGGGCTCAGGACCAGCTTTGGAAACCACCTCAGCCCTCACAGAGGAACCATACCTCCTATCGTGAGTCCATACAAAAATACACACACACACACACACACACACACACACACACACAGGAACTTGAAAGAAGGGGCAGGATACAACATGGCGTGTGAAGAGTGCCTAGTCTGGTTGGGGTCCGATTGCAAGCATTCATGCATACATTATCTGGGTTTGTTAGGCTGACTCCATTCTGTAAAAACACTCTCAAGAGCAGATGTACCCAGCTGTTAAATGCACCTTATAACATAGCATCGCATGTGTAAAGCCACTTAGAGCGCAGATTACGTGTCAGTTGAGCGCAGAATTGCGACTTGTGTCGAGCATTCAGAGCACCTGCTTGCTTATTTAAACCAAATGAAAAGTAACTCATCTGTTCTAATTTCTTACTTTAACTTTGTAAGCGATCCACGTCCCCATGTGTCTGCCGAGAGTAGACCTATTGTTCTGTATCCTCTCTGCTTGTTGACTCTCATACTACAGCTGTGTTGACTGAACCTTCATATGTGGCTTGTAGAGGGTGAGGTTGAGTGCTGATTACCTGATAAAGGGGAACATTAGATTACAAATTACAAATTACATTTGTACGTGATATCTCCAAGAACAGCACTTGCTACTAAGATTCGGTATTTGTGTGGCCTTTGTTTGTACATCTGGCCCTGAGTATCCGTACTGATTATTAGAGTAAGTAATTAGGATTATTATTTTGAGTTTATGATGATAACTGTCATCCTTCTTATTTTCTGCTCTTTCTCTCCTCCATCAATCTCTGTCTCTCTCTCTCCCCTCTCTCTCTCCCTAGAGGAGAACAGAGTGCTCCCTGAGAAGGAGCGTCAGCAGGTGTCCGAGCGCCTGCTGCGTCTGATGTGCGCCGACCTGGGCCTTCTGAGCGCGCTCAACAGCAAGGACTTCCTCAAGCTGGCCCAGACGCTGGTGGACACGGGCTCACGGCACGGCGCCTACAACCTGCGCGAGGCCCTGGGTTCAGACCTGAGCCTGCTGGCCCTGCGGCAGCTGCCCCGCATGTACAACCAGGTGGGGATGTTACAATTACAGTAACGATAATGGGAACCATTCTAATATCACGTCACAGAGTTTATGTTGTAAATCCATCAAGCACACTGGCTCCCCCGTGTGGGCAAAGTGGTACAGTGCACTTAAAGTCTTAAATGGATTGGGGATAAAATGTTGGACTACTTTTGCCATTATAACCATTACTATTTGTTTAGGTTGATACTATTAGTATAGATACAGTTATCCCACAGGCATTTTTTGATGTGTATTGATTAGCTGGTTATTATCCCTACAACCAGGTGAAGGTCAAGGTGACGTGTGCGCTGGGATCCAGCTCATCCCAGGGTATCGCTGTGACGTGCCACTCTCAGGCGGCAGGGCCTGACGCGTGCTACGTGCTGACGGCGTACCAGGTGGAGGGCGGCAGGCCACGGCGCTACGTGCTGGGCGTCAAAGAGGCGGGGCTGAGAGAAGGACCCGAGCAAGTGCACCACTGGGCCCAGAACGTGCTGTCGGAGTTCGTCATGTCGGAGATGCGCACGGTGTACGTGACGGAGGGCCGCGTGTGGGCATCGGCACAGGCCTTCTGCGGGCGAGGAAGCGGAGGAGGGAGCGTGAGCCTACGCTGCGCCGGCTGCTCGCTGGGAGCCGTGGTGCAGGCGGTCCTGGGGCGGAGAAGCCTGCAGGCGCGAGGGCTCCACGAACTGGGCGAGCTGCTCGCCACCTGCAGGGACATCGCCGGCACCACCAACTTCCTCAGCGGAGGCGGGGGTAGCGGAGGCGCGGGCGGAGCGGAGGGGAAACCCGCCGAAGAACTGGCCCCAAGCCCGCCTTGCTGGGACTCCACCGGCGAGGCGCTGCTCAAGGTCCACGAGAACTTCGAGGCCATATGCGAGGCGTACGGCCGCTCAAAGGCGACGGCGCCGCTCCTGCAGGGCCTCAACAAGCACCTGCTGGGCACGCTGGCATGCCTGCTGGCACCGCTTCGCCAGGCGGCACTGGAGCTAGGCTCGGAGCGACGGCCCACGCTGCAGCAGGTGCTGCCCGTCTACCTGCGTCTGGAGAAGCTCTTCACGGCCAAAGCGAGCGAGGCAGGCGCCGGCGGCAGCAAGCTGTGCCACTACTTCCTGGAGGCACTCAAGGAGCACTTCAAGGTGGAGCGGGCGCACCAGGTGGCCATGGTGCTGGACCCGCAGCTCAAGCTGCGGCCGGCGCTCGCCTACCAGCACGACGAGATCATCGGCCGCGTGTGTGACATGGCCGCCGGCATGAAGGAGACGAGCGAGCGTGGAGGTGGAGGCGGTGGCGGTGGTGGTGGTGGTGGAGGAGGAGGATCGGCGGGAGGTGGAGGCTCAGGGGGAGGTGGTGTTGAATCAGGGGGAGGCGCGAGCGGAGGAGGGGGGGCGGAGGTGGTGGTGGAAGCGCAGAGGACCGGGACTGCGACGGGTCTCCGTTGGCGAAGCGAGGGCGCCTGGAGGGCTCGGGGTCGGGCGCGGACGGAGCAGAGGAGGCGCAGGTGAGGAAGGAGCTCTTCCAGTACCTGGCCGAGCCTCTCTTCCACGCCACGCCGGACCTGTTCCAGTACTGGAGCTCCGCCGTGGACAAGTTCCCGCGCCTGGCGCGCCTAGCGCTGTGGCTCTTGGCGGTGCCCGCCGTTGGGGTACGCAGCGAGTGCGTCAGCATGTGCCAGCAGAGTCTGGCGCTCAAGAGGAAGAAGCAGGTGACTGCAGAGGAGATGAACAAGCTGGTGTTCCTCAAGGCCAACACTGCTTAAGATCTAAACCGCCTTGCGCGACTCAGTGTTACACGGCACAACATCTTCTCTTTTCTTCTCTTCTCCTCTCCTCTCTTATCTTCTCCTCTCTCCTCTTCTCTCTCCTTGTCACAACCTCAGTCTCTTGCATCACGACTGTTTCAGGGCTACAGAGAGGGCAAGACCCAAACAAAAGTAACAGACAGGCCTCTCAGATCAACCCAGGGCCTGTTTGACAAAAGACCGCTCATCTGCAGGGGCCCTTTCCCCAGACATGCAAAACTATGGTACATGATTTAATTTAACAAAGACTCTTTTTAAAAACACTTTTTCCTTTTGTTGTTTCTTTTCATTATCATAATCTGTTATCATATTTTGTCAGCCTTCCAAATCCTGTTTTTAAAATCCATTTTAAATTATGTGTAGTATTATAAAGAGGACTTGTGCTGGTCTGGTCTGGACTGAGCATATTTTGTTTTTGGGCTTTCTGGGGCAAGACGTTCCCCCAGGCCAGACCTTGGCCCATGGACTGCAAAGCACTGAGCTTTACTGCTTTACTGTAGTTTCAGGAGGATGCCTAAGCTATACCTCACATCTTAAAGGGATAGCCCAGAGTGAATCAACTCGTAATCCTGATGTCGGTGTTTGCCGAGGGCTGTTGGTAGGTATGAGAATGAGAGAATTTGGATTAACGTTGGCTGAATTTGCATGTCGGCAGCTAACGCCAACTAATGGGGATACAGGAAGCATTTATGCATACATTATCTGGGTTTGTTAGGCTGACTCCATTCTGTAAACACTCTCAGGAGCAGATGTACTTAGATGTTAAATGCACCTTACATAGCATCGCATGTGTAAAGCCACTTAGAGCGCAGATTATGTGTCAGTTGAGCGCAGATTTGCGACTTGTATCGAGCAGTCAGAGCACCTGCTTGCTTATTTAAACCAAATGAAAAGTAACTCATCTGTTCTAATTTCTTACTTTAACTTTGTAAGCGATCCACGTCCCCATGTGTCTGACTGACAAGAACAGCAAGATCCGAGTATTTTCTAAAAAGCGGAGTAGACCTATTGTTCTGTATCCTCTCTGCTTGTTGACTCTCATACTACAGCTGTGTTGACTGAACCTTCATATGTGGCTTGTAGAGGGTGAGGTTGAGTGCTGATTATCTGATAAAGGGGAACATTAGTACATTTGTCGTGATATCTCCAAGAGTAGCACTTGCTACTAAGATTCGGTATTTGCGTGGCCTTTGTTTGTACATCTGGCCCTCAGGAAAACAAAACTGATACCAAATTTCCTTGCCCTCATCGATTAGCGTTGGCTGCCGTTTTGCTATTAGGCCTGCGTTGTATGAAATTCTCTTGTTCTTATACCTACTGGCACTCAACAACGTCAAATAACAGGGCAATTGGTTAATTCACTCTGGACGATCCCTTTAAACTCACACCTCTGGTCCAGGAGTCCGCACGCACTCAGTTCAAACTATCTCTGAGTATGTAATCTTGTAAATACACCTATGGCCGTAGATGTATCGTGTTTTTTTGTTTTTTATTAAAAACATAACAAATAAAAAATACAAAGCTAAGTTTGTAAACTTGTACAGCTTGTAAAACTGGTAGACTCGACAGGACCTTTTGAACGCTTTTAAGCTGTTATTTAACACCAGTCAAAACAACAGAGCAAAACGTGACATGGGGGAAAGAGATCAGGAACTATACATAAATGTCGCATGATGTTTATTTGCATAATTATATCTAACTGTATTTAGGCTATGATTCATATTTCTTATATGTCAGTCCACGTTAAGAAAGATGAAGCAGGTCTGAAACCCCAGTGGTGTTTGCACATCGACGCCTCCTGATTTGAATCGGAGGATCAAAAAGTGTAACTTTTGTTACAGATGGCTCAGAAGGTTTTAGTGGGTTTGGTTGTGTTTGGTGCTGTAGCAGCTCATCTTGGGGCCCATGATGTGGGTCCATGGCCTCAATTTGAAGGGACATCCTCACCTTATGACATGCTCCGTTTGAACTAGTCTCGTGTAGCCAAATGCACATTGGTAACAGTCTTAAGATAACTCTAAAATGTGGCGTAAAGGTGGTTGAGAACAGCTGTGAAAGTGCCATCCTCCATCTTGGTTAAAGATTCTTGATATTTGTTTTCTGCGGCGAATCAAATGCAACCCTCGGATACAATTCTTGCTTTGAATTAAGGGTAAGAAAGGGGCATAAGAAGAACTGACTGAATCCAGTTTAATTTGTCTCCAACCACCAAGCTCTCATCAGAAAGTGCTGAAGTCCCCTTTGCCGATATTACTGTTAGCTCTCCATGTCTGTCGGTCATGCCCTCATGCTGTTTTCTGCCTTTTGTATACAGCATCCTGATTAGGATGATGCTGTCCATGCAGTACAGAAACATTTCTGAAAGACATTTGTCTTTTCTGGTAGCAACTGAGAAAAGTGCTGTTAGCCAAACATAGTCCTGCTGAGGTCACAATTATCTGTTGGGTTTACTCAAAGTTTGTTCGTTTGTGTGTGAGGCTATGCGTGTGTTTGTGTGAGTGTGAGTGAGAAACTTGAGGGTTTCTAATGGGTCAGGTTTTATCCACTGTAGTGTAGTTTGCATTATAACTCTCACCTCATGGTTGTTCTGTGTCTGTCTGTCTGTGTTTGCCGTCACTGAGCAGAAATCTAAGTCTTCCTTGTTCAACAAGTTAATCTGCCTCATGATTGACAAAAATTCACAGCAAAATTTTGCAACTATTGTCCTTAATCTATTTATTTAAATGTCTCCATATCTGTATACTTATATAGCAAAAGTATTTGGTCATGAACAAACAGTGCTGTTGAGTGTTCATTCCTGCCTTATAAGTTATTTTTTGTTTTAATGTAAATTTGTTGGTTGTGTTTCCCCTTTGATTGGATAGCAAGCATGTGTTAATGGTCCTTGCGTGGTTAACAGAAATGATGTGACAGAAATGACACCAAAATACTCTCATTTATTGTACTCGAGAGAAACCTTTGTGAATCGTTGTGACTTTCACAAACAAGTAGTCCAAAGAAGATGAAAATGGCTGGCTGTTAGTCCCCAATGTTGATGCACTGGATTGCACAAATGTCGCCTTTGCCATCTCTCTCTTTTTTTTTTTTTTTTTTTTTGTGGTAACCTGGAGTTCATTATGCCTGTCTGATTATATGATGTGCCTAGCTTCACACATACACATACACACACAAACAGTGGCATATAATGTATTTTGTACCATAGTTGTTACAGCTGTTTATCTGCCTGAACTGTAACATGACTCCTTGATTTCCCTTAGCTATACTTTTCTGTTTATTGTTGTACAGCTTTCAGATATGACTCGTTTTTTTTTCTTTCCTAGTAAACACAGAAATGTTTGCACTTGAATAAGGTTTGAAGTTATTTATCGAGGTATGACCTACTTACAGCATGAAAGAGTCTGCCAGCTTCTTGGCACAACTGACTTAATGCTGTTCCCTTTTCTTCTCAGTTTTGTCAGTGTCACAATGTCAACATTTTTTTTTTGTGACATCGCAGCGGATAGAAACAATGTCTGAATGCTCCCTTGAATTTAAGTGAAAGAGTTCAGCCATAGTTCCAGTACAAATCGAAAATGCATCAGCATCCATTACTAAGAAGAAAAAAAAGAATTCCATTCTTTACATTGATTTGCATTACTTTATCAAAAAAGCACCACAACTCTTTTTTGTTTTGTGCATTCTGGGTGCATTTTGGGAGGCCTTTTGATTTGATGTGAATCAGTCACTCATCAGTTGAAAGTGTTGGGAGGCAGTGGAGGAGGGAGACGGACACTGGACTGGTGAATGTTCATGAGTTAGAGCCAAACCTAAGTTGGATGCCACACGCAGGACTTTTGAATTTCCTGGCTCCCCTGCTGGAATTCAGGGCTGGGCTGGGCTAGGCTGGGCTGTTTATGATTTTTGAAAATGGCAAATTATGTAACAGCTTCAAACTTTTTTTCTGACAAATCAGGCAGACATTATCCATTGCTTCAAGCCCTGAGGGATGTAGTAAGGATGCGCTTGTACCCCCCTCCACAAGTCTATTAATGTATTTCTCCCCTCCATATTGTGTCCTTATATCCCCTGCTTTACATTAACCCTTTGCAATCATTCTCCATGCCCACATGTTTTTGAGTATGTAAAATAATGCAACATTACTATGTGATAATAAGGCAGAAAAACTGGTGGGGACAGTTCACCAAAACATTTCATTTGAGCTGTGTGTGCCTGGCTCACCGTCTATAGGTTACATGCAGTGGGAAAGACTTTGCAGATTTGTTTGATTGTTGATTTATTGTTTATTGCAAACACTAGGCATTCAGTCAGGACTATAAGTTATTCAAAACTTTTCTTAGTGTCCTATTCTTTTTGTAGAGGGAAAATCATTTGTGCTTCAGTGCTTGTCATGTTCCGTCGTCAGAATTGGATTTCATTCCATTTTCCAAGCACTCGAGGCTGCTGTAGAGAGATGCATGGTGTTGGCACGTGGCCACTTTGCTAATAATTGGACAGAGCCTTTTCAGCATGTCAGACTGGATTCAAAAAAGAACGTACTGTTTTTATCTTTGTCCACAAGAGGGCGTGATGACTTAGCGATGTGCAGAGATGCAGGGTGCCTGTTCGACAGCACAGGATGAATCTGGACACCATACCTCTTTTTCTACCCAAGTATTTGAGATGTTTTGATATGTGCAAATTGAGCTAATTTATGAGCTACGAATATATACTCCGACTGAACTCTGACTGTCGGGAATATTACATGAACATGTTGGCTGATTTTTAATGCAGATATCTTGTTTCTTGGATGCTGAACTTGGTTGATAGTTTTTTTTTGGGGGGGGGGGGGGGTTTGTCCCTTATGTTAACATTTGTCAGTACACGACTGCCGTTATTGTACTTGTAATGAACAAGTGTTGTAGTCATATTTTTTGTTTGTATTTATATGGTCACAACAACAATTATTTTTTTGGAAGCTGTTTAAAGTTTTTCACTTTTTTTTTCACCGATTCCTGCTTTTTCTTAATCTTTTCTTTCTCCAGTTCTATCTTGGGCAGATGTTTCTCATGCTTCTGTGTCTTTGAGTTGTCTAACCAGTAGACCTAATTTATACTTTTTTAGCTACACTATTTTTATATATATATATATTCGCCGATAGGATTTCAGAGGATCACAGCGCCGGTCAACATCCTCAGAATCTATTTACTCTCTGTAGTGTGTGCTGTGTGAAAGAAACAATAAAACACAAACTTGCTGAAATGATCCTTTATGTACGTGTCTGTCTCTCTCTCTCTCTCTCTCTCCCCCTCCTTCACTGTGTGTGTGTGTGTGTGTGTGTGTGTGTGTGTGTGGTGTGTGTGTGTGTGTGTGTGGTGTGTGTGTGTGTGTGTGTGTGTGTGTGTGTGGTGCGTGCGTGCGCGTTGCACTCGCTTGTCCCTGCTCCTTGTCTGTTAACACACACCCTGTAATACTGCTGTCGTTAAGCTATTACAGCAGGTTCAGACTCAGCTTGTTCTAATTTGCTCTTTGTTCTCCAGCGGTGATGCAGCCTGAGATGGTGGTGGAGTTAAAGGCCCACATCCGCATTAAACATGCTTACCCTTAACGTCTCTCAGCCATTTAAAGACGATCGCTATGCATAGGGTCTGTGATTTGCAGACCTGCAGCAGTGTTAAAAAGTGGTGATGTAATAGGCATCTTGTCTCTGAGCAGCAATTCAAGAAGGTAGTGTTTCTGCTGATGCCTACAGCAATGTTAAACTGTGCTTGGTGTAATGTACATCTTGTTTTAAGCTGCAAGTAGACACTCTTACTGTTGAAGGCCTCCAGCAATATGAGGCTGTGCCTGTTCTAACTTCTGCTGAGTTTTTAAAGCACACCATGTGCTTTTAAAATTGTGAAGCCTACAGCAATATTGGACTGTTCTTGCCATAATGTGAATGCCTTGCTTCTCAGCATAATGCCAGATAAGCAGTTTACATCTCATATTGGTATTGCAAAAAAAAAAAGTAACTCCTTGTATGTTGGACTTAACTTTAGCCACAAATAAATTCACAGATCTGCGGCATTGAGATCTGTGTATATTGTCAGTTTCACACAAGTCATTGAATGACTGATGATCTGATCATAAAATAATGCTGATTTCTCTTAATCAACCCCCCCCCAAAAAAAAACAAACTGATGGTGAGAATGATATGCTGTTTCGCATAAAATATATTGGCAAACAAACAATCCCTTTATGTATTTTCCTTAAATTGCTGCCTATGATAAAACAGCCCAGTAGGTGGCGTAAACACTTCAGGCCCTGCAGTAATGTTCATCTGCGCCTGTTCTAATGAGCATCTTGTTTTTCAGTGGTGGCCTAATTCAGGAAGGTGCTGTGTTGCTCCTCTGGCCTGTGTAAAGTGGCCTGCGATAACATCTCTGCTCTAATTTGAATGTGCCCTGCACGCGCATGTTTGTGCCGGTAATTTCATGCATGCATGCTGCAGGGGTTTGTGATTGACGTCACACGTGTGAGTGCGCATATGCTTGGGTCCCTCACATCCTGTTGGCCGACGCACAGAGAGCAGAGTGGAGTGGGGTGCCCGCCAAGCCAACAGCAGCTCTAATGGCCACATTATCGTGTGTGTGTGGGCAGCAGCATGTCCGTTTCCCCTCTCTTTCTGCCAGCCCTGATCTTATGGAGTGTGTGTGTGTGTGTGTGTGTGTGTGTGTGTGTGAGTGTGAGTCTAAGCACAGCACTGAGTTGGCAGATCTGACCGAGAAGCAGACTCCATGTAGAGGTGCGTGCAGAAACTCTCTAGGGAGTTGCTGGAGGTCTGCAGTCAACACACATACGCACACACACACATTTTCACTTTTTCTCTCTCACACAGACATACTTTCTCAGTGAAGTGTGCATCCACATAATGGTGCAGTGTAAACCAATCTACACAAACACACACAGCCTTCAAAAATACCTGATGATGACAAACATTGTGCAATACGAGTAAAATAACATTTAGATCAAGTTTATGTTTAGAAACCACAGTGAGGAGGGGGATCTCTGCACAGCAGTTATGTTCTCTTTCTCTCTCTCTCTCTCTCTCTCACACACACACACACTCATACACTTATTCCCATGGCTCACATCACGTCATCAACTGTACAGAAAAACATAAATGATAATAATGGAGGTGTAGTCAAAGTGTGTGATCTCCAAGATTGCTTCCACCACTCCAGGTTTTTCGGTAGTGATTACGCCTCCCAGCCCCCACAGAGGCCTCCTCCCCTCCCTTGCTCTCCTCCCTCCCTAACTGCTGAAGGTGATCTTTTCCACACCATTAAACTACATGTCTGGGTGTAAACCGTTTGTTTTTGTTTATAGTCTAAATGTTGGGGCAGCCCTCATTACAAGTCGTTAGGGAAAAATGTGAGCGTGTGTGTGTTTTGGGAAGGGCATGACAGTAAAGCACACAGGTTTAGAGAGCCTTATTTGTGCATGTAACTAGTGCTGTGTCCGAGGAATCAAAGATCTTTTTTAACATCGAGATACTGTATCAGAATGTTTTGTTTTTGTTTCAAACGCCGTGACGTTTCAGACTTTTGAAGTGTGTATGCCTCAATGTACTGGCACAGCACTTTCGGTAGCCTGCTGTGCTATTGCAGTTCCAGTGGTCTCCGCTAGGTGGCAGTGACGGGCTGGCAGTGAGTGGGATTCAGTTTGCAGGCTGTAGGAGAAGCTTAACTGATGCCTGGTCATGCTTGTGCACACCATTCTCATTGCTTAGGTGTGCAGTGAGAGTGCCCCTTTTATTGCCTGTCTGTCTGTCTGTCTGTCTGTCTGTCTGTCTCCCACAGCTTGGACACCCATCGTCAGACACACACACCAGCACACATACAAAGACCCTCAAAGATGTGATTGTATGTCTTCAGGTGATTGTGTGTATGTTACGTATGCAGGTGTTCATCTGCCTGTGTGTGTGTGTATTGAGTCTGTATCTGCTGATGCTTCTCCTATATGTATCCACTGTCTAGTGAGAACAGTATCCTGCAAGTCACATGATGCGTTTCCTGGCCCTGTGCAGAAGGCCACGGCTGACACTGGACTTATCCGCTCTGACGTGCCTGCCAGCATGCATTGGACCACCATGTCAACACTCACCGGACGTCCTCACCCTCACAAAAGGTGTCCGGTCCAGTCACACGTTAGTCACCCCAACCTGCTCACCATGTCGGATCACTACAGTGTGTGAGGTCAGGCCAGGTGTCTGCTGAAGCACCCGCTAGAATGGATTTGAACACGTCACTGTGTCGGGTTTGTCCACTAACCCTCCTGGAGCCCCATGGAGCTTTTGTATATCTGTTGCACAAAGCCAAATGTAACACATGCTTATCTAGAATTGGAGAGTGCACAGCACATTTTACACATGTACATTATATGTATACAATAGATGTAAATCTTTGCTGGGTCAATTTACACACTCTTCTGACAGCAATTTAATGCAATTAAATTGCATTGCAAGTGTTTATCACTATCAGTTTCCATTTCAAAACCAACATCCTCCCCTATTGTCACTGATTGTCTGTCTAAAAACTTTTGAAAAAGATTGTAAACACTTTAGTTCACTTTAGTTCAAGGTCATTCTGATATCGAACCAACAACTGATGCTCCAATTAAGATACATATATAATGTGTTTGGAAGTTGTGCATGTAAACCGACAATGCAGCTAATCAAAAGATCAGACTGACGATCCCCCTGAGCTTTCATTCGGAAGTGATGAAAACGTGGAAGCCGATAACAACAACTCAGTTGGTCTAGTTTGTTGTCATTTACAGCACTATTAAAATGCAAAATATAAGTTGCCTATTTCTTTGCTCATATTTCCAACAGAGATCCTCATTTTCCTACAGCACCTAGTCAGGGTACTCTCAACCAATCAGCAAACTGAAATTGAAGGCTGAACCAATAGGTTTGAAATTCAAACAAAGGGACCACCCATCGTAATGGAAACGTATGCCTATCAAGAGTGTCCAGAGTCTTTACACATATTTAAGCAAAGTGAAAGAGTCTGGTCCACCAGGCTAGTATAATCAGACAAGGAAAATGGTCCGCTTTAAGTCTTAGCTTTACAATTGGTAGTACCTCAATTTAAGTTGTGCATGTAAACGTACTGCGTATGAATGCCAAATGAGCCAAGATACATGAACTCTACATATTATTGGACTCAAACCTGTGCAAACCTGTTCATACTGTAAATAAATATTTATGAGACTGTTTGCTGCACTTTATCTGAGAATAATTTTGCAGTTATAGGGTGAGTTTCACCAGCGCTAACTTGCATCACAACGCACTTTGGTGCAACAGTGTAATGACCAGGTTTGCAATGGTGGTTAGCAGTGTTGCTTTTTTGAAACTCACCCCTGGTTAGAAGCTGGCTGTCATCGAAGCGTTTTCCGTGTCCTTGGACACTGAGCAATAGCCAGAAGAAAGTTTAAAATTTCATCTGGTCACAGGTCCTGCTAGTGTTTTCTTTAGCTCCTCAGTGCACGCGTTATATTTTAGCCTTCTGTCAGAGCCTGCAGTGTGCATGAAGGGTGTGTGTGTGTGTGTGTGTGTGTGTGTTAGCATTGGATATCTGATTCATTTTTAATGGTTGAAAAAGCTGGCAGACTGCAGCTCCCGCAGCCATGTGATATATGGGATGTGCGAGTGTGTGTGTGTGTGTGTGCGCGTGAACTTGAAGTCATTCAAAAAATGTGTTTGACAGGGGCATGCAATGCGGTGGAACTCCCTAGAAACAGTTTTACAGTAATGAAAGAGCGTTGTTGGATCGCATCGCTATTATTTACACAATTCAGCAACTTTTGGGTTTTCTTTTCTGGAGTGTGTGTGTGTGTGTGTGTGTGTGTGTGTGTGTGTGGTGTGTGTGTGTGTGTGTGTGTGTGTGTGTGTGTATGTTTCTTTTTCTTTTTCATTGTTTCCTCGTTCCTCTGTGGATTGGTCCACGGCTGTGTCAGGGCTCTGACAGTCAGCAGGCTGTATGATGCCTTTAGCACATTGAAAATGGCATGGGGATGCCATGCGGTCTAGACTCTCTGCGGCGGTCCAAACGGCTGAAATCATTACACTGTAACTTCAACCACTATTTCTCTTCAAGATCCTCCAACAGGCACGCACACACACACACACATACACACACACACACACACACACACACACACACATGCACCACCTCCATCCTCATCCTGCTCTCTCTTGCCCCACCCACACCACACACACACACACACACGCACACACACACACACATACGCACACGCACACGCACACGCACACACACACACACACACATGTACACACACACACACACACACACACATATACACACATTTCATGTGTTTGGAAAAAGGAAATGCTTTCATGATGGATTGAAAGATTTATTGCAGAGAAGATGTATTGCATCAACTGCTTTCCTTATAGCCATTCTTATAGATTTTCAGACTGTTTTTGTTTAGTTTTTTTTTGCTTGTCTTTGCTTTATTTAAGCAATGCATCTTACAACATGGAATTGTTCTAGAAATCCCTACTCAAACACTGTTTGCTGAGTGGATCAGTACCGTGCGTTTTCTTTTCTTTTTTTTTGTCTCTCTAACTGCCAGATTCCTTGTCCATAGCTTTGGTAAAATAGAGAAAAGCTGGGAAACGACATTGGAAATGAAGACATGATTTCAGTCCCTCTGAGGGCCAAATGCCTACCACAGATGTAAAGCGAGTTCAGTTCAAAAGATTGGTATGTGTGTTTGTGTGTGTGTGTGTGTGTGTGTGCATGTGTGGGAAAATCAGATGAGGAGTATATGCCTGTATGTTTGCAAGTGTGTGTGTGTGTTTCTGAGAGAGGTGAAGACTGTGCCCACATATCTGTGTGTGTGTGTGTGTGTGTGTGTGTGGTGTGTGTGTGTGCAGGCAGGCATGAAACCAAGAGAGAACTGTGTTGTGTGTGTGTGTGTGTGTGTGAGAGAGAGAAAGAGTGGGTGGGAGAGACAGGAAGTATATGTGTGTGCCTGTGTGCGTGTCTTGTGTATATGCGTGAGTGAGAAAGATGAAGAGAGTGTACGCAAGCAGCTTTTTAGCGTCGGCCAACTCTTGGTCTGGCTCTCCTCCCGCTGATGTCATCCTCACCGTGGCCACTGTGGACTCAAGGTAACACAAGAGCGTTTCGCGGTGCTGAAGCAACAAAACAGCTTTTTCACTGTGTCATCTCCTCCTAATGATTTGTAACTGGTGCAAGTGCCTGTGGGGATTAATCAGTTGGCAGGAAAATTTATTCTTCAATCGAGGACCTCCTCCAGACACAAACCTTAACCATTTCTACTGGCAAGGACGTTAGGAACAGCATCCACTCCCAAATAACTACACACACACACACTTACATATAATTAGGATCTTGTTTAATGAGAGACATCTGCTGAAACAAATGTAAAGCCTTTTTAAAATTCTCTTAGTTCAGTTCTGTAGTAGATTTCTGGATGTTGAATAACCTTGTCTGCAGTGAAAGTCACAGTCCATTAGCGTGAATCTCATGTCTTGCTTTGTCCTTTGGGTAACTCTTGTTGTGGACTGTCACTGTTTCCCAACACACATACACACGCACACACACACACACACAAATGTTACACTGGTTTTTGTTTCTTTTTTCAAGACACACTTTTTATCCAAGTCGCCATCAGGGTTTTTGTATGGTTCCTGTCCTAAACAGCCTTACAAACACACCTCTGAGCAACTCTCCGGGGCATCTCCTCTCAAGCAGAGCACTGCTGTTGCATTATTGACTAGTTCAAGGACTGAGTGAGTGGAATTCAGCCAACATTTTCATATGAAGTTGACAATGACTCAAAACTCAAGTCAAGTCTTCCAAGTCCATTTCTCCCAAGTGCACTTCTCCAAGTGCACTTATACACCTCAAGAGCACTTCTCTACTCTCGCTCACACACATACACAGCACACTTCCCAGTGATCAGTGTCCCAGTCTGAGCTCACCCACACTCTGGGGGTTCACATCAGCTGCCAGCTCCACAAGGTTTGAAGCCTTTAGAATGTTTACATCAACATTAGCTGGAGAGCACCTGTGCTGCTTTGTACTGTCCTTACCTGTGCTGCCTTCACCCGTGCTATCTTCCAGCTGTGCTACCCTTACCTGTGTTGTTGTCTCATGTTTCTCTATGTTGTTGTCTCCCTGTGCTCTTCTACTACCGTCGCTGTGCCTCTTCCACCGATGCTGCCTTCACCTGTGCCCTCACCTGTGCCTTTCTGACCTATTCTACCCTACCTGTGCTTCTAATTCCCCTCACCCTGTCCCACCTGTTCTGCCCTCACCTGTGCCTTTTTGACCCTAGACTACCCTACCTGTGCTTCTAACTCCCCTCGCCCTCCCTCACCTGTGCCTTTCTGACCTAGACTACTCTACCTGTGCTTCTAACTCCCCTCACCTCACCTGTGCTGCCCTCACCTGTGCCTTTCTGACCTAGACTACCCTACCTGTGCTTCTAACTCCTCTGGTCCTCTCTTGCCTGTGCGGTGGTAGCATAGCGGTTAAGGAACCTGGTCAGCATGCAAGTAGCCTGAAAAGATGTGGGTTCAAATCCCAGCTGCCATGCAAGGCACTTAACCGTAAGTTGCTCCAGGAGAGACTGGCCCTGAACAATTGATAGTTGACGAAATGTAAGTTGCTTTGGCTAAAAACATCTGATGTACTGCCCTCACCTGTGCCTGTCTGACTTATACTACCCTACCTGTGCTTCTAACTCCTCTGGCCCTTTCTGACCTAGATTACCCTACCATGCTTCTAACTCCTCTGGTCCTCTCTCACCTGTGCTGCTTTCACCAAAACAAGTCTGCGATTCTAACCCTACGGTCATAACCTGATTTTGGTTGTTTACAATTCTCTGGCTGTGGGTTTTTTGCAGGGTGTGCCTACTGACATGTTGCTTCAGGAACACTGCCGACAGGTATGTACAGTAATTTGTTGATTATTGAACCCAAATATCAACAAAAAGCCAGCCTGTCTTTTGTAAACACCTGGCAGGAATTGACCCTGAGGGTTTCCTAGGACCTGTGAGCCAGCACTTACCTGGGGCATGTAATTTAACCACTAATTAAACCATGAACTCTTACCTGTTTGTCTGTCTGTCTGTCTGTCTGTCTGTCTCTTTATGGGTCTGTCCATTCTCTTTATGTGTCTATCTGTCTGTTATTCTGCCTGTCTACATGCAGCTTGCTTTGTTTCTTGCTTTCTGTCTTTCTGTCTGTCTGGGTCCCTGGTCTCAACAGGCATGGAGGCTGATAAATTCTTTCTCCACCGACCACAAAGGCCGCCCACCACATCCCAGAAGCTGATTCCTGAGAAGCCCTCATCGATACGTGTGAAGCGCATGTCTGTGTGGTGAGTGTCGGCATTCTTCTTCATACCTCAGTCATTAATACAGCTGCCTCTCCTCAAAGCTGCCCATATTAGTAAAATAGCTCATGACAATCACATCAGTCAACTCCATGCCAAGCTAGTCATCTCTCCCATCACCACCCTTGCCTCCAGTGGACTGACTTGTTCAAACACAGCAATGTATACACACACACACACACACACACGCATATTCCATATACTTCAGGTCCGAATCATGCTTTGATAATTGTTGGCAAAGTATTTGTCTTTCATGTTATCATAACCAAGGCAAATATGCACTCCCACTCATGGCTGTTACCACAAAGGGGTTGTGCAATTGTGTGTGCGTGCGCGTGTGTGTGTGTGCGCTGTTTGTTTTCTTTCTTTAAAAAGAACAAAATGATCAGAGCTGATCTTTAAGAGGCTTGCAAACAATGGACACTTTTCCCCATTGGCGGCATTGAGTGTTTAACATGGTTGTGCCGTACACCCTATATTTTGCGTTATAGACACGAGCCCAGCATGTGCACGCCTGTTTTTTCTTGCGCTTCCCAGTTCACGGGACTGCGGCTCTCAGTCCCATGAAGTTGAACTGAGTGTTTACACATTCCCTGTGATGATCCACCTCTCGCCACACACACACACACACACACACACACACACACACAGACACACCGCAAGGATTTATCATGGGCTCAATAGCAAATCCATCAGCAGTGTAGAGACCGCTCACTCCTGAGTAATGGGTGGTGGAACGGCATTTGTGCGTGTGTATTTTTTGTGTGTGTGTACACACTTGTGTGTGTATGTTTGTACGTGTGTGTGTGTGTGTGTGTGTGTGTGTGTGTGATGAAGCGGCATTGTTAGTGCTCCCACTTGCCCACTGTGGATGGGTACGA
Source organism: Tenualosa ilisha (assembly GCA_015244755.2). NCBI lineage: Eukaryota > Metazoa > Chordata > Actinopteri > Clupeiformes > Clupeidae > Tenualosa > Tenualosa ilisha. The sequence continues at coordinate 1,378,902 of PYXC01001715.1, read as the reverse complement.
CAGTTTTAGGAGCCTGTAATTAATTGAAATGGTTTCTGTGTGGGGCACAGACTAATTTAGAGGGGTGCATGATACAGTGTCATGACTCCTTCTTGACCCTGGCGGTGGAGCTTGTTTTAGTGCCTAAGGTTCCTTTTTATGACTCAGAAGCCATGAAGCTTATTGCTGCCGCATGGTGATGCTGCTGATGGCGTCTGCTGATATTTTTAATATACATTTGATTTTATTTTATTATGTCTTTTTTTTATTTTTTTTTTATTTTTATTATTTTTAATCTTATTATTGCCCTGAGCTTGCAGTCGGAGCTAAAAAGCTTACAGTAGCACAGTAGTGTTATGCTCTCTATATCTCTCTCTCTCTCTCTCTCTCTCTCTCGCACGCACGCTTTCTCTCTCTCTCTCACTCACTCACACACGCACGCACACACACACACACACACTCATACACACTCTCTCTCTCTCAGACACACACACACACACAAAGTTGAGTTTTATATGATAATTACTGTAAGATATAGACAGATACAATCACATAACATTTGCTTATCACCGATGTAAAGTTCTGGATCCTCTCACCAGTCTCCTTGTTCTTATCTCTCAGGCAGTTATTCATGCTCTCTCTCTCTCTCTCTCTGTCTCTCTCTCTTTCTCACTTTCTCTCTCTCTCTCTCTCTCTCTCACACACACACACATACACACAAACACAGACAGACACATACTCTCTCTCTCTGTCTCTCTCACACACACACAGAGTGAGAGAGAGGGAGAGAGAGAAAGAAATTTGCATATACCTTTCATGCTGCCTATCTCAAAACCACACCTGGGCTGTTCTTTGGGGCTTTCAGCACAGCCACCGAAGGGATATTACAGCACCCACACAGACTGTATCACTGACTATAAAGTTTTGTCATTCAAATGCGGTCGTAGACCTAACCGGATATATTCATTTGCTGACAGGTTTCTGGATACTGATTTTATGTAACAAAAGACAGTGTGGCTTGGCTAAGTGATTGCTTCATAAAGTATTTTGCTTCGTTGAAAATCAGGTAGCACTTGATCCATCTTAGGAACATGACACGATTCACAATGATGCACAAACAATTTACGGCACACATCTATGAAAGTAGTTTATCTTTTAAATGTATTTTGTGTAAATTCGTTGTGCATCATCAGGCTGTGAAGTGTCAAAATAAGCTGCAAAATCTTTATCACAAACTTCATGTTATGCATGCTGTATGGCCCCGTGATTAGCAACTTGAAACAGCATTTTAGTACAGTACTGTAGTCATGTACATACAGTCCATGGCACAGTTCAAAGGCATTCTGCCTTTGCTAAGCATATTTTACCACATTTTATATTATTAAATAATATAGTAAAAACTCTTCCAAACACCCTCTCTCTCTCTCTCTTTCTCTCTCTCACATACACACACACACACACTCACACACACACACACACACACACACACACACACACACACACACATACACACATACACACAAGAACATGGCTTTGCCGTTGTTTAGCTATATACACAAGGGAGTCCTGTCCTCATGGACTGTGCACCTAAGTCCCTAAAGATGGCAGTACTAATCTACTCTAGACAGCCAGGAGGCACACAGTAAATCTACATACAGAATATGAAAACAGAAACCATCTTCATCCAGACAGGTATATTGAGATCTCTGTCTGTGGAGGGGTATTTGCAGGCTAGGCACTTGACAGTACATGCCCATTCCGAGGACGTCCGCATTTTCGAATCATTCCATTCTATTGCGGAATTCAAAATCGGTGGAGTTGTACGCAAACGGAACATGATTGCTTCATACAAATTCACACTGGACTGGCCTTAGACAACGGACTGTGTCCCTACTCTGTGCCGCTGGGTTTAATTAAACTACAGGCTAAGCTATGGTGGAGGAAAACTCCTCTCTGATGGGAGAAAGCTACTGCCTGGGCATGGGCTACAGACCATAACTCAACACAGTACAGGGAGCCAACAAGGACCTGGTCCACATGGGGCTGTGTGATGTATGGAGCTTGAATGCTCTCTGTTATTGTTGCCTCCACTGTGAGTGAGTCTGTGTGCGTGAGTGTGTGTGTGCGTGTGTATTTGTGTGTGTGTGTGTGCGTGTCTATTAGTGTGCGTATGTGTGTGTGCGTGTGTGTGTGTCTGTGTGTGTGTATGTGTGCGTCTGGGGGGGTTCTTAATCAAGAAAATTAGTGTTGTTAATGTACAAAACACAGAGAATGCAGGTGTATTACATAGGAAAAAGAACTGAATCTGACAGCAAACATGAAGCTGTGTGCAGCACAGTGATCAATATAGTGCAATATCCATACATGCAAATAAACGCTTCAATAAAACTTTAATGGCGAGAGAGGATGTGGTTAGTGTTTCTGCTGATTCCCCAGTGAGAAATGTTACCGTGTGTGCGAGGTTCATCACCTCAGCCAAGCTAATTCTGCTGCTGTGAGTTTAAAAAAAACGCTCCACTTTTTATGGGAGAGTGTCACTCCGACTGTACTTCACGCAGCTCAGGCTAATGAGCATGCTAAATGTTTCCATATGGGGATGCCCTCTCCGTCGCTCCACTAATGGGCAGAGGCCTTGGCACTGCAGCCAGACAAGGCCCCGCTCTCCTTTGCCTTCTTTCATTTCATTTAACCCCACGCGCCCCCCCCCCCTTCTCACCCACCCTCCCACACACACACGTACACACACACACGCTTGCGCGCGCGCACACATACACACACACACACACACACACACACATATACACCCCAACCCCAAAGATGATGTGAATCAGACGCCTTCCTGCTTTTCTGGCGAGGCCGACCTCCCTGACCTTCAACTCAAACTAATCTCCATTTGAGTGTTTACGTTTGGAGGTGTTCGGCGACTAGTCATATTTTTGGCACCTCGTGTCGGCCTTTTTTATTTCTGCTGTTAGTTGGGGGAAAACACACTGAAATTCAAGCACCTAGGTAGAAGCCGTTGAGCTCTGGGCTTTTTCAAGACAGTCCGCAGTAAAGGAAACAGCCTGAAATCAACAACATTTGAATTGCTTACACATGTTCCTCAGGTCCCCTCTGGTTTCCACATGCCACAGGTTTTTATTTGTTGTGTATTAATGTTAATGCTCAAGTTTAGAGCGAGCAGTTAGTGCCAAATCTGTACCGGATCTGGGCCAGAGCTGTTCCGGAGGGTTTGATTCTCTGGCCTCAGATGTGGTGAGTATGTTGTGATGAATTATGCATAGCTATTCTCCCCCCCAACACATTGAAAGGGTAGGCTTGCGTTTACAATAGGTTGCTGAGGGGATTCGTCTGCAGAGTGTATCAATCTCTCTGAGCTGCTCTGAGAAGGGGGTTGGTTTATGTTTTTCAATTCAACTGACACATGCTGTTTTTTCCTTCCTTTTAACCAGAAATGTGCACTTTCTTCCCAAAATATTGTTTTCTCAACAAATACCAACCCGGATCGCATTCCTTGCTCGCTCTCGGTGTGTCAACCGATCCGTGTGTTGTCAACCGAAGCCTACCGTCTCACCAAGCCTCCCTCTCGCCTTACACAAGAATTATGAAACATGACCTCCACTTTTTAAGGTCAAGTGCATAAACTTACAGTAAGCTTACGTAAGGTGGGAGTCTGGGGGTGACCTCATAGGCGGGCGACGAGAGGGATGGAGTGGTGGGGGGCGTACAATTTGGAGCCACGTGGGGGGTATGAGTGCGGCACTCTTGTTCCCGCTCTCGTCTACCCAGCAGACAGGAGGGGCTGGCACACTGGTGCGGTGCCCCCCACCATCATGTGTTTGAGATTAAAGCACTGGGGCTGCCAATGTGGCCGACATAGCCAGCTGCTCATCCTTGTGACTCTGATTAGTGCCCATATTGTCTCCTCTGCAGCCACCGAGGGAGCAGGAGCCAGGCAACCAAGGTGGTCCCACACCTACAACAACAATGACAAACATCAGCCATTTCTTGTCTTTTTTTTATGTTCCATTCTGCCTTGTTTTCTCGATTGCTTTGAACCTGTCTTTCTTTTTCATCCCTCACTGACTTTTGTCAGTTTGTTCTCTCCTCTGTTTGTTTGTTCTCTCCTTTGTTTCTCTCGGGTCTTGTTCCTCCTTGCATCTTTGTACACTGACCTCCTTAGTTGCTTCCCCATTTTAGCTTGTGTTTAATTTTATTAACTATTAAATTTCTAACACAAGTCTGCACCCCTTGGCCCTGCCCCAAAGACAGAAAGTAAGAAAGAAATTTAAGTCACTAAAGTCCCCATTAGCCCTTATATTCACAGAAATGATTGTATACAAGGCCATGTTGCTTTGTCCTCCCACTCCTCTGGATCTGATCAATCAGATTGTTATCATTTCTATAGAGCTAGTCCTTGTTTGTGGCTGTTTTTGTTTTGAGTTTATGATCTGTACTGAAAATTTTACCTTACTGTTCCTCCAGTTTGTTGTGTGCCCCACCTGTCATGTTTCTGTTCCCCTCTACTGGGGCTCACGCCACACTTTGAAAACAAAGGAATTAAATTAATAAACAACACTTAGTTACCAATGCTAAGGTCTCTGTGTGTGTGTGTGTGTGTGTGTGTGTGTGTGTGGTGGTTGGGGGTGGGGGGGGGGGGGGTGGTGTTGGTGTTAATCTCTTTCTATCTGTGCATACTTAGAGCACATCTTGTAAAGCAAAGTGCTGACTTCGCCACTGGGTCATGGGAGAACACACAGGTGAAACGAATCCGAACGACAGGATATGTTGCTGCCATGGATCTGCAGACTGACTTTGTGTTAAACTGTATGTAGAGTTCATGTGCTGCACACAGACCAGAAAAAGAGTGCTGACGTAATGTGTAACAGAGCTGCGCTGCGTGGCCGCTTTTGTCATGCAGCGTAAGTGGTTTTTTTTTGTGTGTGTGGAGGAGTGTGTGGGTGGGTGGGTGGGTGGGTGGGTGTGTGTGTGTGTGTTGTCGCTCGTGAGCTGTGCTGATGGTTGGTGATCTAAAAAAGTCCAATGTCCCTCCCCTCTACTCCCTCCCTTGTCTTTCCTGTCCTTAGGACAAAGCATCCCCTCCCACACCCCACACCTCCCAAAGTCTGAAGGGCAAGAATAGCAAAAGTGCTTCTGCTCGGGGCGCTGCCAGACAGTGTTTGACAGATTATGATGTTTAGGTGTACAGCAACATTGTGCTAACTGCATAATTATCAAAGTGCTGAAAATGCATATTCCCTCCATGTCAGAGGATGCTAAAATGAGCATGGGGCAGGGGGAGGTGTGTGTGTGTGTGTGTGTGTGTGTGTGTGTGTGTGTGTGTGTGTGTGTGCGTGCGTGTGTGTGTGTGTGTGTGTGTGTGTGTGTGTGTGTGTGTGTGTGTGTGTGTGTGTGTGTGTGAACATTAGGTCTTGTGGCAGAAAGAAGTTAAATGTGTGGTGTTACCTACCAGCGCAGAGATAGGGTAAAGCGTGGCGCCAGTGTCAGGTCATTTCTGTGGATGTATGGCTTTGAGGCGGCACAGATCAATGGATTGCCAATTATCATCTCTCTTTTTTTACACACCATAGATAAGAATACACACACACACACACACAATTACACACACACAGTGTACAGGTTAAACAAAAGGCACAAACACTTTATACTTTATACACACAAATAATTTTTAATTAAATTCTCATCACAATATATCTTACTTTTGTTCATCCTTTCTGTTGTTTCGATGCATTTCTTTCTGAAATTAAACATCATCAGACGTGGGTAGCCAGACATTGTTTATTTGGATGAAACAAAAGAGTAGTGTTATATTTTTAGCCCTAGCAGATCTAAGAATTGAAACACGCACATCCATCAAAGGAGATTAATATTTTTCTATTACTGTCCATCTTTTGATGTGCTAACCCCCGCTCTGGATGTGACCTAATCAGTTAAGAATGACATTAATTCTGGAGATCTGTTTTTTTTTTTTTTTTTTTTTTCACTCTTGTCCAGCTCTTGCTCCTGTTGTTAACGTGCCGTCATGGGAACAAGGCATGATGGGTCGCGGTGGTCACCAAGCATTGCCCTGGTGTGCTAGTTTGTAGGTGGAGTCGGGATTACATCCACAAAGCCTTTAATGGGACCCTCCATAACTGCACTGTTATAAAAAAGACAGCAACTTGCTACTCCATGCGTCCGGCTCAGGTCTGGCTCACGCATGGTTGGGATATGGGCCATCTGTGAGCCAGATTTGGCGAATGCCTGAGCACGGTGCTCCCAGGATCTCCCGGCAGTGCTATGTCTGGCTTAATCTTTCTCAACAGATACCCCTATTTTTCTCCTCGCTGGCATCACATGGGAGGCAGCCGTCCAATCAAAAGAAGAGTTTCCATGTCGTGTACATGGGCAACCCCCCCACCCTCATGCTGGATCATCCACAAATATGTGCACTGAGCATTTAGGTTTGCTCTTAAGTGCAACCAGAGAGAGAGCTTAGGCCAAGTGCATTAATGGATTATGGGAGTGTTTTTCTGTTTGACTTTGAGTCAATCACAATTCATTCACCGACTGCAATGACGTGGCACGGCGGTCCGGATTATCGCCCGTGCCGGCCGGCTCTCCTCTTCACTAGAAGCTGGGCCTGTTTGTGTGCCCACCATCGTGGTCTCCTCCTCCTCCTCCTCCTCCTCTTTTATTCCCTTCATATTCCTCTTTCTGGCATGGCGTGGGTCCTTTTTTTTGTTGTTTCTCTCTCGTTGACAGTCCAACCCACAGCAGATTGTCTCAGTCGTACAAGAATTAAGCTCTAATCTGGCACTGCAGCATCGAGCAGGCAAGCGCTGAACAAAGCCTGCCTGCGTGCACTGAAAGTTAGCTGTTAAGAGCCTGTTCGTCATATCAGTGGGAGTTAAAAGTTGTTTAGAGGCACTCTTTAATATAGTCGTCCGTGCATTACTCCATGATGCTCTGTGACCTTATATGAACTCAGATGCCATACAAATGTCATGGAATACAAAACGAGAATTAGCCAATGTTAGCAGATGAAATCCAGATTATTGAGGGGGGCATATACTTTCAGTAGCCTATACCTTCAGTCATACAATAAAAATATATCAGAAGTCGCTGAATAAGTCTTTGCTTTGGTTGCAATGCCAATATTTTCAGTCTTAGTAACAGATGTTTTTTTTCCATCTCACCAAACAGAGGACAGGAACTTCTGTGAAATGCCAGGTATTGTGCTATTGGAATTCCTGGAAAACTGAAGTGTACAGTATGTTGCCTTTTTGTGATGAACCATCTCATGTCAAAGGTTAAGATGGGATGATCTCATTACTGCGTAATCTCTGATACTGGCAGTGCATTGGTCGCTTGCTTGGAACATCACAGGAAACCACATGAGGAGTTATAGGACTTATTCAAGAGCAATTGTGCAGGCAACATTTTTCTTTTTTAATTGTGAATGTAGTTTCACTGTTTCAAGGAGAAATTCAGTGTGATTCAATCCATGGCCCTGTTGTTTCAACACAAAAGGAATAGGAAATAGGAAAAAGAGTGAGTAAATTTGATACAACATAGACCAGATTGCAAACCAGCTGCTAACCTTAACTGAATGAGGGGTAGGAAAATGAAACTGAAAGTGACTTTCTGTGCTCAATACAGTTTGTTTTAGCTGATTGCTCTCTATTCGGTCTAAGTTGGATCAAAATTTCTCTTTCTTTTTCCTTCCGACAGCACTCAGTGAACCCAAACAAGAGGGTTATAGATTTATTCACATTGGATTTCTCCTTTAAGTAATCACATCAACCTTAATCATACTGTCTGTACGTTATGAATAAACTGAAGCCTTGTGTATCCCTTATTCAACAAAGGGGACGTTGCTTTTCTGCAAGTGGAACCGTCTGATTTGGGACCTGATCAGAGAACGTTCTCGGGACACAGGCCCAGTCCGTCCCAGAATGAGCTGCAACCTCTCTGGCTTTTTTAATGATCTCTACCACTAGGCTAGCGTTCCCCCCGGGAACTTTTGGCTTTTCCTGCTTTGGTTTAAAGTGTAAGCACAGCGGTGGGGTAAATGCTAGTTTGTGGTCGTCGCATAGGTGAAGAGTTGGCTGACTCAAGGAAAAAAAAAAAAAAAATCAGACAAGTGAGATCAGGTCTGGAGACATCTGTAAACTGTGTGCATGTGTGTGTGGCTGGTTTAAGAGAAGGCTATATTTTAGTTCCCAAAGCCCAACAGAGGTCTAGAGCACATTTAGTGGTCCTTATGCAGTCAGCCCCTCTAGGCTGCAAGGCTGCGCTGGACTACCAGTCAAACCCACACCCACCCCATGTCCTTCACATACACAAAAGGGACTCTGAGGACTTTCTGTTTCTCAGTCATAGAAAAGTATGAGGGGTGAAGTAAATATTTAACATTGCCCCCCACCCCAACACACACACACACTTTATGGTAGGTGGCAAGTTTCAGCTGCCCAAGCGCGTTCGTTTACACCAAACAAGCCCAGGACAAAAGATTCCTTGGCATTCCTCACAGTCTCCAGGCAGGCATGATGGGCTGCTGGGTGTGGGAGAGAGAGCAGTCAATGGCATTTTATTTGACTTTATTGCAAATGCTACACATTCCCATGGCTCTTTACTTGTGCTAGACACTGACCCTTGCATGCTTGTTTGTTTTTTGCGAGTGTGTGTGTGAGAGAGAGAGAGAGAGATGTCAGAGAGATGTCAGAAAGAGTGTAAATGTCTGGAGGTTAACTGGTTTCTCATATGTTGTTCATGTACCAGATAACTTTAGAAAGTTAAATAATTTTTTTTTTTCAATAATTCATTTTTTACACCTAAAACTACAACTTTCTGCGAGTTTTATTTCACTACACGTACACATCTCGAGCAGCTTTAGTTTTCTTGAAGTGTACATTCTATCAAGGGCTGTCTTAATTGAGTGAAAGAACAGATTTAACCATCTGCGTTTCAGATTGTTCTGCACTTGAAACCATGTGAAAACGTTCAAATGAATGAGATTGTTTGAATTGTAACCGCTAGAGGGACACGAGCACTCCTTTCAAACTCCGTAAACACCATCCCAACACAGGGGCAAGGAGCAATGCTGTTTCCGTCCGTTCTTACCTGTGACTTCCCACTTCAGCAAAGAAGAAGAAGAAGAAAAAAAAGCGACTGCTGCTACGATCGAAACATGGGCTGTCTGCGAGTGCCTGAGAAAGACTCACTCAGAAAAGGCTGTGAAAGGCTGCGAGCGTCCAGACCTGGCTCTCTCTCTCTCACTCCAAGTGCCGTCTGCTCCTGGCAAATCAATGAGGATTCGCGATGCTGAGAGCGGCGCAACCCTCGTTCGCCTTACAAGATAATTTTGTGCATTTCAACTTTTGAATATCATCAGCAAGTTAAGAGAAATACCTCCTAAATCATTTTGACAAATATGACTGATCGGTTTATTTTGACGCGCCTTTTGCATTTAATATGTGATCTTTTTCATACTGTTTTACGAGTGGGATAAGGGAGGGCGAAAGGTGTGTTTGGAGCTTGGCGGACAACTAGGCTCCTGCAAATAAATTCATTTTTGAAATTCCGGGGGGGAATGAGGGGGCACTGCTCTGAACCCCCCACACTGATTGATTACTTATTAGTCATCCTCTGGCTCAGAGACTCTTCTAAAGAACAACGTGGAACACATACATGAATCAACTATCCGTTACCCTTCAATCTCAACTGAAGACTCACTTTTGCTTAAAGAAGGGGTAAGAAGGGGGTCGTGGCTTAACATTGTAAGAGGGAAAATAACAGCATCGCTTCATTGGTTTGTTTATCTCCAATCTCCGTCTACGTCTCCTCTTGTAAAAATCCAAGGAAGGACTTTGAAGATTTTAAAGAAGAATACTGTGACAGAACGTATTGTATTTCATAAATTTATAACCCCCCTCCCCCTTTCTATTTTTTATTTATCACCTCTTCTCCCGAGAAAAAAAAATGAAAGTTTGGAGTTTTCTTCCCTGGCTCCTCTGCCTTGTCATCCTCATCTTGTGTTTTGGATCAGAGTGCGGGACAGCCTGGAGAAAGGGGAGATCCAAGAGGGAGTTGGTGCGGATGAGAGAAGCCAGAGCGACTTTCCCAGGGGCTTGTGCCACACGGCTGCCCCGGGGCAAACGCTCCTTGCCCGGCTTGGATCGGCGGTTGCCTCGCCAGCGGCGTCGCTCCTCCCAGGCTGAGGAGAGCTCCTCAGGTCGGGGAAAGGCAGTTTATTTTACCGGGAGGGGAGACCAACTACGACTCAAGCCAGGAGTGGAGATACCGCGGGGAAATTTTACTCTCGAGATGTGGGTCAAACCCGAAGGAGGTCAGCGATCGCCCACAGTAATTGCAGGTAATACCAGCGGGAAAACACTTTCCCTTTTAACACTCGAATTGAATGAATGAGAGGAACTCGCGGTAGAGAACTGGCGCGCCACTCGTCATACTATAGTAAAAGGGACGGAGACTATGCATGCTACCCTCTTTACCGATGTGAAAAAGAAAGTTAAAAACTATGAAAGCAAACACAAAACAAACTTTTGAAGGTTATTGTGATCTGTTAAGAGCCTGTTGCGAATTGCTGAGTTGGGGTACGGGGTACTTTATGCCCAGTCTGTTCACCACATTATCCTTATGACGTAATGTTGTGAATAGTAGTCTACACAGACTCTTTCGGACTGGATTATAGTTAAAAGTGTTTTATTTTTTGAGTGAGGTGGAGGAGCAGTGACACTTAAAAAAGCCAGACCTCTAATGAACACGAGGTGAAAACAGGACAGCTCACAAAATAGGTCGCTTTAAGGTAGACTGCTAATAGCCTTTAGAAGCCCGTGTCTTGTACTTTTGGTGAAATGGTCCTTGACCTCTCCAAACTATTAAAAGTAGAGTAACTGTAACGTTGCGTTTGCCTTGTCAATCCCGACCAGTTTTTGTTTGAGCACAGATTAGAGCACAATACCCCACACACCAAAGCTTTTGATATGTGTTACTAATCTGCATCTCCGTTTCGTAAAGTAGCTTGTCTCTGCGTAAAACCCGTTTATTTCTGCATTTGTGGAGAGCGCGTATGCTGTTCATTCATAGGCACAGTTCACTCTACGCGCCGCTCAGCTCCTTCACCGTAAAATGCTATGAACTGGCTGGAGTTACAGTACCAGAGTAGTTTTCCAGGGTTTTCCTCCCACCACGTACAGTTTTTTTTGCTCCATTTTTTGGCCGTGTTTACGTCGGAGTTATATGAGGCTGTCCCGCCTCCTGGTTGAGAGCATACAGTTGCTCATATCCTCTCTGAACTCCTCTTCGCCTGCAACAAAAAGGCGAACACCTAGGCTGCATAAGGTTAATAAGCTAGTCTACTCTAAAGTAGAGAAACAGATAACAAATGATACCCAAGTATTTTAACCTGCACCTCTTACAGCTGTCATAGCCTAGTATGTTGGGTGCAAAGGGAAATAAAACAGCAACTATGAAATTAAGTAGCTTTCATTCTTATGAATCATGTGCTTCGGTTTTAGGTGAAAGTGACTCCATTCGATTATAATTCCCTTCACTGCCAACAGAGAGCGTAGCTGTCACAAAACTAGGATTGTTTGTGTGAAGCTTCGGTGTGTGTTACACACGCTACATCCAATGTGTGAAACACTAACAAGCGCAGACCTCCGCTACTGGCGTTTGGTTTCGACGCGGGCTGCGGCAGTAGGAGTTCTGCCAGGGCAACTTTGATTCAGATATTTGTCAGCAGTTTTGTGCGTGGGAATGACATCATCGGTATTGAACGATGTCTCAAGCAGCCGGCCAGGCTAACCAAAGGCATTAGCATAACGTAGGAAAGAGTTGGCTATAAGCAGTCGTCATCGATCATTCATAAGAGGATATTTGGAGGGGTCCGACGTTATTAATCCAGTCGTGGGTATTTTTTCAGGCTCTCCGTTTTGCGTTTGCATTGTAAAGCGCACCACACCGAGGATCTAATTCGCTGAAGTGCTTGCCTCTGTTTCACTGTTAAACGAACCATCCTCTAAGACCTGCATTCTTGAAATCACACGGGAGGGAGGAAAAGTGCTGTTGAGCAAATATTATAGTGCCTAATCTGTTAAATCCAATTCCTGACTCGGAGGATGGAGACATAAGGCAGTCCCATCCCGTTGTTTTGACAGAAACCAGTGTTGTTTTCTACAGCTGGTCCCATGCTTGTTATTGTTTTGCTGGCTGTTATCGTGGTCTGTGCTGTTGTTTTCTTTGAGGGTATCGTCTTTCTATTTCATAATGAACAGGAGACACTAGTGCCAAGCATGGGGCCATTTAGCCTGGTGTTTACAAGTCACTGAAATCGCTCAAAGGAACAAAGTGGTTGTCTGAGGACTCGGGATATCTTCATGTTTGACAAACACACATGCTTGTACTCAGTCTTGGTAAATGTCGTTTCCCCTTTCAGTCTAAACAGCGTTTTGCAATGCTGGGCCAGATGCAATTTATTGGTTAACGTAGGATTAGTCAGACCAATAACGCATTGACCACTTATTTATCAAAATGCCAAAGAATCAGACTTCAAGCAGTCATCTTGGCCAGCCCGGTCAAATTGTGTTCCTGTCAAAGGTAAACAGAAAGAGAAGCTTGGCATGGAAACTGGTCATTAAAGGTTTTCACTCCTTGAGCTAGTGACAGCTATTAGGATGCTTCAGTTGTAGGCTGTGGTAATTCACTCATATCCTCAGACCATTAGAGTAGAAACAGTCCTTTGGACCAGATGGAGGATCAGAATTGATTTCCTCAAGTGTCTTTATGAGTGTATCACACCTTATTGAATGAATTAATTATGATTATTCTGATAATTGGAATACACCAGCACCACTCCAACATATACGACTGCTAGTGTTGCTGCTGTCTGCTGTATCCACAACTTGAACCAGCTATGATCTGGCTGCAATCTACAGGTCAAAAGCCTCTCAAGGCATACTTGACTAGATTAGCTCCAGACTTTGCTGCCATAAGGTAAATGATGACGCTGTTGCCGTGCTCATGATTCCGTTATTACATAATCTACTCCAGAGCCACATATGTCTCATGTAAAAGAGATGAATGAGAGTGACGTTGGCTATACATATTGTCTTTATGGGTCTTAGAAAACACAGACACACATACATAATAGGGAAAGGAAGACGTGTGTCATCTGTGAGTGATGATGTGTTGGGGGATACGTCTCTGGAGGGAGAACCTCTGATACCACTGTAAACCATGTCATGCCTTAGAGAATTCGCACATTACCAGCATGTGAGAGTGCTGGTTTGGTATTACCACTGACTGCATGTGTATAGAAAGCCACAAATCTCAGAGAGTAACACTCAAGAAGACCTTGAAGATCTGTAACCAAATAACAGTAAGAGAGAGAGTGGCTGTATATCCAATGTCCCACTTTAACCCTAAGCTTAAAGGCTTAAATTGCATGAATTAACCAGTCAAGAAGCTGATTCATGTTAATGAAGTCTCGGAGGGTTTGAGAGCATAGGGCTTGAGGGAGACATTAGAATTCAGCTCAGTTCTAAGAATCCAGATCAGTTCTATCAAATGGGATCCACCGGAGACCTGAAGTCTTTCTCCTATTGTGACCTGTAAGACTCCCCTGTGGTCCACAGAGTTTGTGCCAAGTGAAGTGGCCTCTTAAGAACAAACAACAACAGCTGAAAGCTGCTTTGGGACAGGAGATCTCTTTTCCCATGGTAGATGTGACGATAAGCAACAGCCACCAAGGCAGATCTCACTGATTAGCTCCGAGCGTGTGCTGAATCAGCAGGGTATCTGTGATGGTTGCCCAACGCTTGGGGTCATATAGTATTCTTGCATAAGAACACCTCAGATGAGTCTTATTACAGTCAAGTGCATTTTATTTTTCCTCCAGGAAATTGTTTCCAGTGACTGTATTACCTTTACTTGTCACTGTATGAGCACTTGTGTATGTTATGTGTGTGTGATTTTTTTTTCTTTATTTCTTTCTTTTTCTTTTTCTTTTTTTCTTTTATCAAATACAGTACCTCTTGTGGTACAAGAAACCACATGGTACTCATAAAGGTCTAGTTGAGAAAAGAGAAACCAGTTTTGATACAATAATTACCAGTCAAAAAAAAAAAGAAAAAAAACATTGCTACAATGTCTTTTATTGTCTAGTGTAAGTCTATTGAAAAAAGCCAGGCCTTACTTCTCAAAGTTGTTTGCATTGGTATAGTTCACAGGAGAGCTTGGGAACGTTGTTGGAATCTTTGGAAAATTCCACTGTTCCAGGTGATACTTCAACAGCAAATTCTGCTGCGGTAGTCACCACGGTTCGCTGTGCCCAGCTGAGTTCTCATCTGGCACTGGGGTAGAGTAAACGTGAACCTTAAGACTTGACTCTCCTGCTCCAGCTCTGCTTTTCATCAAACCACTTCGGAGTGTTTTTTTTTTTTTTTCCTCCTCTTCGACAGATGACAAATGGGAGAGTGCATATGACGTTGCCTTTGAACCAGGGAGAAATCACTCAAGAGTCAAGGTTTTGTGATTGTATCCGTAGCCCTCTCTCTCTCCGCCTGGTTGGCAAAATCATATTTGCAGACACTGGACCACCAATGGCTTTTGGTCGGCACCCATTGGTGGCGTGAAAATTCTGGTCTACAGTCAAGCGGTCATCATTTTGCGTTCAAGTTGTGATGAATTCGAAGAAAATGTCATAAACTGTAATTGAAATGAATGAGGAGGTCTAGACGAATGACTTTTTCTTGACTACAAATGGCCAAGTGGTGGGGCATTTGGCCAGTAAATCGATGAGTGAAATGCCACTGGACTGCCTGATCTGCCGGCAGGGAGTCTCTTGCTATCTGGGCTTGTTCCCATGTCTGCCAGCGCCTCCGTGGGTGCGAGGCTAGTCTGAGTTGTAGTTTTTTGCTCTACTAGCGGGTAGAGATGCTTTAAGGCGCGAAGCCTAACTCGGACCCATCCATCTTGCTCACTCCAATTGCTGCACCTACAAAGCCAACGTGTGTAAACTACAGATAAACATTCTGTTCGAAGCCAAACGCGCGAGAGACAAGCCCTTTGGAGTATCGAAGAGAAGAAACAGCGAAAAATAGTTGGGCTCCTGGAAATGCAAAAACAGTGTTGCAGCGACACCCTGTGGCATGCCAAAAACTACAGCCTTGCATATCAAAATATTTGTGTGTGTGTGTGTGTTTGGGTGTTTGGGTGTGTGTGTGTGCCTGTATTTGTATGTGTGTGCTTGTCCAACCAAGGCAGTATAGGGTAAGCCTGGAAAAATGTAATGTGTTAAATTGAGCGTGGCAGAATTATGACAGCTGTTTACATAGTGAGCCCCGCAGGTGTTTAAGAACACCTTTTAGCTGGCTGATCGACGGCAGGCTTTTCCTCCAGGTCTGTGAGAGCCTGTAGTTTGCCACAGCCAAGGTCATCAGAGTGCCCCCACATGCACCGCTCCATGCCCAGCCTCAGATGTTTGACCTGGGGAGAACCGCCTCCAGCCCATTTAGTAACACATTAGAAAGAAAACGGAGAAAAAAACCCTCAGCCATGTGTGTGTGTGTGGTGTGCTGTGTATGTGTGTGTGTGCGTGTGTGTGTGTGTGTCAAAAACTAAAGTGTCAGGGTGTTGAGCCAGAAGCGTGTGTGTGTGTGTGTGTGTGTGTGTGGGTGGGTGTGTTTGCATTTTAAGAATCCATCCAAGGGCTCTTACAGGTATTGACTGTACAATCCACTCACTGTAAGCATGTTGAGGATTGAAGCAATCTTTTGCTTAGACTTTTCTTTAAATGTGTTGGCATTGTGTCTAAGAGATGGAGTGGAGGAGGAGGTGGAGAAGGGAGAAAAGGAGGGGAGGAGAGAGAAGTGTGGAGAGAGAAGAAGAGAGTAGAGGAGAGGGGAGATGAGAAGTCCGGACTTTCTCATAGTTTGGAGACTGACCGTGTCTCCCTGGAAGTGGCTAGTCGGGATAATGATGCCCTGATGACTGGCTACTCCATCATGTTTGTGCGCGCAAACCACGCATACTCAAAGGCTTTGACTTCCTGCCCTTCCTTATTCTCAGCCTGAGAACTGAACACTATAGTCTAGTCTCCTCTTCTGTGTCTGTTCAGATTCACATAGACAAATGTGAGCAAGAAACAGCATCTCAAATACTTTTATATCAACACACTTTAAGCAGAACATTTGCAATTTAGTGAACACACACACACACACACACACACACACATGTGCAGAGGCCTTAAGAAAGCTCCTGGCCCCTCCTCAAGGATAAACCAATTACCTGAGCCGTATAGCTTACGAGAGAAAGAGGAACCGGCTGTTTTGGTACCTGTAGCATATTACAGCTTTCGGGGGAAAATGCAATACTTGCTCCATCACCCTCCATTTTGCAGCAAAACGCTCAAACGGACCAAACAAATGTGGTAGTCTACAGCTCTCTATGTGTCAACAGGATAACTTAATGACTCCTGTGCACTTGGGGAACCACAGAGCCGTTTCTCACAATTACGCCATCTTTACCATTCTGCACTCTCGCCGGTTTTACCTCCCAGCACTTGTAAACATGGGCAATGGCTATTTAAACTGAGGATGATTGGGTGCCTGTGATAAGCTGGATGGATTTAAAGAGGAAGAAGAGCTGTGGTTTTTGGTCTGAGGTTTCCCCCCTCCACAGAAGCATGCGAGAGACTGATGGTTGTGGAGACACTGCAGCAGATACTCTGATCTATCATCATATCGCCTAGGGAGTCCCCACAGTCAAGCCACCAGCAGAGCACAAAGCCTTGAAAAAATGGCTTGCCTTGAGTCTTTGAGTCTTTGTTTCAGGGATATATAATATTGCTTTTTTCAGTATAAATTATGACAACTATCTTACGATTCTCTCTTCCAGCTCTGTTTTACTCTATTGGCCTAGAGCCTAGTAACATTTCAATAGAAATAGTTTAGTTTAACAATATGCTTAATTCGGCAACAGGAAAGTAGGTGTCTATTATACAGTTATAAACATTTAGTCACATGTTTGTTAAAGTCAATTTGATTAGTGCTCTTGCGTAACATTGTAGTATTAACTTTGTTGTTCATTTTGTGTTTTTCTCTGCAGGGCTGTTCGATAAATGTTTTTATGCCTCCAGTGATCGGGGTTGGCTGCTGGGCATCAAGTCGGTCAGCGAGCATGGCAACCCGCAGGGTGACCCTCGCTTTTTCTTCTCCTTAAAGACCGACCGTGCCCACAAGGTCACCTCTATCCATGGCAATGCCCGCTACATGCCCAACCACTGGGCTCACGTGGCGGTCACCTACGACGGCGTCTACATGAAGCTGCTGGTCAATGGCGCCCAGGTGGCGGTTAGCCGCGAACAGTCAGGCGATGTCTTCAGCCCTCTCACAAAGAAGTGCAAAGTTCTGATGGTTGGAGGGAATGCGCTGAACCACAACTACCGTGGCGCGGTGGAAGGGGTCAGCCTGTGGCGCTACGCCCGCTCACAGAAAGACATCAACAGGGACATGCATGGCCGCCCAGATACACCCGAGGACCTGGCATACCTGGTCATCCGGGAGAATTTCGAGCATCCTGCGCGGAAATGGCTGTCAGTGAAAGATGGCAGCTTTCCGCAACCAGACGATGGTACCCGAGCAGGGATGGGGGGTCCAGGCGGGGGCTCACTGGACACTACCCTTGAGCCGACAAACTGTGGCCAGACGTTGTGCGACAACGTGGAAGTAGCGACTAACTACAACCGCTACTGGACCTTCCGCCGTCCGAAGGTGGTGCGCTACCGCGTGGTGAACATCTACGATGACGAGCGCCGCAAGCCGACCGTCACAGACCAGCAGATCCACCTGCAGCACCAGCACTTGAATGAGGCTTTCAGCATATACAACATCACGTGGGAGCTTAGTGTGCTGAATGTCACCAACTCCTCACTGCGTCACCGCCTTGTGCTAGCCAACTGTGACATCAGCCAGGTTGGCGACGAGGAGTGCAACTTGGAGTGCAACCACACGCTGACGGGCTTCGACGCTGGCGACTGCCGTCCTCAACGGTCTGACTGCCCTCAGCACAAGCTAGGCAATGGGAAGTGCGACCCTGAGTGCAACCGGGACAGCTCGACTGGCCTGGTGCAGTACTTCTACGATGGTGGAGACTGTTGCAACCCAAACGTCACAGACGTCACCAAAACCTGCTTCGACCCAACCTCACCACACAGGTAAATGCCCACAACACACAAATCCTTTCCTGCAATAAAGATGACACACACATATTCTGTCCTACACTAAGATGTTTTGATGTTCTGAAGTTCTCTTACAGGATTCTGTTTGACTGTAAATCTACAAAACACCAGATTTTGCAATACCTTACCAGGACTCTTCTGCATTTCTATTTAACTGTAACGTTTTAACACATGCAGAAGCACAGTGCTGAGTGCATGCTGGCTCTCCAGCATTTTACCCTGAAGCACTGGACTGGTGTATTCACTTCTGGGAATCCACTTCTGGGAATCCTTGCCTTCACCCCTTAATTCCTAACAGCCCTCGATGCGAAATCTTTTCGAGCTTATTGTGGCAGCATAATGTGCCTTTTTCGGGTTTGGATAGAGGCCGCTAACTTTCCTCATCCTCTGCTGTTTTGCTTCCCATTTGGTGCTGTCGAGGAGAAGTGGAATGGGGCGGAGACCGAGGGAGCCTGTAGTGAGGCCAACTGCTCCCCAGATAGTCTGTAAAGGTAAATACAGGTCACGGGCCGGCAGTCTCCCGGAGTCGTTTGTCTCATTTAGTGCTCCAGGGTTTTGGACTGTGGGTTCGACTCTCCAGGAAACCTAGAAATGTGTTGGTGTGGGGGTAGAGTATTCCTCAGAGGGGGAAACCATGCCTGAGTCTGGTGTGGTGTGGTGTGGTGTTGTGTGGTGTGGTGTGCTGGAGCACTTATTGCTCTGGATTTTCAGTGATTTTTTTTGGAAGCATTTCGCTATGCTACACTACAGTGCTGTTGCTGCAAGAGTGTTTTGAAGCTAAAGGAAATTGGACTTTTGTTTTTTAAAGCAGAACTACCTAAGGCTGGTTGGGATGAGGGGATGCACACACACACACACACACACACACACTCACACTCACACGCACACATATACTGTAGATGTTTACAATTCATTTAGTTGAGCCATCCTCAGGCACAGTGGTTGCCAGTGGTGTGTGTTTCTGTGATCGATTATGGCCCCCTATTCGGCACAACTCAGTCATTTTTGAGTGATTGAGTTTTGATTGCTCTTTAGGTAAATATTTTTCTGCAATCAATGGACATTTGTTTTAGCCTGTACTCACAGTGCTTCACCAGAGATCTCCATCACTCTCCCATATCCCATAGCCACTGCGTCTGGCTTGGGTCCACCAGATGCATTTCAGGGTGGAAAAGCGCTCAGGGTCTCTTAACCAAGGATGCTGCCTGAGCTGAACTTTTCATAGTGGCAGAATGATTACTGAAATCTACACAATGTTTTTTTTTCTCTCCCTGAACACCCCATGAAGATGTTCCTGTGTAGAATACCCTACCCTGTAGTGGCTGGCCCAGCTCCAAGAGGTACATTTCAGACTGAGAGGGGGCCTAGGGGCGTTCAACCTACGATAGAGCCTGTGTTGGTGCAGTGGTGGTAGTAAGGCACCAGGAACTTGGCTAACATGCTAGCAGCCTGAAAATTGTGGGTTTGAATCCCATTTGGCACTGTTGTGCCCTTGAGCAAGGCGCTTAACCCTGTGTATCTCTAGGGAAGACTGGTCCTGAAGTAACTGACAATTACCAATGCAAGTCACGTTTGATTGCTAAATGCATAAATGTCATGCCATAGAGCTAAGAGCAGCTTTTGGTGAAGCTGCAGTAGTTAAATTGTAGTAGTATTACAGCATCACAGTAACATCAGAGCTTTGCTATTTCTCCTTGAGCATCCCATAAAGATGTTCCGGTGCAGAATGCCATCAGTGATCCTCATGGGAGAGGTTTCAGGGTTTGCAGACCAGACAGCACTGTGTTCTGCCTCAGCTGACCTTTTTTGGTTCTGAGTGGCTCTGGCTGGCTGATGTGTGGTGTGTTGTCCTGTGGTTGTGTGTGTGTGTGTGTGTGTGTGTGTCTGTGGTTGTATGTGTGTGCTATCTGTGCTGTGTTGTGATAGGAGGAGTTTGTGTGTGTGTGTGTGATGTTGTGGGTATCTGAGGTAGTTAAGGAGGACTATCGCCGTTTCGCTCTGGTTGCTGATCTCAATTAGGGAATGTTGGATTGTGCTATGGCTTCGAGGCAGGTCTCCAGTGGCATTCCTGGAGTAGTTGGGATGGCTGTTTAATAGCTCCGTGTGCGGCCGGCATGCTGACATCACCAACGAGAAGAAAAGAAAATCCAGGTGCTCGTTCGTTTGCGCTCTCTGTTGGTTCACTGCAGTCACTAGGCGGCAGTTCATCACCCTGGTGCCGATATCCGAGATGGAGTCACCCAAGCTAAATATTGGAAGACTCCTTTGCTTTTCTCTGTGTAAAATATTCTTCAAAAGGGGAATTGTTTCAGACTGTCGTTATAAGCTTAAAAAAAACAGAAGACTGTCGTTAAAAGGTTAAAAAAAAAATCAGAAGAAGAAGCAAAGAAAAGGAAGAGAAAGAAAGAAATGGAAGAGAAGCTCCCCAAGTGGTTGCTTATTTTTGTTTGATTATGGTATGTCTAGAAAGTCTTGCTGTGGGCTGCACTACAAACATTATTCAACATTCCTCCTTAATTGTGGAATTCTGGATGAACAACTGGCTACATGTGCTGGGGAACAATGGACGTGAAGTCAGGAGTTTATTTTTGTAGCCCCAGAGCCTGTTACCACTTAGCTTGTTTAGAAATCTGGCTCACAGGAGTCCGGGGTGGGAGTCTCTTGCCTCTGTCTGAAGCCTAGAGGAGCCCCAATGTGCCAGGAGAGAGCAGGCAGAAGGCCACACACACACATACACAGACACACACACACGTGCTCTAGAGTGCGTATCACGATCGGTTATCCTAATCAAGGGGATTGGATGTCGCGCACCATGGACACCCATGATTTCCAAATTACAGCCTGGGATTCTCAACAGGGGAATCAGCTCCACTTCAGCGACGCTCTCGAGGAATGCAGGAGACATGTGGTTTTGTACTTGAAGATTGCTAATGTCATGGCTAGTGGCTTGATTGCAGTTCTGCGCTTGACACACTGTTCATATTCTGGCAAGGCTAGTGCAAAGATAGGCAGACATACCTCAATCTGTCTGCATATGTCTGCCTTCTCCCACCCTGCTTCTACACAGGGTCAAGAATGACTTAATTAGAACGATGATGACGATGACGATGACGATGATGATGATGGTGATGACGATGATGATGATGGTGATCATGGCGATTTTAGCGATGAAGGATGTCTGTTTCACTCCTAGTGCACCTTGGGGAATTAGCATACCATAACTCACGTGTGTGGAGACCCATTCACTCACTGAAAGTGGGGACACCATAGGTGATGATGGGGGCAGAACTGTGGCTATGGCTCCGTGATACTCAATTAGCCTGACGGTAATAATACTACTGACTGGTCTGTCAGTGGCTCTCATGGTGACACCATGTCATCTTAATGGACAGGAAAGCTGTCAGTTTGCCATCACTAGCCCGCCCTTCCCCCTGCCTCATGGGAGCTTTATGATCTGTCATCTAAATGTTCTCACACATACATACCTGTGGTCACACACACACACACACACACACACACACATACAGACAGACAGACATACACACTCTCTCCTTCTCTCTCACTTCCTCTTTCATATGTCTGGAGATGTGATTACCATCGAGTGCATTTCTGTGTGTTTATGTGTGTGGGTGTGTGTGTCTGTTTTCGAGGAAACATGTGGGACTGTGTTGTGAGCCAGGAGAGAAGGACTGTCAATAATGGAGCAACTCACTTTCACCCTACACACACACACACACACACACACACACACACACATACACAACACATACATTCTCACATATTTCCCAACCTGTCTGTAATGAGCGGGAAATGGTTATCAGATTTGGTGCGGTGGACCCTGTCGTTTCCCTTCCATCTTTTTAATGTCTTTCCAATGTGTGTTCTCTTCAGGAATGACATGTTGGGAAAGAAGGCATTTTAGCGTGGCAGAGAAAAATACGAGACTGCTTGTGTGGATGTATGCTGACTTTTGTTTGTGTCTGTCTACAGTTTGTGTGAATGTGTGTGTGTATGTGTGTGTGTGTGTGTGTGTGTGTGTGTGTGTGTGTGTGGTGTGTGTGTGTGTGTGTGTGTGTGTGTGTGTGTGTAAGTGTGCGGTAATAATTGCTGGGATGACTGATGGATTTAAAGGCTGAGGTGTTGACCGACTTGATGACAGGAGGCCAGAGGGGCGCAAAGATAAAAAAAAAAGAGAAAAAAGCTGTTGCAATGCCAATGCCCTGCCACATTTACCACACAGCAACCTCTGACGTGCACACGAGGGAAATTTGTAAGTCCAAATGAAGTCTTTTGGATGAGGTGGATGAAGTCATCTGACCCTTAATATGAATCAGATAGGAAAGCAGTGATATCTTTTGAAGAAGAAGAAGAAGAGGAGGAGGAGGAGGAGGAGAAACTTTAGACAATGGCGTGTGGTGGAACAGCAGGAACATCACTGACTGACAGCTGGTCGATATGGGTTTGAATCCTGAAACCAGCGTTGTGAGTCTGTTACACTGCTTCCTAGCCTTCCTAGTCGGTTTCGCTGCTTCCTTTTAACACCTTTTGGTCTGCGAACAATTTGTTTTCGCTCTGCAGTTCTGTATGGCCACTAAGCCTGTTTGCACTTCATTTTGTTTGCCTGAAATAGGGGTCCAATCAAAACCTGGCTTTTTTTTCCCTTGATGGGACCTTAACATGTGTTTTGTTTCAAATTTTCAAATTTTCAGACTAGCCCTGCTCTGTCTTATCTCTTCAAATGTCATTGGAATCATTGGTCTGGCTGGTTGTAGGTCTGTCCAATAGCATTCAGAGGCATTTAGATCTACATCCATTGGTTCCCCTTCGGGGACATGGAAGAGGACGACTACACATCCAGACCAAACTCAATCTCAGATTGAGGCAGTCATGAAAACCAGGCTTCCTTCCTTCCTGAACAAGGTACGCATCAGCCTCTTCTCTAAGCCCTGAGAGTGGCCTTCTCCAAACTCCCCCCCACAACCAATGTGCTGCCCAAAAAGCGACCCAACAAATATTTTTCAAGGAAGTAATGAAATTCCTGAAATGATTAGGAGCAGAGACATTCGTTTGTCTCTGGGGTCCTCAGCAGCCTTTGTGTTGAATCGACTCCGCACAGCAGCTGTGTTACCTGGCCTCTGTCTGAAAACACTGTTGACCCTGCTGACTGTGATGGATTATCTTAGTACACACCTCTTCTCACCCCCACACCCCCACTATGGTAGGACCTTATCCATGGTTGGGTGAGGGTGTACCCTTTGCTAACTTTCAATAATAAGAGTGATATATTGACTTTACACAATGCATCCATTACCCAAGAATCACAAGATTTTATTGCCATTTATGTTCAAGCAATAAGCCTCGAGAGGTGGTGGGTTATGCTGGTCTTACAATAGCTAAGGGAAATTGTTAGTTAGCCGTTAAACGAAATGTGGCTTGAGTCGTGGTATATCGAGGAATTTACAACGGCATGAAACGCGAGTCAACCAATCGTAATCAAAGACTGGAACCATCTGTTTTAGAATGTATTTTTCTTCCTCTGCACCCCCCCAAAAAACAGTTTCAAACTTTACTGACATCTCTGTTGTCAAGCAATAGCAGGCTGTCAGTCCATGAATGGATTTTTTAGTTCAGACAATTCAATGCAAAATGCAGACTGATTATCAGCAAATTGAGGATGTCCAAGGATATGCCCACCCCAGAATTAAGAAATGGTTTGACACTATTGTTTTTTAAAGTTGGAAACCCTAACGCCTACATTAACTCTAACCCTAACTCATTGTAGCCTATGCATAGACCTCTGTATTCTCTTGTGAGAAAGAGGTGAATCAAATCAAAGGTTGCAATGCCATATATGTGTTCAAGGTGTGGGATAGTTGTTAGGGTTATTCCATCCTCCCACCCCCCTTGTGTTACTTGTTCTGTGTAGTGTTGGTGTAGCAAGGAAACTTGTCTTGACAGATGCAGTAACGGCTGAGCTACAGAGTTATGCCAATGCCTCCTCTAATATTTGCCAGCGTCGCAACAGCTGGGGCATGCCACACTGTAGCTGAGGCCCTCTCTGTTCGCAGTGGCAAGCCCACACAAAGACCCCTTTATGGCTCCTCCGAATGGCCTGGCTGTGTGTGAAAAACATCACCTGTTTTAATCACTCACATCAATCTCTGATTCGTCCTGTCATCAAACATGTGCACCCCCCCTCCTCTCTCTCTCTTTCTCTCTCTCTCTCCATCACTCTCTTTTTCCGCCTAAAAGATGACACTGCTTTATTTACTGCCAACTGTTTACAGTTCTGGAGCAGGTCCAAGCGATTCACACTGTCATTGTTTGTCAAGGCACCAATCGCCATATGTGCATTCTATGTGAGACAGGCAGACAAATAGGCCCTCTCAGAGAGACACATTTGGCCAGCAGTCTCTTCTTTGTATGTGTGTGTGTGTGTGTGTGTGTATGTGCGCGTGTGTGTGTATGTGTGTGTGTGTGTGTGTTCATAGTAAGCAGTTTATTATTGTGTTTATATGTCTGCAGATTCTGGTATTCACTTTTTTACTGGAATTTTACATTGCAACCTGGCGAGATCAGTTGATGCCTAGATGAGGAGAGCTGCAGAGCTCTTGTATAAAACATTACTCACCATCCTGAACTTGGTGGGCAGAGTGAAAACCGACTGATTGTCACAGATGTTAAATGTATTTTTGATTTTGCGCTCTCAACAGCCAACACACAGACTTAGAGTGTGTGTAGCTATTTTTATTCATCTAATATTCTCTAGATGTTTTGTGTCATAATTCTTTTATATGCTTTTACGGTGAGTGTGTATGTAAGTTGTTTGGAATGCTTTAATTTTTATTTGACTTGACTGAGCGAGAGAGGTATTTGCGCTGGAGTGGAGGCGGCTTTGATGGAAGCAGTTGGTTCCCATTCAGACCATGTTGGCCAAACACAGCTCTTGATCCATGCATACACAAACACATGAATCAGGCAGACCCTGGCCAAAACATGGCCTGAAATAGCCGAGACTCCCCTGCATAGGCTGACAGATAGATTGAGAAGAAAACATCAAGTTCAGGACCAAGAAAAAGCCAAGAAACTAATTATTACAGCACTTTAACTCAGCCTAAGGGCTAAACATATTTTGTCTTTTAAATGATAGATAGATAGATAGATAGATAGATAGATAGATAGATAGATAGATAGATAGATAGATACACTGACAGACAGGCAAACAGACAGACACACTGACAGACAGTGTATGCGGTTAAAAACAAAAACTGGACCAAATCCAGCCCAGATAAGAGAAAGATTAAGACCAGAGTTAGCAGTGGTTCTCGTATGGTTCCCTGTGTCTTGTCCGCTAATACCCAATATCTGTGACGATACTCTGTGCTGATTTTCTGCTTTGATGATCTGTGCTTATTCTCATGGATGATTCTCTTGATCTCTTAGCAAAATCTCAGTGTAGATGGAGATGCTGAGCTGGTCTAATGCGAAACAAACTCTTTCCTCCCACAGGGCCTATTTGGATGTGAAGGAGCTGAAGGAGATCTTAAACCTGGATGGCTCCACACACCTTAACGTCTTCTTTGCCAATTCCTCTGATGAAGACCTGGCTGGTGTCGCCACTTGGCCTTGGGATAAAGAGGCCTTGACACATTTGGGTAAGCTATGAGCAAGCCTTCTGCTTTCCGTTAGCAATGGTTGAATGGGCAAGAAGAAAGTGTTCTTGCCTTTTCAGAGATTTGAGGTTGGGAAATAAGCGTTCTTGCCTTAGTCGAGATTAAGGAGTGAGTGTAAAAGGTGAATGTTCTTCCCTTAGTTAAGATTAGGAAGGAAGTGAAAGGAGCAAGTGTTCTACCCTCAGGAAGGTTTGAACATAGGGAGAGAGTGATGTTCTAATCAGTTAGGAAGCAAGTGTTCTTCCCCTAAGGGAGGCAGAGTCAAGGGAGTGAGTGGTCCTCCCTTAGTAGACAGAAAAAGTGTTAAAGGTTGTGAGTGCGAAGTGAGTGCTCTCCGTTCCCTCTTAGGACTGGAACTTTGGGAAAGAGTGTTCTAGCCTAAGTCAAGGTTATATATGGGAGGGAGTTATTTTTCCATAAGGATAAGAAACAAGTGTTCTTCTCTCACAGACAAGCAAACACTGTGTCTCAGTTTTGGCCCAGAGACAGTGAGACTCAATATCATAATAAATGTTAGACTTGGGCTGAATTACCGTCTGATTTATTGTGCAGTTTGAGCGAGTTCACAACACCCAATTAGAAAGTTATCATAATAAACACTCTGGCTTCTGGTTAGACAGGTAGGATTTCTGGCATGTCAGCAAAGTTTGATTATGCTGTGTGAGCACATCAGTTGTAACAGATTTAAACATGTAGTTTGTGTTAGTGTCCTCTGTAGAGAATACCGGAAGTTTTGTGGTGCCCACATATCCTCTGAAGTTAGCATGCAAATCAACTAGCAGTAGCTGCACTGTAATATCCCATTCTGCCATGTTTGACTGCTCTATTAAATACACTGCAAGTGAATGAAAGTTGCATTCAAGACAAAGCAAAACTGGAAGTATGCCACAGGGGCTGAGTTCATTGCAGTAAAGTGATCAGTGACCATGTATTCAGTAAGTGGAGACAGAACAAAGAGTGCTTAGAAAGTCCTACATAGAAATGTATTAGCAGTTTGTGATGCTAAGATGGAGTTGGGATCCAGATGGACAACCCTGCAATGAAAGTAGCCAATTGCATTGTTGGAAGCCACATGACTGAAGTAATACACATTACATGATGTGATCATAATTTAATCTTAATCATAATCTTAATTCCCACAGGTGGGATTGTGCTGAACCCTTCGTTTTATGGCACTTTTGGTCATTCACACACCATGATCCACGAGATCGGCCATAGCCTGGGATTGTACCATGTGTTTCGCGGCATCTCCGAGGTGGAGTCGTGCAACGATGCCTGCCTGGAGACAGAGCCATCCATGGAGACGGGGGACCTGTGCGCCGACACCAACCCCACACCCAAGTACAAGCACTGTCGCGACCCAGA
This sequence comes from Tenualosa ilisha, assembly GCA_015244755.2. Taxonomy (NCBI): domain Eukaryota; kingdom Metazoa; phylum Chordata; class Actinopteri; order Clupeiformes; family Clupeidae; genus Tenualosa; species Tenualosa ilisha. Next base: position 1,351,623 of record PYXC01001715.1, on the reverse strand, counting down.
GCCTGGCAACGAGACCTGCGTCAACCGGCAGTTCACACACACGCCGTTCAATAACTACATGAGCTATGCAGGTGGGACTGGAGGAGAAACAACACACACAGACACACATGCATGCAAAATAAATCTTGTATTATTTATTCACGCACGCATGCAAATACAGACTTGGGCTGTGCAGTTATGACTGGTGGTTACACACACACACACACACACACACACACACACACGCGCGCGAACACACACACACACGCACATGCACACACACACACACCCCTACAGCAACTACATGAGTGACGTACAGGTGTGACCTGTGATCAGAAGACAAAAGGGGAACCTGAAACTTTTGCAGCTTTTGCAATCCTGCCCATTAAGATGTCATAATCCCTTCATAAAAGAGCCTTTTGATTTGCCGATCCCTGAGTGTTTATCAGATAATCCTTTGTCCATTCTTTTATTGGGGGAACTAAATTTAGTTGATGACACTGACCCCAAACTTATGGCTGCAAACATTTTTTCCATGTCTAGTCAGAGATGCGCTTGAAGTTATTCTTGTCTTAAGTTCATGCCCTTTCAATAGTATTTTCCCCCAATGATAACATGATGCCCTTGACATATAGAACGTCACAACACATTTCCACTGAGAGTAAGTGCATCTGTGTGTGTATCCCTGATTGCTCCCCAGATGATGACTGCACCAACTCCTTCACCCTAAACCAAGTGGCGCGAATGCACTGCTACCTGGACCTCATCTACCAGACGTGGCAGCCGGCCTTTAAGCCACCTCCCGTGGCTCTGGCGCCCCAAGTGGTGGAGCAGGAGGATGACGCCATCACCCTTGAGTGGTTTCCTCCTATCTCGGGTCACTTCTACGACAGGTGATATGGGCTGAACTGTGTAGATGGGGAAAGCCCCGCGCGCGCACACACACACACACACACTCACAAGTACATTGACATGCCTGGGCATGTCCTCAGTTATATAAACCTATTGAGTGTGTTACCGTGTGTGAATTTCTTTGTGTGTGTGTGTGTGTCTGTTTATGTCCGTGTGTTTACTGGACATTGCATGTGACTCATAGGAGATGAAGTGGTTCTGAAGTGATGATGAAGAACATATGATCTGGATGTTAAAATTGAGACCTCGGAAGGGTGTGAAGAATGTGTGTGTGTGAGAGAGAGAGAGAGAGAAAGAGAGAATGAAGTATGTTTGTTTATGTGTGTGTGTGTGTGTGTGTGTGTGTGTGTGTGTGTGTGTGTGCGTGTATGGTATGTGAGTGTGTATTTTCTGTATCTAAGTTGGTGCCTGTCTCTGTCTATTGGTTTACTAGAGAAGTGGGATCAGTGTGTGACAAATGCACAGAGGGCAGGGTCCTGCTCCAGTACGCTTCCAACTCCTCGTCACCAAGGCCCTGCACCCCGTCTGGCCACTGGAGCCCGAGAGAAGCTGAGGGTGAGCTCTCACTCACACACACACACACACACACACACATGCACGATTGGGTCTCCAGCACTACCCGAAATACCACATCTCAGTGTTATTAATAGCTAAGTGTTTTGATTTGAGTGGATCTCTGTTGAGTCTTCCAGCATTACTTCCAGCATTACTAGTGTGTGTGTGTGTGTGTGTGTGTGTGTGTGTGTGTGTGTGTGTGTGTGTATGTGTGTGGTTTACATTTTCAGGTGTTTAGTGTGAGTGAGAAATAGCCCATCAGACTCACAACTGCCTCGGAAATGTGTGTGTGTGTGTGCATGCGCACGCATGCGCTTGTGTGTTTGTGGAGCATGTTGTCAAGGACCCTCCTAAATCAGTTTTGGTTTGTGTTATGTTGCTAAGGCCAGCACGTAGCAACATAAAGGTGAAGATTCAGATTCTACTAAAATGATGAAGGTTTTCAGCAAGATTGTGATATTATTCTTGATGAGATTTTGGTTGTGGTGATATTGCTGACACGTGAATTGTGTTCATACTTTCCTGCCGATGTTACTTATGTAATTAATGAGGGGGAAAGAAACATGCTGAAAGTTTAAAATAATCCACATTCTTAAAATAGGATGGCCATTAGCTCCCTGCCAACACTCCATCTCTCTCTCACACACACACACACACACTTTCTTACTTACTTAAACATGCATAGTATGTACACACACTCTCTCTCACACATACACACACAAACACACGCACACACACACACACACACTCTCAACCACCCCTAAACTGGCCCTCAGTAACTAGCGCTACACATCGGCCTAAAGGAGCAGGAATTTGAGTTTTATAAATAGTCGACCCAGCTGTGCCTTTCTCCTGTTTCTGGCAGCTGTGGCGTTTGCTGTTGCGCTATTCTGACAGTGGGAGCGACTCTGGCTCTGGCCATTGGGATGTGTCAGTGCTTCCTAATCCAGTTAGACCCGATCGATAGTAGACTAGGCCACCTCTGGAAGTGCTTGTCCACTGTGCAGGTTGAAGTCCTTCCTACAGGACACCTACCCGAATAGGAAAAAAGTCTGTGACAGTTATGCAGTAGCTGTATGTTGAGTTTATTTTGTGGTGTTCCTTCACAGGGTTATAGCACATGTGTTTATGGTGGCTTGCACGGTAAACCAGAATAAACATGTCGCTTCTGACACACCCTGAGGACCTGAGGACATTATATCATGCTGAAATGTATTGGCTCTTTAAGTTCTTCAGTATCTGATATTTGTCATTCATGCAAGTATCACACATGGCAAGCGTGATTAAAATGTTTTTTGTATAGTGTTAGAGGTTTAGAGGTGTCAGCTTCAGGTCTGAAACAGAAACTTTGTCAGACCTTCACTCATGCAAGTTGTCTGTACTCCACTGGCTGACACATCCACTAATTGAACTCCCTTAATGTGAGGATGGCAGAGTTACCTCTGGGTGTTACAGTTGATGTTGTGTAGTCTTGAAGATCACCTTTACTTGACATGGCCTTCCTTCTCTTCAGAGTGGTAGAGCTCATCATTGTGGTCCAGTGTTGTCATGTTGTAATCAACTTATGTCTATACCTGCCATTTATCAAAATATGGGCGGGAACTATGAAAAAAATAGTGTTGAAAAAAATTAATAAATTGTTGACAGTTATGGAAATCATTTTGGCACAGACCAAGTCATTAACCAAATGTTGTTTGAGGAGCATGGGAAAGGAAGGCAGTTGGAAAATTTGACGGAAGGCAAATTTGATTAGCAGTTGAGTTATCAACAGTATCAACGGCCCTCACCATAATTGCATACTCTGCTTTTAAATAGTGGGTTAAGGAAGTGGTTGATGCTGTTATGGCCTGAAGTGTTGGAAAAGCACCTCCACAGACACAGTGAACCCCCCCCCCCCTCTCACACACACACACACACACACACACACATACAAACACACACCTCTATCCTTCATCTTAGTTGGATCATGCGTCTCCCAGCGCTGGATGCAGTTTGCCGGGAGAGGCATGCCCGGACTTGTCTAGGCCTGTGCATCAGCCCCCATCCCCTCCCCCTCCCCCTCCCACCTCACTCTGTTTTTTCTTCTTGGACTGATGCCCTATTAATCGCAAGCTTTGCACATACTCCAGCAACAGCCACACACACACACACACACATATACAGCACACATGTAAATACACACACACACACACACTCCACTCATAAACATGCACACACACACACACACCCCTCCCACTTGACCAGTGTTTATGACAGAAGGCTCACAGGATTCCCACAGCTGCTTGGCTCAGTGTTTGTTTATACCCTCCCTCCCCCAAACACATACACACTCTCACACACACACACATACACACACACATACACCCCTCACCAACACCTGTGGCAACAGCAAGAACTGTAGCAGCCGCTGTATGAGCCAACAATTTGGGGACGAGGCAACAGCACACACACGCACACACACACACACACACAGAACACCAACCACCGCCAACACACACACACACACACACAAACACAAAGAGTAATATGCACATACACACAGCCGCACACACACGGACACGTGAGGAGAAACTAGAGGCCATTATAGTTCCATGGATGCAGTGAACATCACGGCCATACTGTGTGTTTGAGACCCACCAGCTCCTGAAATATTCACTATCCCCCTTTCTTTCTGTCC
>PYXC01001715.1:1335000-1342500 GCA_015244755.2 Tenualosa ilisha | reverse complement strand
ACGCACACACACAGACACACACACAATTATAATGAAAATAAATGTGTTGAGATAATGTGGCTTGGAAAATGAGTTTAGTGCTCAGTTGATTAAACACTGGAATTTTTTGCGCTTCCCCGGAAATGAGGTTAGCAAATGGGTTTTGCCTTTGCCAGTTTGGACGCGCTCACAGGAAAAGGAGGGGAACACTGTGTGTCTGCGGCGCTCTCTCGCTTTGCCCAGCGTTTGATGAATGTTGGTGTGCGTCACTCGGCATAACGCGCGGCGCGGCACAGTCCGGTGCAGTGTGGTGTGGTTCAGTCCAAATAAGGCTGGCCTGCGGTGTGTGTGTGTGTGTGTGTGTGTGTGTGTGTGTGTGTGTGTGTGTGTGTGTGTGTGTGAGGTGAAATTGCCCTGCTGGAGCGGAATCCCTGCAAGGGCCCCTTCACTCTGCCTCTGCCTCTTACCAACAGCAGCCACAAAGACACCACTGAGTGCGCGTTTGTTTGTGTGTGTGTGTGTGTGTGTGTGTGTGCATGCGTGTGTGTGCCTGCATGAGTTTTACTCTGTGCATATATATGGGTGTTTGTGTATGTGTGTGCATGTGTGTTTGTGTCACTCAGTATGCATATGTGTGTATGGATTAGTGACTGTGGAAGTGTGTGTGTAATATTGGCCATTTGTATGTTTGTTTCTACAAGTAAGTCAAACTGTGGATGTGTGTGATTTCCTGTTAGACTCTGTGTGTGTGTGTGTGTGTGTGTGTGTGTGTGTGTGTGTGTGTGTGCACCAGCGAGTGTGTCTGTCGGCATGTAGGAGTAAGAGGTTGTGGATCTAAAAGCAAAAGCAAAACATTGTGTGAAGAAGGATGGAGTCGATTAATCACTGTGTCACCCTCTCGCACCTCTGAGGTGAAAGAGGCTTGTTTTGAAACCCCTCTCTGGCACTGACCTCAGGTCAGGTCAGACGCTGCGGGGGTCGTCTCTCTGTCTGCCCCTTTTTCACCTCCCCAGTCCTACCATTCTCTCTTAGTCCTTAATTTAATGCTGTGTGTTATAGTAACAATAGTATTTGTTCATCTCAGAGCTTCATTTGTGTGATTACATTACCAGCACCGGAGGCTAGTCTGAAATCCAACAGTTTACAAAGAAGCACTCAGTCAAAAGCTCTCGTTATTATCAGGCACTGTTTGCTTTGGCCCCGCTCCATGGCTTTGTGATCCGATACGAGCGCGGCTTTCATTTGTCGTCACCAAACGTAGCATAAATCTGAAGCCGTTTCCGCAATCTGTCACTCCGCTTTGACTTTAATACAGCTCAGTTTGATGCCATAGAAATAACAACATCCAGACAACCCTGATCAAGTCTCATTAAAGAGAGAAAAAAAGAAAAATACATGTTTGATCAAGTTAACTATTTGCTGCAATACAGACTGCTACTAAAGTATTTCCTCAGCAAAACTGGGTGTTTATATGCGGTGGCTGATCAGAACTATTCAGCCCTGAGGCAGTTGTACATTTGATAATTGTAATGACTTTGTGGCAATGAATTGATGCATGAATTTTTGTGTGCATATACGGATATATAATGTGTGTGTGTGTGTGTGTGTGTGTGCTGCAGGACACCCATTGTATAATAATAATAATAATAATAATATGCATATGTCCATATAGTATATGGTTGATATTTGATTTGTGTGTGTGTGTTTGTTCTGCAGGTCCACCTGATGTGGAGCAGGCGTGTGAGCCGAGTGTGCGCACCTGGAGCCCCCACAATGGCATGGAGGAGAGCCGTGTGCCACCGCCGTGCCCACTTCAGGGCTGCATGCTGCAGCTGGAGTTCGCTCACCCGCTGGTGCCCGACTCGCTCACCGTCTGGGTGACCTTCACGTCGTCCGACGGTCCCGAAGAGGCGGCGCTGCCCGCCATTCACAACATCCTGCTGCTGACCGTCAGCGGCCAGAACGTCTCACTGGGTCCCAGCAATGTCTTCTGCGACATGCCGCTGACTATCAAGTTGTCTGTGGACGAACCAGTGTACGGCGTGCAGATCTTCACCATGGAACAGCACCTGGAGATCGACGCCACCATGTTGGCTTCCAAGCCCGACTGTCCGCTGTGCCGCTCGTGCCAACCGCTGCACTACCGCCTGCTGAGACAGCCGGCCTTCACTCACTCCCCACAGGGCGTCGTTCTCCGGGACTCCTCACGCAGATATGTCGACAGGTGAGACCGTCGCTCGGGTGCCTTCCCTCACAAGAACATGAGTTTTGCAGCAATTCGAATTTTTTCCTTTATTTATTTATTTTGTTTTGAGTATTTGGATAAACAACAACAGTTAAAATCTGTGGTTTACATGATCATGATTAAGTATGATTTAACTATGATTAAGTATAATTTAACTTTAAAGGAAACCTCTCGTCCTTTTGTTAGAGGGTTTTACATACATTCATTGGGCACAAAAATATAATATCCTAAGGATTACAAATCATAGCTAACAGGGCAGAGTTAGGCTTTTATTTTAACATCTATAAATCTGCTTTGATAGGTACGTTTTTCGGGTGCCTGCGATTTTAGGACGCTACTTTGTGCATTTGTGTTTTTGAATGAAAGTATGCAAAGACCTCAAACAACAGAGCTATCGGTTGAACATGTTCAAGTTATACCCTTGGAAATGGGAAGGGAATTGCTTGTTTCCAAACTCTCTGAATCTCGACTGAGGTCTGGGTTTTCCCAGCCTTGTGGCACAGGCTTCTCTACAGTTTCCCAGTGGCTGATGGGAATGGCAAAGAAAGCGAAGCTCAGTCAGCTCAGTGAGATCTAAAGGTCAAAAACAAGCAGAAGCAACAACAGAAAAGAAAAGCCATAAAACTGTTTAAAGGCTGTTTAAAATCAAACTTTAAGTTCAAACCTGTGAGTGTTGACAGATATTCTGAGAACAGCTTCTCTTGACAATTAACTGCACACTCCCCTTTGATGAGTTGGTTAGATGATGGTTTTATAGCTACGGGGATGTGCAGCCATGATCTCTGTTTCATACAGAAAAACTGAGTGTTTGTCTCATGTTGCTGATTTATGGTTTGTGAGAGGCAAGGATGTCCACAGATATGCTCACTCAGACATCATATCTCTCTGAGAGCAAAACTTTTGTCACTTGTTTCTCTCTCTCTCTCTCTCTCTCTCTCTCTCTCTCAAATACACCCACACCCACCCACCAACCCACACGACCCCCCCCCCCCCCATCCTTTTTGCTGTTGGAATCACTCACTCTCATTCTGTAACACATCACATTTCTGCTCTCTCTCTCTCTCTCTCTCTCTCTTTCTTTCTGGTTGATTGCTACAGAAGGCTAGTAAGCTGCGGAGTATTGAAGGGTACATGCAGCTTCTTCGGACTCTGGGCACGGCTGGCACCAAACTGGTCCAGTCAGCAGGGTTGAGGGATTTGAGGTCTGGACCCTGGTTTGGACTGATGGTACTATGACTTTGGGCACTGGACTTGGTTCCTGGCCTCCACTCTCTGAAAGCGTAGCCTGTGCTGGAGGTTTTCATTGTAGTTCTTGTTTTTGGTTTCATCTATCTGGAGAGGATCATGGAAACAAAACAAAAAAGAAAAAAACTACAAAGCCCAACTCAAGCCTGTTTATTGGGCCTGTGAGGGAAGTGTGTGTGTGTTATGTGTATGTGTATGTGTTATGTGTTGGTGCTGGAGAGGGTTCTATTCCCCATTAGTTGTGTTAAAACTGACATGCTGAAATGCTCCATGAGGAGTGTCCTCTGATGTGAAGGATCATCATGTAATATTCCCTCTGTGTTCGGTCCCTTTGCTGCTTCTTTCTCAGGAGATGGTGACAGCTGTCATTAGACGGTCAAGTGTGTGTGTGTGTGTGTGTGTGTGTGTGTGTGTGTGTGTGTGTGTGTGTGTGTGTGTGTATGTCTGTGTGTGTGTATTTGTGTGTGTGAAAGGCTGAGGCAGGGGGGCGTGCTTCGGTCATTGCTCTTGTCACATTGCGTTTCCTGCTGTGGCAACTCCAGGGTCAGGGTGTCAGCACGGGGCGACGTGGGGTGGACGATTTAATGGTGGCCTGGGGGTTCGTATGGCTGTGTGTGCCATTGCCCGTACTGCTGGACTGGGTGAAGTGGCTTAGCCCTAGTCAGCTCACACAGGAAGAGGTCATGGGGTAGGGGGTTAGGGGGAAAATGTCAGACCAGAGCCCCCCGACAGTCTCCTTAGCCTCCTCAATGTGAACGCCAGATTCTCTCCCTGTCATGGTTAGCGAGGTTCACTGTGATTCACTACAGTTTGGAACCACTGAGCGATGCGGTTGTTGTAGATCATGTAGAACACACACATGCACACCACACCACACTGGTGCACACACACACACACACACACACACACACATACACATACACACACACAGACACACAAATGCATCTTGATAACCAAGAGTAGTGGACCTCTCCTTTTGTTAATCGACTATTGAATTCTCAGTCCGGTAAGGAGAGCAGTGCCACTCATAGGGTACCACAGACAACAATAGTCTTACAATAGTAGTTAGGGGACTCCCCTTTTCTCTCTCTCTCTCTCTCTCTCTCTCTCTCTCTCTCTCTCTCTCTCTCTCTCTCTCTCACACACACACACACACACACACACACTCACATAGACACACACACTGTACCAGACTTTTTCCAGAGGGCACTACTCAGCAGAAGATCAGGTCTTAGGAAACCAGCCAGGAAACCAGGTATTCTTCAGGGTCGAGAACTTCACATGGGTGTGTGTGTGTGTGTGTTTCTCAGTCTTCCCATGTGCGTGTGTGTGGATGCTAAGAGAGTGAATGGCCCGTCCAGGGGATGACCCCGGCCCCTCAGAAAATCCCTTCAGCCCATCAGCTAATGTCCTGACCTGTCTCGCACCACACTGCCCCCCCCCCCCACACCCCACACTCCCCACACCCAGCCTCCAGGGCTTCAAAGACGGCCTGTTCCCTGACATGACGGGACCCCCCCGGCTGGGGTTGGAGGTGGTGTAGGTGGGGGTGAGAGTGGCGGGTTTGGGGGGAGTTGAGTAGGGGTTGGGATAAGGGTGGGGGTGGGTGTGACAGAAGAGGCAGTCAACCTCCAACCAGGAGCTCCGAGACACACACACACACACACACACACACACACACACACACACACACAGGCCTTTTGCCTCCTGCCCCTCTCATCTCACGTCAAGTCCAACAACTTCGAAGAGGCAGAGGACCTACCAGTGATGACCAGTACCACCCCCCGCCAACACACACACACACAACCTCCCCATTCTCCAGCCCGCCCACCCCCTCCCCTCCCTCGTCTATGACCCAAGCTTCAATGAGTTCTGTCTCACAGTCCTCTTTTCCCCCCTTTACGTTCTTTTCTCTTCTGCTCCTTTGACGTTTGATTCCCTCTCCTGGGGATGTTAAGGAGGGTTAATGTTCTTTCTCCACTGGCTTATCTAGTGGAGGGATTGCTGTGGACAGCTTGTTCTTTTAAGATCAGCGTGTCGCTGGACATGCATGAGTGTACATTCCATTCTTTGAGAAAATAAGAGAATCGAAACACTTGAAATGTCTTCTACAAATTCTTGTAGAACTGATCAAAGCAAGCAACAAGATTGAAACACAAGCAGTTTGTCCTGAAGCAGCGCTTTCACAATTCCAACAGATGTGCAGAATGATTTTTTTTTCTTCTTTTTTGATAAATGCAATTAAGTGAGTGCACTGGAAACAGATCAGTTCTTCATTATTATTATTATTATTTTTTTTTTGGGGGGGGGGGGCATTTTGGCCATCCCTTGTGTCTGTGTGTACCAGACCCCTCTGAAGTGCTTATGTTCCTGTGTGGGAGCTGTGGGGATAAAGAGGTTAATGTGTTCTCTGGGTCATTAAGCAGGGGAGGAGAACCTGAAGGATCTCAATGTTTGAGACCCCAGTAGCCTCTGGGTCAATACTGACCGGCTGGCGGGAGCAACCACAACCTTCATCTTCCTCCACACCTTCCCTCTGTCCCTCCTCATTCTCCTTCTCTTTAGTCTCCTCTCCCTTCTCCTCATCTTCCTCTTTTTTCTCTCCTCCTATTCTTTCACTACCTTCTCCACTACCAGTGAATGCCTGCCTACCTTTAGCACAGTACCTCAGTCACAACTGAGGAGTACTGACACCTCCTCCTCCTCCTCCTCCTCCTCCTCCTCCTCCCCCTCTCCACCCCCCTCCTCCACTGGCCTAATACTTGCAGACAGCTACCCTCAGCGCAGCGCTCAACAAAGCATTTTTGTGCCGCCTTTCTTCTGCTACCTCTGCCTCCTATAGTAGGGCATTAGCTCTGAACCTTGCATAATCTTCTCCTAACACAAACCATATTTCCTGAGTGGCAACCCAAGGCGGGAAGAATGGGGGGTTGGTTTGGGTGTGTTGGAGTTAGTGTGTTGGGGGGTGGTGTGTGTGTGTGTGTGTGTGTGTGTGTGTGTGTGTGTGGTGGGGGTCAGGGGATGGGGAGGTGTTTCAGTCTTGTTGGTAGTGGGTTAATCATGGAACAGACCTGGTCTGGCATGAGCCTGGAGGATTTGGTCAGACTCTTGATTGTGTGCCGGATGTGGCCATGATCTGGCCCAGAGTCTGATGCGCTCTGGGAGCCCCTCACTCTGCCCACCACCTTGGTTCCAGGAATCAAGCCGGATTTCCCTGGGATTGTTTTTGGGTCAGAGCCAAAGAGAGCGCTGAGAGATTGTTGAGTCTTAGGACATTCTGGAAGAGCTCAGACTGACCTGTTTTGGTCTGCTCACTCCACGCCGACTGCGGCCCGGATCGGACGCGGACTTGAGCCGATTGCCAGTCAGACTCCATCCTTCTAAAGCTCCATGCTGTGTGGGATGCTGGAGGCAGCAGGATTCTACCTAAACCCCCAGCTCACTCTCCAGAGAATGCAAATGGAAATGTTCCATAGTGGGCTTTCCTTTTTTTAACAGCCCAAAGAGCCCCTTCCACACACAAACTGAGAAAGGCCCACTTATTAAATATCCAACTTTCCTGATATTAGGTTTCAGGAAATGGTGGCTTTGTGATGAGTTGGCAAGATGGTGGGATTTCAATGCAAAGCTTTCAAACCACAGACTGAATTTGCATGTGTTCCTGATGTTTGTCTGAACATATACACTATGCTGTGGATAAGGAATGGATCCAAAGGCCTTCGTAAGGGACAAATGCACTTTATGTGAAACTCGGGGTAGCAAAGTACTGTAAAGCATCAAACCTGCTATTTGAAACAGTCTGCAGTTTGTAGTAATTTTGTGATTTTTCAGTCGATTCCTCATGATTCCTGACATGCTTTTGGTTTTGAAAGTGATTCTATTGCAGTATGGTAGCCAACACCAGCTTTATGTGATATACTGTGCATTTCTGTGCTGTATATTGCCCCAACCATTACTTAAAAAGCAGTCTTTACTTTGTCAGTCTGTCTTACTTTGTCAGGCTGTCTCTCTCTCCCTTTATCCCTCCATCC
>PYXC01001715.1:1317500-1330000 GCA_015244755.2 Tenualosa ilisha | reverse complement strand
AACACACACAAATCATCAACAAACTGTCTCTGTTTGTCTTGATGAGTAAGCAGAAGAACACATTATTCCCCCCCCCACTACCACCACAACTCTTACAGTCTCGCTCTGCCCAGCTCCAGTCTGGTCCAGTCGGTCAGTTGGGCCCCGCAGACCTCGTGCATGTAGAAATATGCGGTTGGGTTGGGTTCTGTTCTGTTCTATTCTGCACGCTCGCTGTTGGGCTTATTGCTATGCTCTCTTCCCCCGTCCCAAGGCTCTCGTCTTGTTTTTGGCGTGTGCGGCAGGGATTGGGTTACACTCGTCTGAAAGCCGAGCCCCACTGCACAGCGCCACGCCAGATATTTGTTTGTGTCTGAGTGTCCTCGGCACAGAGTGGAAGGAGAGGTGCCTCGATTGGGCCACCGCACCAAACGCACACACGTTGTCACCGACACACACACACACAGAGCCATGCAAACATACACAAACTGTCAGTCACCGAGGTCATTAACACGACTCGCACGAACACAAACACATTTGCGCAGACAGAACGGTCCATGATGTGGTTGGAACGGTTCCGTCCTCGAAGCCCGCTGTGTTGACGACTCTGTTCAGGTTGAACGGTAAAAAGGATCCGCAGTGCCCTCTTGCCCGCCGGTGGGCAAACCAACCAGCCTTATGTGTTTACCTGGCACAGCAGGGGCACACATGCCAGTGACTACCGGATGGCAGAGAGGTCAGAGAAAGGGAGAGGAACAGAGAGAGAGAAAGTGAAGCTGATTGAAAGAAGATGGTGAGGCGGAAGACCGGGAAAGGGAGAGAGAGAGAGAGAGAGAGAGAGAGAGAAAGAAAGAGAGAGAGAGAGAGAGACTGATGAAAAGAGGGTGCAGAGAGGGCAGAAGGGAAAGGAAGACTGGGTGAAAGAGAAAGAGAGAGCGAGGGAGAGAGACAAACAGGAAGGAGGAGAGTCTGGTTCTAATTAGGCTGTTAATTGGAAAGTGGCGGTGTGGATTTCACCAGTTTACAGTGAAGTAGGAGAGCACGGTCGGACTCTCGTAATGGTCTTGGCCAGCCGCTCCAACTTATGTCTGCTTCATGTTTTTTTTTTTTATCCCCCTTTCTTTTGTTTTGTTTTGTTTTTGTTTATGGTTGCTGTTTGTGTGTGTGCAGGGATGTGGAGGCCGGAGGAGTGTACATCTACCAGGTCCAGACCATTTCGACCTGGAACGAGAGCGAGCCGTCACCTCCCCTCACCCATCGCCTGGGAGCCCCCTACTGCGGAGACGGCAAGATTCAGAGGTCGGTTTCACTCCTCCCCAATTCCTCGTCTCTCCTCTCCTCTCCTCCACCTCCTTTCCTCTCATCTCCTCCTCTTCTCTGCCTCTCCCTTCATCTCCTCTCTACTCCACTCCTCTCCTCTCGGTTTGTCGGTCTGCAAAGAGAGAGAGAGAGAGAGAGAGAGAGAGATCCCTGCCCTCCATCTTCTTATTTAGAATCAGACTCACGCTGACATTTATGTCCATTCATTCAGCTGCCACTTTTATCCGACGCCACGTAGCGCCATGTATGTTTACAACGCTGGCATAGCTGGAGGTGAGATTGCTGCCAGGGCCCGTAGTCGTCTCCTGGTGTAATAAATGCCATCACCTGGCGCTTCGACAAAAAGAGAACAAAATACTGAGGGTCTGTTTGTTTAATGTGGAAACGTGTGTGTGTGTTGTGTATTTTGTGTGTTTGGGGTACTACGGTAACTACGGCCGAAATATATCCCAAGTGACATGGCAGTGACTGCTTGAGTCTGAGCAATTTTTGGTTAGTGTGTGTGTGTGTGTGTGTGTGTGTGTGTGGGGGGGGGGGGGGGGTGGCTGACGGGTGTGGGAAAGCCTGGTGAAGCTGGCTGACTGCTGTGTTTAAAAAGCAAGGAAAGAAGACGGCCTTCAGGATGTCTTTGATCAGAGGGAATGGAAGTGAAGGCAGGGGGTCACGTCAGGTCTGTTTGGGGATCTGGGGCTGCTTTGGCGTGCTCATGCATCCAGGTGTACACGCTGGCTTGAGCAGACGCCACGCACATTAGGTTTGACTCCGGGCACATAGCAAGAACAGCCAAGGTGTGTGTGTGTGTGTGTGTGTGGGAGACGTCTGTGTGTTTGTGTTTGTGTTTGTGTGCGTTTGTGTGTGTGTGTGTGCGTGTGCGTGTGCGTGTGTGTGTGTGTGTCTGTGTGTGCATGCGTGTCTGTGTATGTGTGTGTCTGTGGAGTCTAAGGAATGTGTTTACCATACAACTGTGTTGTCAAGAGCAGAAGTCATGTTGAGATATGAACACTAATACGCAAGTTGTTTTTGTAGCATGCCCTCTGTTCCTCCGGGCTAATCTAGAAACAGATTTGTTGTCCATTGTGTCAGATTGGGATTGTTAACACTGAATTGGATGTGATCTGCTATCGTGCTGTTGGTTCTGGCAGCTTGATATCGTAACAGCAAATTGGAGGGGATTTTGGAAAAGGGATTTTGAAGTGTGTTTTCACTCGTCCACGCCATGGTTAAACCATTGGGTGGGTTATTGCAGTGTGACGACCTGCCTTCTTACTGTGACCTTTTATGTTGGTCAGGTCAAGAGGTGAGGAGTGTGATGACCACAACTCCATGAACGGCGACGGATGTTCCAGCCAGTGCAAGAAGGAGCCGTTCTTTAACTGCATCGGTAGGTGTCCTAGTAACTCTACTCCCAAAATCTCCTGCACCGCTCGATGTGGGACGGATTCCTTTATTTCGATAAAACACACACACAAGCACACAAGCACGCATGCACGCATGCACGCACGCACGCACGCACGCGAACGCGCACTCACACACAAACACAAACACACAGTCATGACCACACACATTTATGCACTCTCTGAATGTTTGAAAAGTGAGCTGCTTCCTCCCACTTGACACACAAACACACACACAAACACACACACACAGACACACACACACACACACACACACACACACTTCCTCTCCTGCATCCCACTGAGTGTGTATGGACAGCCAGTTGTTGTATCACCATCAGCGTGCTGCCACTGCTGGATCTGGAAGGCATTATGTTTTAAAAGACCACGCGTGCACACACAGACACACACACACACACACACACACACACACACACACACACACACACACACTTGTAACGGCAGATTCTTGGTTGCTGTATTTTGCATAGTGATGGATAATAGACTATTGGTGTTTGAATGAGACCCACAGCTTCTCAGAATTCTGAAAGTGCTACCCCTAAGAGAAAAGAGAAAGGGGGGGGGGGTGATAAAGAGAAGAGAAAGAACACATTCAGAAAGACATAAAGCATTTATATTTTTTAGAATTGCCCAATTGAGATACCATTGATATCCAGTCTGCATATACAGAGTTTGACATGTCTAGTTGCACCATGCATGAGAACACACTCTTCAGAGGTCTAGACCTCCATGTGTTTCATCTTGCTCTCTAAATCCTTATTGACCTTATTGGCTCTGGCTTGGTGACTTTAGATGGAGGGACAACTAGAGTTCTCTATTTCAGACCTAGGGATGTCCCAGTGCATTTCAACCATAGCCCTGTTGTTAGAAGTCACTGAGTGCTGGCGGTAGGAAAAAAGAACAAGGAAATCTGGTACAGCATAAACCAAATTTGCAAATGGCTAATGCTAACTGAATAGGGCATAAGGAAAAGAGACTAAAAGCAAGTTTTCTTGCCCTTTTCAGTTAGTGTTAGCTGCCATTTTGCTGTTCTGTCTATGCAGTACCAAATGTTTTTGTTCTTTTTCCTACCAACAGCACACGGTGGCCTTGAACAGCCTGCTATGAGGCTGCTTTAACGTTAGGAGTGAGCAGTGTTAACCAGCCTCAGCTCATGCTCTAAACTGTTTCCCTCCTTTCCTGCCTTCTTGTCCTATCCCTCTCTCCTCTCTTTCTAATTACATCCTCTCTTTCTCTCTCAACACAAGTCTGTTGTTTTCCCCCAGTCCCTTTGCCTCTTCCCTAAATTCTTCACTTCACTTCTATCTTTTCTTCACCCTTTTTCTGTTTTGGTCTGCACGTCTGTTATTTCCTCCTGCTCTGTTCTTCTCACTTTCTTTCTCACTTTCCCTCTCTCTCTCTCTCTCTCTCTCTCTCTCTGTCTCTGTTTCTCTCTGAGGGGGCCTGAGTTTGGATTTCTCCGCGCCCCCCTCAGTAGCCCCTCATGTCTTACGTGGATGGAGTGGAGCGGAGTCGGGGAGAGAGAGAGAGAGAGAGCTGGAATTTTCTCTTACGGAGGCCCAGCCAACTTGGCACGGAATGGCGCCTTTCTCTCTCCTCTCTCAACCACCCCTCCCACCCTTCCACAACCCCCCACCTCTGCCAACCCCCACCCCCACCCACTCCCCCTCTTCACCCCCCACACCCCACCACCCCACCCCCCAAGGAGCTCCTTACAGAAACAGAACCAGCAGCAGCAGGAGCAGCACAGACCCACAGAGTCTTTCTCTTGTCTGCTCTAGTCCACTACACTCCGGATGAGACTTCTGGAAATACCATACGCCACTGCGTCCACGCTCCTGCTTACTGCTCTCTCCCCCCTCTCTCTCTCAGTTCAATTCCATTCATTTTGCTTGCCTGGCATGACAAATATGTACAGCTCTATTGCCAGAGCGATTAAGTTTTCCACCGCTGTACATGTGGACAAATATATAGAAACCACATAACAAAGTTGTTTTCTCCCTAAACCACTCCAACACCAGTTTCCATTCTCTCTAGAAGATTCTCAATGCCTCCATATCTTCAAATATCTGTCTTTCTGTCTGTCTTTCTCTTTCTCTCTCTCCCTCTCTCTCTCTTTATCTATCTCTCTCTTCCTTGCTCTTTTTTTCTGTCTCTTCTTGTTCTTTTCTCTCTCACACTCCATGCGTCTCTCAACATGTACGTGTGTGTGTGTGGGTCCTGGGTCCGACTCCCCCGCAGCAGGCTACACAGACACACACACACACACACACACACACACACACACACACATACACTAACACACACACACACACACACACACAAACGCATGCATGCCGTTAGTTCTGCATTGGGCTCATTCTTGTTGTCTGAAGTGAAAGTGAAAACACGGCGGGAGATAAGCGGTGGCGGCCGGCGGGTGGAAATGCTGAGCAGGCAGTAGGGACTGTCGTGTTTACTCTCCCCATTACAGAAGGGAAGACGGACGGGGGGGCGGGGGGGGGGGGGGGGGGGGGGTGAGTGAGACCTAGGGAGCAAGAAGGAGATAGATTGAGAGAGCAAGAGAGAGGGGAGGAGGTGGTGTTGGGGAGCTTGGGGGGGCGGTAGACAGGAGATGGAGTGACTGAGAGCGTTGGGG
Organism: Tenualosa ilisha; assembly: GCA_015244755.2. Taxonomy (NCBI): domain Eukaryota; kingdom Metazoa; phylum Chordata; class Actinopteri; order Clupeiformes; family Clupeidae; genus Tenualosa; species Tenualosa ilisha. The sequence continues at coordinate 1,324,648 of PYXC01001715.1, read as the reverse complement.
AGAGGAAGAGAAATGAAGATGACTCGTGAATCCATTGTGCTCTTCAAAAGTAAGCACATAATGCTATCTCTGGCTGCAGCTGTACCGGCGGGGTGTCAGTGAGTTCACTCTTGTTTCACCGTGTTGCTTCTGCGCTTACACACACACACACACACACACACACACACACACACACACACACATATACACACACACAATCAATCTCTCTCTCTCTTTCTCTCTCTGCTCTGTCTTCCTCACTCCCTCTCAGTCACTCACACACACACACACACACACACACACACACACACACACACACACAGACACACACAGAGTTGAGTCTCGTTTCACCATGCTGCCTCTGCTCTCTTGGGGAGCCTCTCTGTGCTGGACATACTCCCCCTCCGCAACCTTCCTCCTCTCTGGTTTCCCCAGTTATTCCAAGCACGCGCTTTCTTCTGTCTGTCTCACTGTGCTGTGACCTGCCGTGTGTCTGGCATACACACATATGGACACACACACAAACATACAGACACACGCATACACACATACACACACAGACACACACACAGAGACACAGACACGCATACACACATGTTTAAAATGTTAAAACACACGCAGAAACTTTGGACATGCATGCATACACACTGTCCTTCATACACAGAACAACGACAACACACACACAGCACACACGCATGAATGGCTTCATGTATACACATGCAGCAGACAAGTGCACACATAGACATACCTACATTTGCAATGTGCAGATAAACAGGCTCAAATACACAGAAGCGCACACACACACACGCACACGCACACACACACGCACACATACACACGCGCGCGTACATCTCAGTTTCAAGATCTGCCAAGTGAACGGCTTTCACCGAACACCTCTCTGAGCCATATCAGAGTCATTATCTCACCTCTGCTTCTGTGGCTGTGCAGGAATTCCGACAGAGGGGAAGTGGAAGAGGGTTTTAGTTCAGTCATCACCTGGAATCCCTGCTGGGCTCCAGATTCAAGCTTTTGGAAGGGATTCCATGATAAGAAGCTTTTTTATAGCTGCACAGTAGACGCATGTCTGTAACCTAGTTGATTCTGAAGGGGATTCTTTGTTTTTAGGATTGTGTGATTCCGTAACATTAACAGTTGTGTGCAAACAAGCGAACTTACAGTTTATAGAATACCTGCTGCATATAGTAGACTTTAGCACAAGAAGAGAATAGAATAGAATAGAATAGAATAGAATAGACTGATAGATGCGTACTGCAGTGGCAGGATAGTGTTGCCATGTGTCAGAATGCTTTAATAGTAATCCCTTTTTCCCTCTCCACACAGATGAGCCCAGCATGTGTTACTTCTATGACGGCGACGGTGTGTGTGAGGAGTTCGAGCAGGAGACGAGTGTGAGAGACTGCGGTCTCTACACCCCCAGCGGTTTCCTGGACCAGTGGGCCGCTGCGGTGGACGTCTCGCACGAGGAACGGCTGTACTGTCCCGCGGACGTGGCCGCTGGATACCCTGCCGTCACCAAGGTGAGTGAGGCTTGGCCTCTTCCACTGTTGTACACTGTCGCCAAGCTAATGTTCTTTCACATCTGTTTGTCTTTGCTGCCACCAATGAATGCTTGGATACCTTTGTTTTCATTGTACTTGTACAAAAAAACAAACACAAAACTTAAATGCACGTAACATACCAAAATAGTATAAAAAAACATCCGGACACACATCCATACACACACACACACACACACACACACACACACACACACACACACACACACACAGTTCAGACAGTTAAGCACATTCAGCTTGATACGTAATCAATAAAACATTTTGCTGTTATTGCTATGGGATTAAAAAAAAAAAAAAACATTTCTTACACTTACTGTTACCCATCATCACCAAGGTGAGTTTTGCTGGAATCCATAACACATTACCAAGACTTGCAAGCTGGAAGTTCATAGATTGTTTATTCTTGTTGTTCCTTTGATAAATTGGGTAAAGGCCCAGACTTACACTGAAGAGCATTACTAGAGGTACATACATTGGAGATGTACAGTAAGAGGTATGTTAGAGGTGAATGGAGGGTTTGTTTGCTTCCCAGAGATAGTTGACAGTTTGTTCTGGTGTGGGAAACAGCCACAGTTCCTGGCAAGCCCTCATGAGAAAGAGCGTTCCATACATAAGCCTCACATAAAGGATTTCTACTGTGAAGTACATGCTGTCCTCTGGACCTCTGGGTCAAACACACAGATTATTATCTTGTTTCTAATGAAGCGTAAACCCTGGATGCACACACACATTCTCTTTCTCTATCCATCTATCGCTCTCTCTCTGTCACACACACACACACACATGCACACACACGCACACACACACGCACACAGACACACACACGCACACAAACACACACACACACACACACACACACACACACACACACACACACACATGCACATTAATAAGAGTAATCTGAAAGTCACAATTACAGAGACGGTTGTTGCGCTTTTATTTTCCTTCAGTCTGACACACACACACACACACACACATTGAAAGACAGGATTACATACCTACATATTGAGAGAAAGGCAGGGACACACACACACACACACACACACACACAAACACACACACACACAAACACTGAGAGAGCAGGTTAAAGAGGGCTTCAGTTCCACTAGGTCTCGAGGTACAGCAGTACATTTTCCATATTCGCCCTGAACTCCTCCCCTTGCTCACTGCATTTTTGATGCACTAGCGTCTTCATCAGATAACGGCTCGAGTTAAAAATAGTCACTCACGCATCAGGATTACGGCCAGAACTCCTTCGAAAAAAGAGACTTTTTTATGCTAAAGTTGTGTTGTTCCACCATAATGGCGACAGCTGCTGCAGGTGCAGAAGCAGTAAAGATTAATGACCAAGCACTTCACGACTGCTGTTTGCGTTTGAAAGTGCCACGCTAAAGAGACGTGTGGGGGAAGCCTCCAATATCCACCGCCTACTAGCCTACCCCCTCTTTAATCTTCACATAGTTAATGTTGCATTTCATTCCCTGATAGGCTCCCCAGACAAGCGTCCTCTCTACTGCACTGCGAGGAGGAGACTTTTGAAGAGCCCTCATTCTGTTGTTTTTTTTTTTTTTTTTTTTTTCCTCCTCTCCCGCTCTTGCTCGCTCACACATCACTCTCTGATGTGGTCTTGGCACGATAGCGTCTCCTGGCTTGTGAGGTTGAAGATAGTAATCTCGTGCATCCAGATGACAGTAAAGCTGTCTCCCCAGAAATTGTGCCTTGAACGCTGTGTGTGTGTGTGTGTGTGTGTGTGTGTGTGTGTGTGTGTGTCTGTGTGTGTGTGTGTGTGTGCGTATGCGTGTGTCTGTGGACTTGCCCCAGCGTCTGGCCTTAGGGGCCCCCCTTCAAGACTCAGTGTTGCACTAACTGTTAGGGAGTTCCCGACCACTAACACTGTTGGATGACCTTAAACGATTACCGAACAATGGAAGGATGAGACCCAAGCCGCTGCACAAGGAAGAAAAGAACAAAGTGTGTGAAGAAGAAGGAGAAGAAGAAGAAGAAAAATAAGGAAAGAAGAAGAAGAAGAAGAAGGAGAAGAAGAAGAAGAAAAAGAAGAAGAAGAAGAAGAAAAAGAAGAAGAAGAAAAAGAAGAAGAGGACAGTAATACTAATAATATGTGTTTCCAAAGGAGGCCAAAATAAAGTGATAAAATGTCAGTTCCATTGACACAATGGTGGGGCCTTTGAGGATGCTCCAATTTTCTAATGACCTTGCTAGGAAAAAAAAAAGTGTGACGTCCTGAGTGTGATTGCAGGGTCACTGGGGTCACCTCTTGTGTTCAGTTCTTGAGACAGCAGACAGTCCTGGTTTGAAATACGTAATATTTGTTGATGAATGGTGCCATATTGTGTTGATTGATACCATCAGAGAGGGTTGAGGCGGTCAGTATAATCAAGGATCTTTGATACTATGGTGTTTTTGGAATCATGGCATTTTTGTTGTTGATACCATGGTGCATTTGGAATGGTGGCATTTTGTGTTGTTTTCACCATGCTGTGTTTGGAATGGCAGTGTTTTTTGTGTTGTTTTTGAAACATGGCATGTTTGGAATGTCAGTGTTTGTTTTATTGTTACCATGGAGTGCGCGGAAAAGGCAGCGTTTGATGTGTTGTTGTCATCTGAACTGTTGCGTGTTTGGAATGGCGACATTTCTCGCATTGTGTTTTTTTGTTGTTGTTGTTGTTGTTGTTGTTGTAATATGTTTTGGACTGGAGGCGGCGTATTTTGGTGTTGTTTTGCCCACGGTTTGTTGTGTCGTGGCCCTCAGAGGGGATGCGGGGTGTGGCCCCCGGGGCTTCAAAGCCGACGGTGGGGTCGGCCTCCCACATGGGGAGGCAGGGCAAGGTTGATAGGGATCTGACCTGATGCATCAAAGAACAAGCAACTACTGAGGGAGGCTGTGCAGAGGAGAGGAGAGGAGAGGTGAGGGGAATGAAGAGGGCACTCCTCAAATGTTACAGATGTCTGCACGCCATCTCCGACTGTATGTCACACAGAGAGAGAGAGAGAGAGAGGAGAGAGAGAGAGTTGGAGATGGATAGATAGAGACAGGGATGTGTCTATCAATTTAAAGAGGCACTATGCAGTTCCTTTTTTTCTTCTTTTTGACTATAGAGTTCCCTCTACAGTCATCAGATTTTGTTTTTATTTTATGACGATACATGTGGATTAGTTTTCAGGCCAGAAGACAGGAACCAGCTATGATCATTTTCAAAGAACCATATTTACTGAAAAAGTAGTAAACATGATGTCATACAAAGGCTCTTGCGTGACTTAGTGTCAGTGGTTCAACAACTGTAAAAGATGCCATGCTGTTATTTGGCAAGACAGCATGGCTCCGGGTAAAAATATGTGTCCGTTTTCCCTATTGTAAGTATACTATTAAAAAATAGCTCCAAAAACATAGGACACCTTTAAGAGACTGAAACCTGTGTGACACATGTGACATATTAGGCTACAGCAGTAGCTAGAATTCTTAGTTTAAAAGCAAAGAAAAGAAAATAGATGTGCGTCTTGTTAGGCCTCAAAGTTCTCTAGAAATGTGGGCTCGTCTACTAGCTAATAGTACCTAACATTACGCACATACACACTCACACAGATAGCCACACGCAGACTCACACTTACCCATAAACACAGACTACTGGCTGCTGTCAGTCTGGCGAGGCCGCAGCCTGGGGCTGGAGTGATCTAACACAGTGTGTGAGCCTTGTGCTTCGGAACATAAACACACAGTCCGCCACTGTACGCAACAGCTGAGTTGCTCGTGGTCTGGCCTCCTGAACTAAAAGTGCAATTTGCTTCGCCAGCACTGACATTCCACCTACCAGGAGGTCAGCAAGATGATTCCAAGCTCTCCTCCTCTGCCCGTGTGTCTGTCTTTCTTTCTTTCTTTCTTTCTTTCTTTCTTTCTTATTCAATCCCTTCTATATCCTTTATTTCCACATTTAAATTCTTCCTCTTCTCCTTTTCCCTCTACTGTTCTATTGTTATCTGTTTTTTTTTCTCCCCCCATTTTGTGTTTTGTCCATAGTCACATGCACAATGCAGTGATTGGCAGGATGAGATGTGTGGTGTTGAGAAGCGAGTCAAGCTACTCACTTAATCCGTAGTGAATGTGCAAGCACTGACCCATTAACAGGTCCTGCACTCTGAGAATGTGTAAAAAACATCACTGTGGGGTCTAAGGAGAACAAAGAGGCCAAGGAGAGCAAACAGGGTTTTAGTGTGGGATGTTTCACGTCATTTTCTCTCAAAACAGGGACACCTTTCTCTTTGGAATGAAAGAGGCTAAGCTATTTTCAATTTGAAGGACTTAATATCGCTAAGCATGTCTGTTTGTTAGAAATATTAGTAGTGTCTTTATGCTAACTCTGCTAGAGAAATGCTAATCCTGTCTGCCATCTGCTAAAAAGGTGCTGCTAGGCCTAATATTCAGTAAATTAGCACTGCTAATAGAAACTAATGAGCTAAATGGCTAGATCCCAGTTTCAAAGGCACACTTTTTTAATGCCTAGATAATCCTCTAGCAAGAGGCACTGGTCCAAAACCGGTCCAACTCTGGCCTGGATCCGTTCCAGAGTCCATTGGAATCTGGACCATGGCCAGATCATCTGGGTTCTTTCACAGAAACCCATTAGGAGCAGCTCAAGCGCTGTTCACACTTCTCGGGAACGGGTCTTACCTCGGGCCAGACCCAAATGTTTTTTGTCTTTTATTGTCAGGAATACTAAATCACGACCATGCCATTAAGAAAATGGTCTAACAAGATGATCAACTTCTGTTGCTAAAAAATCAGCCAAAGGCCCAAATATTTGTGGTCAAAAACAACACACTGGAGATTCACACTGGACTCGTGCTAAGACATGTTAGTGTTTTAGCATAAGTATGTAAGAGGGAGATTGCTCTGTAGGCATTCCTGTTGATAGGAGGATTACTTTGTTAGCATATTAAAGTCTTTGTGTCAGGGTGCAGCTGGGGGAGAGTGATCATACATCCCAAATATGGATTGACAATCCAGTTTAATAGCCCTATGACCATCTCTATCTACCATATTTATAGGCTAGGCTACTGCACACCTGAGCGTTCTAAGTACACTTCAAGTTCCAAACTGGCAGTGTTGTCACTTTTGGCCTCATGTGGGTCATGGTGGTGGTTTCTGCTCACTCAGATTAGGGCGAGATTGTTCAATTAGCATCCCTGTGCTAACTGGTGGTATGTTAGCTCACCTAGAGTTTGCTCTGCTAAGCAAAGGCCTAATGTGTGTCTGTGTTCTAGCACTAGCAGGAAGTCAAGCAGTAAGGCAAGGCAAGTGAGCAGGCAAGAGCCAGGTGATCTCCCAGGGGTGCTTCCCCCAGCCAGGAGCCTCTCTGACGCAAACAGTGCGTGCCCCGCAGTGCTCCAGTCATTCATTATGCAGAGAGCCACAACCAGAACAGAGAGGTGGGAGTGGAGCAGTCAGAGGGAAGCTGAGTGAGTGAGTGAGTGAGTGAGTGAGTGATGAGCGAGTGAGTGAGTGAGTGAGTGAGCAAGTGTGTGAGTGAGTGAGTGTGTGAGTGGGTGAGTGTGTGAGAGAGTGAGTGAGTGAGTGAG
>PYXC01001715.1:1297500-1312500 GCA_015244755.2 Tenualosa ilisha | reverse complement strand
CCTAATGCATACTGTATTTCTTTCACACACACACACACACACACTTATACACACATGTACAGAGACACATACACACTCTCTGTTACATGAGTGAACACACACACACACACACACACACACACACACACACACACACATAAGCATTCCAACTGGCGGGAGTCAGAGGAGTGTCTGGCTTTATTTCCTCTCTCCTAACGACCAAATCAAAATAATGATGGATACATTTGGAAGAGTTTGACTCTTGCCACTCTGCTGGGGGGCAACAGGGGAAAACGGGAGGTGCGTGTGTGTGAACGTGGGTGTGCACATTCCCAAGTGTGTGCGGGTGCTCTGGTACATTAATGTGTGTGTGTGTGTGTGTGTGTGTGTGTGTATCTGTGTGTGAGAAAGGAGAGAGAGAAGTGGGTTCATTTGGGAGTAGTGATATTACGAGTAAAAGAATTCTTGAATGCTTCTCATGCTAGGGTCATGTTTGAGGCTGAGGGCTTTGTTTTGAGACCAAAGACCAAAGCAAATATACATGTTTGTTTTTCTTTATGTTTCTGAAAGGTAAGTGAACTTGTCGTTGTGTGTGTTTTTCTTTTTTCTTTTTTTTGTTTTCTCTGTGCTGGGACTGGGACTTGCCCAGATCTGGCAGCATATCATAGGCCTGTCTATGGCACTGAGGAACCAGCCCTGGTCTCAGAGTCTTGTGAAAACCTTTGTTGTTTACAGTCACACAGTGTAAAACGTCTGCTAAGTAACCAACCTTAAATATAATTAAAACATAATTAAAACCACATAAAAATAAACACACACACACACACACACACACACACACACACACACACATACATACACACACACATAACACACAAAGCAAGCCCAAATGCTGAAAGTCATGGTTAAACTACTCTGAATGATTAAAACAATGTGGTGTCATCATTGGTTAACCCAGAATGGTGTTTACGAACAATGGACAAAGTCGCACAACCCAAAGCTCCTGTGTGGTGTGTGAGTCGTTAAAGTGTTAGGACTTAGACTTAGGCTTCTACATGTAGTTCTCATGTGATACTTTCAGTTTCGAGTCGTCTGGAACACACCTTAGCATTCACTTACAGTGTATTTAATACAGCGGCCACACATAGTAGAGACAATACTGTGCTTCAGCGTTTGCTGACATTACTTCTTTCCATTCTGTAGCTGTTTCTATGCAATTTAGGGATATTTAACCTAAACTTTTTCATTATTTCTACATTTTTTCGATTATTCTATCCTTCTATTTTTTACATTATTTCTATTTGCTCGTTTATTCTTCACCCTTCGCTCATCGTTAAACTCTGAGTCTGGTGTGGCTGTGCGTCACACAACATCTGGCCGCTACAGTAGACACATGCTCCTCTGTCTCCTCCTAGTCATCATCACCACCTGAATTTCTGACCTCCAGCAGCCACCCCTGAGCGCGCCGTCATGTCAACAGATTCTCTGGGGAGATAATGCAGTGCAGCATTGTGGGTAGTTTTCCACAAGCGATGCTTCTGACTTTGTGGAGGTGTCTGGTTGCAGATCTCTAATTTCACTGGATCAGGAGAGGAGGCGAAACTAGGTGCCCTTCAGTTTCCCATAGTGGCGTGAACACACACACTCATGCGCACATACACACAAACACACAGACACACAAACAGACTTAGATATATAGACATGGACACATGCACACAACACAAAGTCACAGCTACGATCACAAAAAGGTTTTTGAGATCTGTGTTTACAGAACTTCTATAAAAGTTCAATATTACACCTGACACACCAGGACTTTAATCTGGGACTATGCCCACCTAGTTTGCAACACAGCCACACACACACACACACACACATACACACACAGAGACACCTGTTCATTGACCTCATACTTCAGTATTGGTTGTTAACATTTTCCTTCTCCCTCCTTTTTACTTAATTGAGGTGAATACAATCACCTAACAGAAGCTCCGAGACGTATTTTTGTTGAGTTTGCATCTGGGAGCATTGCGTCGTGATAGCAGACTGTGAAAAACCACTTGACTTATGTGTGTGTGTGTGTGTGTTTGTGAGTGTGAGCGTGTGAGTGTGAGTGTGCGAGTGTGTGCGTGCAGGGAGGATTCTTTTTTTCTTTCAGCGTAAGATCAAAAAAGCATGCTGTCCGACCTCCAGATTGTTTTTCTTGGGGCTAATTCAGTTAGCGTGTAACAACGTCCATCTGCAAGCGGGAGGCATCAACACAGAACTGTTTGCCTTAGCAACTTCCTGGTGGAATTGCATAAGGCAAAGAAATTACCAATTGGCAGCACTTATGAAAGCAATGGAAGCTTGTGAAAAACAAAACCAAAAAAATATATGAGAAACCCATACTTTCTGATACAGGGAGCAAACACATGTTTAGAAGTATGAGTCAATGTAAATTTCCTCAGAGTTGAGTAGAGGATTTGATGTTCTTGTAAGGCCAAAAGACTGTCAGTGAACTCTTAAATCATGGAAACTTCACGTGCATGTTGAGTGTACACACGCTTCACAAGCAAACAGAGGCTTTTTTGTTTGTTTGTGAAAAGGAGTCATTTTGGGGTTCTGCTCAAATGACTGCTGGTCAAACAGAGGTAGCTTAATGCACCTCTGGATCACATGAAAGAAAGATTTATTTGTTATGTACATCACACTGACGCAAGTTGGTAGGGTTTTTCAACTTGTTATATCCACTGCTTTTTCTATAAAATCTATGATTTTAGTATTTTAAAGATTCTCTGATGACATGGCTACAGATGATGCATTTGCAGTCAGTTGAATAATCGTGCACGTTTTTTAATTTGTTGTGAATTTTAGGATAAAACTCTAACTTTCTCTGTTTCTATCTCTCTTTTTTTCTCTCTCTATTGCTTCTCTCTCTTTGTGTCTCTCTCTCTCCGTCTGTCTCCATGCAGACCTGCCAGTCCAAGGTGTTTGAGGCTGACCTGTCTGACGGGGTGTCACAGTATGCTTGGTTCCCCTGTCGGGAGGCACAGCGCACTTCCTGGTACCCTGACTACTGGCTCAAGGTGTGTATGTGACTAGATCAGGGCTAATCCTGCACATGCCCACACACTCCACCCCTCCCCCCCCACCCCCGCCCCCCCACCCCCACCCTTGTCCCCAAGGGTCAGCTGCTCTCCAGACCTGACCAGCATGAGTCACCGCAGTCAGGCGTCCATTCCAGCACCTCTGCTTATTCACCCCATGCACATTCACACACTCCACACTCACACACTCTCTCACTACTCACATACACACACACACACACACACACATACACACACACACACACACTCACACACGGGCATACACATTTCACTCGCTCACACAGACACTAGCTCTCACACACTTACATGTAAATTCACATAGACACACACACACACACAGAAACACACACAGAGACACACATACACGGGCAGACACATTTCACTCACTCACACAGACACACAAGCTCTCATACACTCACTTGTAAATTCACACACACACACACACACACACACACACACACACACACACACACACACACACACACACACACACACACACACTGGTCTGACAGGAGCAGAGAGGTGTAACACATGACTCACTCTGTCCATCACACCTCAGTCAACCTTAGACTCCTTGCCTGGCCTCCTTTGCCTGAGCCACATCCTGAATAGCTACTTTCTGAACAACTTCCCTTCAAGTAGAATACTCAATTTGGCACTGGGTTTATAACACTCACTGCAAAGTGTCTTTATTACATTGTACTAACACAAGTAATAACCAATACAATAGCTTTCTCAAGTGGCCTTAGTGTGTTAACATTTACTTGGATAATGTAAGGATTAAATTGTAATGTAAATTGCCGAGTTCTTATCCTTCTATCTATCTATCTATCTATCTATCTATCTATCTATCTATCTATCTATCTATCTATCTATCTATCTACATTGTACAGGCCCACTTTTCCCACCCAATGGTAGCTGCAGCTGTTATCATTCATCTTGCGGCGGATGGGACCAGCTACCTACCAGACCAGACCCAGCAGCAGAACATCACTGTGCGTCTGGTCGACACCAAGGAGGGCATCCATAACTTAGGTCTACACACTCATCTTTTTCAGATATCAGTTTTGTTGCTTTTTTGTTGTTTATTTCTTTTATGTTTGTTTGTTTGTCGTATTTATTTACTTGTTAAGTACTATTAATGATCATATACATAAATACACACACATAGATACGTCCACATACACACATAGACAACCGCAGAAACACACACATTACTCATGCTTTTTTCCACTCTCACACACTCTTGACCACAGTCTCACCCCCATCACACACACACACACACACACACACACACACACACACACACACACAAACACACACTGACTCCTCTCTCTAATTCTTCCCTGTAGGCGACTGGCGTCTGAGCTGCCGCACTAACCCACTGGTGATCCCTGTGATCCATGACCTGAGCATGGCCTTCTACCACACCAAGGCCATCGTGGTGCTGTTCCGCTCCGACTTGGTGGCCATCTCAGGGGTGGCGCTCCGCTCCTTCCAGTTCTTTGACCCCATCACCATCAGCGGCTGCCAGAGCAACGAGATCTACAACCCCATGGGTCAAAGGTCAGTGACCCACCCACCTCCCTCGCCACAATTCCCTCCACTCACCTCTGTCACTGCCATGATTGGACTGGCTGTTTTCTCTTCTCCTCTCTTCTCGTCTCTTCTCTTCTCTTCTTCTCCTCTCTTTCATGGTCATTTCATTATTTCCGGACTTTTATTTCTCTGTTTTATTTTTATCTCTCTATGCATCCTATTCGCTGTTGCTACTTAGTTTTGAGCTCTTTGCCTTGTGAAACACAAAACACACACGCGTGTTCTTTGGTATAAATGGCACACATTGGCAAATTCACACACACACACACACACACACACACACACACTCACACACACACACACACACACACACACACACACACGTCGGCTTCCAAGCAGTGATTGAAGGCTGGGGTCGTGAGAAAAACGAGAGGACACTGGCAGCTAGCCATGGCCAATTGATTTTGAACTGTCATTAGGCAATCATAGCTGGAACTGCATCAGAAACTATTTATTTGTCATGTTTTCCTCCAGCGAAGCTCAATCTTCTGGTGCGTGGTGTATGCTCACACTCACAGGGAATGATGCACACATTAAAACATCATCACCATCAGTACTCCTACTAGGAGTTAAACATTGGCCATCTCTCTCTCTCTCTCTCTCACTCTCTCTCTCTGTCTCTCTCTCTCTCGCTCTCTCTCTCTGTCTGTCTCTCTCTCTCTCTCTCTCTCTCTCTCTCTCTCTCTGTCTCTGTCTCTCTCTCTCTGTCAGTGGTTTTGTAAGGATGAGTAATACTGGACAGGGATGAGTATGAGCTCTAATCAGGCTTCACAGATCTGTCATGTGTTGTTGAGCTCTGACAGACAGGAGCGTCACGCTGCTTTACATCCCAATGAGCTTTTGCTCCTCCTTTGCCCTGCCTGTCCTGCATGGCCATGTCATTGATTGGCCAATGATCTGAGGAGCATCACTGCTGTGGAGCTGTGGGATAAAAGCTCACTGACTGGCTGTGTGCATGTGTTTATGTGTGTGTGTGTGCGTGCGTGTGTGTCTGAGTGTGTTTGTGTGTGTTTGTGTTTTGTGTGTGTGTCTGTGTCTGTGTCTGTGTGTGTGTGTGTGCATATATGTGTGTTTTTCTGTGTATATGCATGTGTGTGTTACTGTGTGAATGTGCTCTCAGCTGCTGTGATCCACCTCACCGCCAACAACACATTTCCCGTAATGCCCCCACCCCCCACCCCCCACCCCCCACCTCTCCAAACCCCCCCAACTCCACTTCACAATCCGCAAAACACCAAGTCCCCTATTCCCAAAGTTGTTAACAACGGCAGCTATTAACATGACTCAGGTTTATGCTCGATGACTGCTGGTCCTTTTGACTCTCTCTTTCTCCCCCTCTCTTTTTCTCTCTCTCTCTCTCTCTCTCTCTCTCTCTCTCTCTCTCTCTCTTCCTTATTTCTATCTCCTTTGTTCTGCTCTACTGTGTGATCCCTCGCTTTTTGAAAAAAAGAAGCAAACTGGAAGAAGCGTTTGGCATATTTGGCCTCGCCAGAGTGGAATGTGTTTTTGGAGCCTTGTTTTCACCGCTTTCCCAAGCGTAGGGGCTCGGCTTACGGCTGGGGAAGGAGAGCCTAACACATGACATTCGGGAGGCAGACAGGGAGATTCTGAGGCCACCAGTGTCCACCAGGGGTTCTTCTGCTGCTGAAGTAGACTCTATGTGTGTGTGTGTTTGTGTGTGTGTGTGTGTGTTTGTGTGAGAGAGAGGGAGAAACTGTGTGTGTTTGTGTGTGTGTGTCAGTGAGAGTGAGAGCATCAGTCATCTATTTTTTTGTGGATGCTACATGGTGGGTTGTTTGGCTTGTAGAACACTCAGACAAACAAAAACAAACCAAAAAAGTGATAAAAAAAAAGTGACCCCCAAAGTTGAGCTCGCCCCAGAATGCCTCTATTGTAAAGATTTGTCTCAAGCAACTGCAGTGTGCTACTGCTTGATGGAAAAAAGAAAACCCTATACACAAACAATGCATTTCTTAATGAATCCCTTCTTTCTCATGGCGTCTCTATTTGTCTGTCAATCCTCCCCTCCTCCTCCTCCTCCTCCTCCTCCTCCTCCTCCTCACTTTCTCCCTCTTTTTGTTTCGGTTTGTTGAGGTTTATATTTAGTTTTCAATTTGTATGGTATTGTTGGGGAAGCCACACAAATCCCTTTACTGAATTGGAAATGCTTTTTGGATCGCTCAGGGCCTCCAGAGAAGCCTGCCTGGCCAGGACCCTGGGCCTCTGCCCCAGGACAGGGGAGCTTGTGCTGGGCCGTGAAAAGCCTATCCTCAGCCTCTCATCATCCCCCTTCCTGCCATCAAAAGGCCCTTTTTTGCACTGTGACCAATGTGAGCTTTTGTTTAGCCTTTGCCATTGTAGTCTACCCTGACAGTGCTCCCTTGTCTTTGTTCATCAAAGAAAAGTGCTAGATCTTTCTAGATGCATGCCTATGCACACACAAGGAACCGACAGAAACACACAGAAACACACACACACACACACACAAACACACACACACACAGAAATACACTCACATGCACATTGGTTTAATCAGAAGGACTGGATTGATTGATTTGATATTGCGCTCTCAAGTCTGACGTCTCTGTTTGTGTATTCAAGTGAGTTGCACAGACATGTGTTCACCAAACGTTAATACTTCTTGCCTGCAGGCAGAGATATTTCTCTCCTTTTTTGTTTTGTTTGATGAAAAAGAAAAAAAAAATCAATCTTCAAAGTCAAATTCACAATCTGTGTTCCTGATGATAAAATCTCTTACACATGAACGGGGTGGAAAGGTCCTGGTGTGATATAGCTATGGAGAGGCTCATTACTGGAGACAGATGCAGGTTTTGAGGGTCGTCCCTTTGATGTCTGTCACAGACAGCGAGAGAGAAAGAGAGAGAAAGAAATAAAGACAGAGAGAGAGTCAGATGCGGAGACAGCGAGATCCTTCGGAGTTCAACTGAGTCACTGAGCGACAGTGATCTCTGGGGTTAGCGTCGGCACTAGGCCATTCATCCTTGTGACAAACGGGGTCACGCTGGTCAAGATGACGTTTCAGAGGCTGCCATTCATAAAGCTTGTTCACTTAGAAAGCTTGATGGCTTCTCAGATTGGTTGACATTGCATGTACTATTAGTATACTCTTAATTAATATATTTTTATTCGAGTGTGTAGGCCTATTTGTTTATGTATCAGACATTTTTTACGCTCACTAAAGCGTTTTCGTTGAAGTGAGTTAGCTGTGATTTGTCGTGTGAGACGAATTGGAGACAGTGGAGAGTTGAGTGGCATCTTTCTCAAGCTTTGTCTAAATAGCGGGACGGATTGGGTGGATAATTCGCCTCGGAGGCCGTAAACCCCTCTGTGTTTATCCAGACGGCGGGAGTGTGAAGGTGTCGAGCGCGCAGAGGCGGTGCACGAGCGGAGCTGGGCCGGGCCGCCATAAACATGATAAAGAGCCGGAGGACTGTTTATGGGAACTCACCCAATGGTGGGGCGTCCAGTACCAGTCACCGTATCGCCACCTGTTCCTGTCTGTGTGTGTATAGAGCATGCCCCCATTCCACGCCCTGGGGAGATTTAGACCAATACTGCTCTTCCTCGCTGCCTCCGTACTGCCTACTGAGGGGGTGATGGGCTCTGGAGAGGGCCTGGTGAAGACCTAACCCTCATGCACATCTCTCTCGCTTTCTCTTTCTCTTAAGTCTTGTGGCTATGTGTTTTCTTTTAAGGTGGTATAACTGTTTGAGAGCATATGATAGTGGTTTAATAAAGGAAAAAGAACCTTTTTCTCTTGCTCTCTTGGTCTTTCTCTCTCTCTCTCTCTCTCTCTCTCTCTCTCTCTGTGTCTCATTCTTTGCCTTCCATTCCGTCTTGCTCTCTTTCTCTATTTCTCAATCTCTCCATCTTGTCACTCACTCTTCTCCACTCCTCTCCTCTAAGCTAATTCTAATTGGGCTCTGGTGAGGGTGATTGACTCCTCTGACATTGACTCAGACTCATTCCAAAGTGGTCCATTGTATTGCCGGATGGTTCCGGCTCTTTCAGTGGCTGTGACGCTAGTCCCGTATCCAGGCCTGACGTGTATTAGCGAGCCCCACTCCTGCCATTGTGTTGCCAGCCCCAGTTTCAATAGCCTGCAGGATAGGAGTGGAATATAATGGAAATGGTGGGCATAGCACAATCTATTTATATCCCCTGTGCCCAGTGCTCATGGTATAGAGGCAGGAATAATGAAGATAAATACCTTAGTGCAGGTGCACTCTGCTATGTGTGTGTGTGTGTGTGTGTGTGTGTGTGTGTGTGTGTGTCTTTCTCTATTTGTGTGTGCGTGTTTCTGTATATTTTTAAGTGTGTTACACATTTCTTTCTGTGTGTGTGTTTGTGTTTGTGTTTTCTATGTGTATGTGCTGTGCATTTGTGTGTGTGTGTGTGTGTGTGTGTGTGTGTGTGTGTGTGTGCACGCACTGGACAGACATAGATGGGTTGTCCCTATTCTTGCTGGCTGGCTGATACACACAGAGCTCTCCTGGGGGAAGATGACGTAGTGCCTGGGCAGATGCTTATTAACCTGTCTCCTCTCCTCACCTCTCCTCTCTCCTCTTTCCTCTCTCCTCCCTCCTCTCCTCTCCTTACCTCACCTCTCCTCTCTTCTCTCTACTTTCCTCTCTCCTCTCCTTTGCTTTTCTCCACTTCTTTCCTCTCCATCTTCTCCTCCCCTGCTCCTCTTCTATGCTGTCTTCTCCACTTTCCCTCTCCTCACCCTTCTCTTATTCTCTCCTCTCAAGCAGCATTTCTATCCCCCTCTCTTTTTTTTTCCTTTTCCCTGTCTCTTCCTGTCTTTTCTCATCTAGCTCTTTCATTCCCTCTCTCCTCTCATCCTCCTCAATAATCTCATCTCATCTTTTTCTCACTTCTCCCTCTTTTTCCTCAGCTGTCTCTCCGTCTTCACACTTTCTCTCTGTATTAACTTGTTCCTTGTTTACCTGGCTTCTCTTTCTTTCACTCTTTCCTTGTGCTTTTTCCTCTCCTTTATTCTCTCTTTCCTCTGCTCCTGCTCCTCTTTCCCCGAGATCTTCTCTGCTGATATTCTTCACCTCTCTGCTTTTTCTCTCTCCACTTTTCTCTCACTCCATTCTGTGTCTCA
Organism: Tenualosa ilisha; assembly: GCA_015244755.2. Taxonomy (NCBI): domain Eukaryota; kingdom Metazoa; phylum Chordata; class Actinopteri; order Clupeiformes; family Clupeidae; genus Tenualosa; species Tenualosa ilisha. Next base: position 1,302,705 of record PYXC01001715.1, on the reverse strand, counting down.
GTCTCATTCTTTCACACACCCCCTCCTCTCTCTCTGTCTAGATTTCTCAATGGAAGTCTTGTACTCCTGCTTTTCGCACTCTGTCTGATATCCACTCCTTATCTCTTTAACTGTCTGGCATCTACTCTTTCCTTTCCTGATCTCCATATCTCCCTCTTTTTTCTCTCTCTTTCTTCTCTCTTCCTCCTTCACTGTTCTCTCTCTTTTTATACTGTACCTACATCGATCAGACGTCGTCTAGCAACATCTGCTGTTCTCCCTCCTCTCTCTCTCTCTCTCTTCCACTACCTCTATCTCAATGCCTTATCTATCCATCTTTCTCACCTTTTTTCCTCCCTCTTCCTCCCTCTCACGCTCCCTCTCTTTCTCTCCACAGTTGTGTTCATTACTCGTGCGAAGCCATCGACTGCCAGCAGCCTCTGATCCGCAATGCAGACCTGAAGTGCAGCAGTGGTGGCGGCTTCTTCAACGGAGTGCGCTGCACCGTCACCTGCACCAGCGGCTACGTCCTGCAGATCCAGAGGGACGATGACATCATCAAGAGCCAGGTATACACACAGTGAGAGGGTGGGGTGAGAGAGAGAGGAGGAGAGGCTTGAGAGAGAGGGGGGGGGGTGCTTGAGAGAGAGAGGGAGAGAGAGTGAGAGGAGGGGGGAGGCTTGAGAGAAAGAGAGAGAGAGAGAGAGAGAGAGGAGGGGGGAGGCTTGAGAGAGAGAGAGAGACAGAGAGAGAGAGTGAAAGAGAGTGAAAAAATGTGTGGTGAGTGTATACGGATATGAGTCCATAAAGGCTGGTTTACTCATTTCAGTTGCACCTTAACCACAACCTAATCAAACACCAAGACAGGTCTGTGTCTGCAACACCCAACCCCATCAATTCCCCACATCCTTCTCAAGTACAAATACATCCCTGGGGTCTGCAATACCAAAGCCCAACCGCTCCAAACTCCAACTGGATGTCGGTCTGTGGGTTCACATAACACAACACATGGCAGTGGAGTCCCAGACTGCTCTTAACTGTCTTACGACATGTCCATTTAACATATGATAAGGCAGGGACACGGGAAGCATAGTGTATGTGTATTGGAGTGATTTACGTACGATTATTGTGTTTGTATGTTTAGCCTAGAATAGGTGCATGATTTAAAGAAAGGAGGAGAATAGGCTCTAGAAGGAAAGGATTCTCTTTGTGTGAATTCTGGTCTTCTTTTCTCCCCTTTTCTCTCCCTCCACTTCTTTGATCTTCTCTTTCTCTTTTTCATCCTTGTCTCTGCTCCTACTCTTAATTGGCAGGGATTCAACAGGAGCGAGACACTGAACGAATGTGCAGACAGACAGACAGACGAATAGATACACACACACACACACACACACACACACACACATTTGGAAAATGAAACAAAAATCTGCTTTGAAACAGACAGAGCAATGTGGGGAATGTAAAATGTGAGTCTGTGCATGTGCCTGTGTCCGTGTGTGTGTGTGTGTGTGTGTGTGTGTGTGTGTGTGTGTGTTTTGTTTTCTGTCATCCTCTCCCCTTGGCCTCTCACACTACAACCCCCCACCTGGTCATTAACATAACATAGCACCACCTAAAATGATTTTATGTAGTGAGCCCATGAACACGTGGATGTGGTTAGCACTGCTCTGTACTCCTCACCTCTTCTCAATCACCTCCTCCTCCTTCTCCTTGTTCTCCTCCTCCTTTTTCTCCTCGTCCTCCTCTTTCTCCTCCTCCTTCACTACTCCTGTTGCTTGTCTGACTGGGCTGCTGTTGTTACTGTTGCTGCTGCTGCAGCTGGTGGTGCTCTCACTGCCAGAGCTCCAGTGGCTTGGTGAGGTCTGGGAGTGCTGACTGAACAGAACAGGCCGGCAGTCAGCGGCGGTGCTGGAGCCCAGCTGCCCTGCACTCCTCTGTTCTGCTCCACTCGTTTAAGAGGTCCCAGCCATGTGTTTGTCACCCAGTAACCATGCTGGTGTGTTCGTAATACCCAGTGCCATAGTGATGCCTATTTCTTCCAGCTGTGCCAGTGTGTCAGAGCCCAAGTAATGCCCATGTGTTCCAGCCGTGCCAATGTATCAGTGTCCCAGGAATGCCCATGTGTCCCAGCCGTGCCAATGTATCAGTGCCCCAGGAATGCCCATGTGTCCCAGCCGTGCCAGTGCCCCAGTAATGCCCCTGTGTCCCAGCCGTGCCAGTGTGTCAGTGCCTCAGTAATGCCCATGTGTCTCAGCCGTGCCAGTGCCCCAGTAGTGATCATGTGTCCCAGCCGTGCCAATGTATCAGTGGTCCAGCAGTGATCATGTGTCCCAGCCGTGCCAATGTATCAGTGCCCCAGTAATGCCCATTTCTCCCAGCTGAGTCAGTGCCCCAGTAATGCCCTTGTCTTCCAGCCATGCCAGTGTGTCATTGCCATGCTGGGTTATCAGTGTCCTAATACTGCCAGTGTGCCATTGACCCAGGCATGCCCACTGTTCTTGCCCTGCCCTGCCCTGCCCTCTCCTTTCCTCTCCTCTCCTCTCCACTTCTCAGCTCTTTTCTCCTATCTCCTCTTCTCCTCTATTTTGCTCTTCTCTCATCTCTTCTTTCCTCTCCTCTCCTCCTCTCTTTCTCTCTCCTCTCTATTTCTTTTCTTCTCTCTCCTCTTCTATCTCTCTTCCTATGTCCTTTCATTTTTTCTCCTTCCCCACATAGTCTGTCTCTCTCTCTCTCTCTCTCTCTCTCTCTCTTTCTCTCTCTCTCATTCCTCTTTGTGTCTGTGTGTGATCCTCTTGTTTAGTTTCTGACTTGTCTCACACGGCCCCTCCGTCGCTCTTGCCAGTTTAGTTCGGTGTGGCTGGGCCTCCTTGTGGTAATTGTGTGTATGGACATTTTTTTGTGTCTGGCGCTCGTTGAGTCAGCGTATTACAGGATGAGAAGCATTTCTGAGAGAGGAGAAGGGAAGAAAAAAGAAAAAGAAGGGAAATAAGAAAAAAAAAAAAAGAAAGAGAGTCCTCGGGTTACACTGTGATCTTGTAAGCGCTTCGGCCCTGGCCGCAAGCAATCGGCGGCAGACAACAGGCATGGCGGCGGTCCAGCGATAAAGAGCTCAGGTACGACCCGCTCCGGCCCCTGACTCCGGCTCCAGTTGTCAGAAGAGAACTCAAGACGTCCTTATGCGAAGCGCTCTGGCTGAAAGAAAAAAAAAAGGAGAAAGAGAGAGAGAGAGAGTGAGAGGACAGAAAAATAGTGAAGACAACAGATCCGCTTGTCTGTGGGGTCTGAAAGGAGACAGAGAGAGAGAGAGAGAGAGAGAGAGAGAGAGGACAGTGTAGAGGCAGAGTCTCCCATCTATCTACCCCCCTCCCCCCATCCTCCCTGCCACACACACACATACACACACACTCACATACTTATACACACACACACACACACACACACACATACACACACACACACACCCCTCCTTTTGTTCTCAGTCTCCAGGCTCTTGCAGGGCATGGCCGGTATGGGAAAATGCACTGTCCAGCACAATCCTATCTGGTTTCATGGTTAGATAGGATGGCGGTGGCATGGTGGTTCCTGGAAGAGGACCCTCAGATGATGCTATCGCCAGGACGATCTGTTCTCTGCGGCTCCCTGTGTATTTGGATGCAAACCAGTTGTTTAGATGTTGTGTATGGATAACCTTTGTCTCTCTGTGTTTGTGTGTGCGTGTTTGTTGTCATGTGGGTTAGTGGGCAATTGTGTTTTTCTGTGTTAGGAGACACACCAAGGTAACCTTTCAGATCATTACAGATTGCTTCCACATTGCAATAATAATGTGTTGCTTGCAGTGGTCTCAGAACGTTACTGGAAGGTCTGTTGCAAATGCGTAGGTCTTACGTAGGTACTGTACATCAGGGGAAAAAAGAGCATTTTTGGTCCCCCTTTGAGGGCTGACTTGTAATGCCCGTAAAATAATCCACCACTGATGTTATATGCATGTAAATGTTAAGAGTGTTGTTGCAGTCCTAGTTTATTTATTTATTTTTTGAAGTCAGCTAATTTGTTGCCTGCCATCATGTGGACGGTGGGTAGCTAGCATGTTATAGCACGTGTCCTGCAAAGAATCCTTCACCCCACGTGGTCTTCATCCTTGTTGTTTCATGCTGCAGCCTGTAAGCTGTTTACATTGTCCTGCGGTAGTGTTTACAGTGGAGCTCATAATGGCTACCACAGTGTTAACACTGGTTATGATCACCATGTTTACGTAGACGGCTGAGGGAAGTCTTTCTACAGCTGGCTTTACCATAGGCTGTATAAATAGGTGGAAAACCCCTTTGTGATGACCCATAGATTTTCTGAAGAGAGCATACAGTATGAAGATCGAAATGTGAGGTTCTGGGCGTCACTGTGCTTGCTAGCTGACATAATCCACAGTGCTAACAGGCTGCCAACTGACAGACGACTCTCATAAGTCTTAGCAGAGATTATTATTAGTTATAATAATTGCATTAATGGAAACTCTGTCTGTTTCTCCCTAATGTATGAGTAATCTAAGTTTAATATAGGCAACTCAGATTGACAGGTTGAGTAGAGGTGAATGCAAATTAAACACCTAGAGGAACACAGCTGCATTGCAATCAAACCGTTGCCGGCCGACAGTCAGTTTGCGTGTGATCAAATCCGAATAGTACCATGCAAGTCTGTTAGACATTAGAGAAAAGCAATTGCTTAATACCTTTATTTGACTTCTCCTGGACTTTAAGACAGAGGCCCAGGCCTTGCACACTCTACCCAGGTGGCCTCACAGTGTGTGAGGCAGGGGCCAGGAGACTGGAACTGGCCTGGTCAGGCTGGATGGGTGGCAGGTTGGCAGGCAGCAGGGCAGCAGGCAGGCTGCTTGGGAGTGGTTCAGTGTGTGCCAGAGGGATGGTTCTGCTCGGAGCTGTCTGTGTTGAATTAGGCCGTGTAGTCAATGCTAGTTAAACACATTGTGCTGGTGAAATAGACTGCTGTAAAGTTTTTAAAAGAAGGAAACTCCTTACGCACAAACTCTCTTCCTCCCTCCCTTCTCCCAGATCCCCCTCTGGCTCCCCCATGACCACTGCCCCCCCCATCCCCCAACCCCACGCCTGAAACCCCAACCCCCCTTCCCGCCCCCCTTTGCTCCCCAATAAGAGGCTGTTTTATCTCTGCCTGACTATTTATGAGCAACTTCCCAGTGGTTTTTATATGTGTTTG
>PYXC01001715.1:1280000-1292500 GCA_015244755.2 Tenualosa ilisha | reverse complement strand
CACCTACAAATGCACATTTAGTTCAAATGTCCCAATGTGTCTATTTGTGTGTGTGTGTGTGTGTGTGTGTGTGTGTGTTGTCCTCTGTAACTGACTCTGTGCTCGTCAATCACTTGCCAGGCACCAATAACACGCTGACGTGCATGGAGGATGGGCTCTGGTCCTTCCCAGAGGCCCTGTGTGAGCTGCGCTGTCCCGCTCCTCCGGCCGTGCCCAATGCTGTGCTGCAGACCAAACGTTGCAATGAGACGGGTCTGAAGGTGGGAACACTCTGCAAGTACAAGTGCAAGCCTGGCTACCATGTCACCAACAAGCCCAAAAGGTAACACACACACACACACACACACACACACACACACACACACACATACACATACACATAGGCACACACACACACATTCTTTCTCTCTCACACAAGCATAGACACACACATACACACGCATGCAGAGATGAGTGTCAGAGATTGGTCAGCTTTACAATCACTTACTGTCTAAAGTTCTCATTACATAATCATATGCATCTGTGCGTGCGTGTGGTGTGTGTGTGTGTGTGTGTGCGTGTGTGTCTTTTTTATGTGTGTGTGATCAGGCGTGCCTTCAAGCGCCAGTGCACGGAGGACGGCGTGTGGCTGGAGGGCGGTTGCGAGCCGGTGACGTGCGAGCCGCCCCCCGCCGTCTTCCACGGCGTGTACCAGTGCACGGAGGGCTTCCGCTTCGACAGCACCTGCTGGATCAACTGCAACGGGGCCAACCACACGGTGAGGCAACACCCACCATGCAAACAGGTCTGTCTCTTCTCTCTTTTTATACGCCCTTGGGGGTGGGGTGGGGGTGGGGGTGGGGGGTGTTGCTGGGGTGCTGGGGTGCTGGTGTTGGTGTTGGTGGGTGAAGGTGGGTGTGTGCGCGTGTGTGTATGTATATGGAACGGGGAAGGGAAGTGGGGGTGTTGGTGGTTGGTGATGGTGGTTAGTTGTAGATGTGTGTGTGTGTGTGTGTGTGTGTGTGTCTGTGTGTGTGTGTGTGTGTGTGTGTGTAGTGGGGTGGGGCGGTAGGCTCTTGAATTTCTAAGTGTTTGTATGTGTGTCAGAGAGAGACAGAGTGTAACTTTGGATGCACATTACAAATGTTTATGCCTGTGAAATATCAAATGGTCTTGAGTGTGCAAGTGTGTGTGTGTGTGTGTGTGTGTGTGTGTGTTGTGTGTGTGTGTGTGTGTGTGTCGGGGGCGGGGGGAATTGTAGTAGGTCATTGGTTAAGGGGTCTGCATGTACTGTCTTTACTTTGCCCTTGTTCCTGTTTGTGATATTTCTTGTGCTGCCTGTTCACGGGAGAATAATCAGATACAGTGGGAATGTCGGATCTTAAAAGGGATTCTCGCAATAAAACACACACACACACACACACACACACAGCTTCTCTCTCTCTCTAACACTCACACAACCATCCCTCCCTCTTTCTTTCTCTCGCTCCCTCTCACTCACACATACACATACACATGGCCTCTCTGTCTCTCTTTCTTTCCCTTACAAATGCACACACAGAAACACACAATACACACACACACACACACACACACACACACACACACACACACACACACATTTGGGACGGTCATTCCAGCTCGTTAACGGCCCTTGCCTGCCGAGCCTCAGCGCAGAGCTGCCGCGGTGTCATGAGGCTTTGATGTTCTGTGTGTGTGTGTGTGTGTGTGTGTGTGGGGGGGGCGTTAGATGGGGCCGATGGCGTCATGGCATCCGTGGCATGGCATGCGTCTAATGGCTCTTTCACAGGCAGTTGGCCCGAGTGCTTTCATCCATGCCCAGCCGCCAGACAGAACAAGTGGGCCCACTTAAGCCCACTCACCCCCCCCCCCTCTTTCTCTCTCACATACACACACACACACACACACACACACACACACACACAGACAGACACACACATACACCCCTTTATTTCATTACAGTCAAGCCTAATTAACGCACTTTTGATTTGTGAGGCGCTCTCAATCCATTACCTCGTGAAACACTCACGGACTCCTTAATCTCATTTTCAGTTGTGGTTATAGGTGTGTGTGTGTGTGCGTGTGTGTGTGTGTGTTTGTGTGTGTGTGTGTGTGTGCGCGCACACGGATGAATGCCGGATAAGGCATTTAGATTAACTTTTATATTGATATGTTGTGGTTACATGTCCTTGCCCCGATGGGTCTAAGTGGTTAATGGCAGTGTTGTCTTTGGCGTTCTCAGGGTCCGAACACAAATGTGATCCGCTGCAGAAAGGACGGCAACTGGACCGGCTCCTTTCATATCTGTCCTCAGATGAAGGGACAGTGCTCTCTACCTCAGAACCTCCACCCCAACATCCGGGTCAGCTGCAGGAAGGGATATGGCATAGGTGTGTATGTGTGTGTGTACATTTTTGTGTATCTGTGTGTCATATGCATGCAGTATGTGTTGTTTCTATGTGACTGTGTGTGTGCGCGCATGCGTGTGTGTCTGTGTGTGTGAGAAAGACAGAGAGAGAGTGGTGTCCACAAACTGCTGGTGAAATGGAAACCCCTCAGACTCAAGTAGACACTCTGCACTCAACCCACTAAATATTGATTATGTTGCGGAAAGCTTCAAATCACTTGATAACCATCTATCTCACAGTCTCAGCACAAGCTCAGTGTGTGTGTGTGTGTGTGTGTGTGTGTGTGTGTCTTATTGCAAATTTGAGTCTTGAGTCTGTGTCATGTTTATTGTGTTTGTATGTATTAGTTGTTTGTTTATATTTAGGATACTTGGTAAGTTAAAGATATTGTTTCTTTTAATTGAAAAGTAACTGAGTTGTGGTCCCATATGAAGAAGTGTATATATATATTTGTGTGTGTGTGTGTTTGTGTGTGTGTGTGTGTGTGTCTGTTTGTGTCATGTGTGTGTCTGTTTGTGTCATATCAGGTGCAGAGTGTGATCTGTCATGCCGAGACCCCAACAACAACAACAACAATGTGGTGATACTGCCTAGCAATGTAACCTCTGAAAACATTCTCAAACACCACTGGCTCAACCCTCCCAAAGTAAAGGTGAGTTTAACACACACACACACAGACACACACACATACACACATACTGTATGCGTGCACACACAGACACACACACACACACACACACACATGCTGTTTGTGCACACACACATACACAGACATACACACACAGACAAACACATTTTTCTGTCTGCTGAGCTCCTCTCACACAACCACGCAGACCCTAGTCTGGATGGACCTCTGTGCACTCGGTCACCCTGCAGGTCCTCCTGGAGATGACATTGTCTGCTTTCACCTGGTAGTGCTGGAACTTACCAGCGCTAACTTAACGCTGCCTAGCTCTGATCCTCCGCAATCTTGGCTAAGAGCAGCTGTTTTCACTGGAGCCTGCCATTAGCGTGTGACAGCAGCCATTACTGCTTTGTGCTCTGTCGGTACCTCATCATCGTCAAATGTCTGGATGGAGGCACGTGTTTTCGGTGCTGTTGAAAAGAAACAACAACAACAACAAAAGAGCTGTTGTTAACGACTGAGCTCAAATCTGGCGGCGCGCTGTGGTATTTGATCTGGGCCGGGGAATGATGACTGAGAGGGCAACGTTCAGTTGTGATGCTAGCGCTAGCACACGGCTGAGTGAAGCAGATGCTTGGAGGCAGCCCCCAGCACCCAAACAAATAAAAAAAAAAGCTATTGCGGAAGAGGGGAAAAAACTGGTCAATTACGACCGTGGATTTTGAAGCCTCAGTTCAACCTTTTAAAGTGTCAGTCTGTAGTGATTTATTCGTACATTCTTCTTTATTACAGAATTGATTTATGAATGTGGTGAAACAATGCAAAAAGTATTCTCTCTTTTCTCTTGCTTTCTCTCTTTCTTTCTTTCTCTTTCTTTCTTTCTTTCTTTCTTTCTTTCTCTGACACAACTGGAGCATGGCAGTGCTGTAGTGATCCACAGCTGTTCGAGCAATAGCGTCTTTATGGGCCAAAAGTATCTGAACTCCTCTCCAACTCTTTCATTGTGAGGAGGGGATATTTATAACTCAACCTGGGAGAAGGGGAAAAAAAAAACATTCACACACTTGGATGTATTGTATCTCAGCTTGGAAAAACCAAGGAGTGTCAGAATGAAATAAAAGTAACTGCCTCGGGCAGGACCCAGAAATACATATACAAAAGAGGAAACTTTTTTTTTTTTTTTGGAAAATTGTCCTGGCTCGTCTGGGAAGCGTCTGGGTGCCCCCGTGGTGAGGTAGCTGGATTAGAGGGCGTGGATGTCTGACTAATGCCTGTCTACCTTGCCTTCTTCCTACGTGGCCTCTGTTCAATTATCAGCTATTATGAGCATAGTCAAGCACGCAGCGGTCCACACGATTAGCCCGCTCTGGAAAAACACAGTAAGATTACTGTAATCTCGGAACTGAGTTGAACCGCAACGCAGAGCAGGGTAACGTGGCGTGGCGCAGTGCAGCGCAGTGGAGGCCAAGTCGTAAAAGTTAAAAAGGCATCTGTAATCACTATAATTTCAAAAATGAGTCCATTAAGGCCCCTAATAGAACAGTTTGATATAAATTTACCTGTCAGAAGCGTTTTGTTGATTTAGCACTGATAGCCCCGACTGGGGGAAATTCTGTCAAATGGCAGCTTGTGCTTGTACGGGGCACCTGTCAACACGAGCACATAGGAACTCTGAGGAGTTCTGAGAACTTTGGCTGGATAAAAGAGAACATCCCAAAACAATAAGTGCTCTAATAGACTTATTGCATCAGAACGTGATATCAAGGTTGCTGGTTTTGCTGCCAGGTTGTTTACCTAATGCAGTTTATGCATGTTCACGTCATGTGCTTATTCAATCACTGTAATTGCTTTAACCTATTTCTGATCTTCTTGTGAGATAAACAGCATTACCCTCTTCAAGGCCAGTTTATTATTAACCCCTGTTCCTTTGGGCTAAGGAACTTGGATCATGTCTGTCTGTAGTGTAGTGTTTAGCTGCATGCATGGGAAGGGGAAGTAGTGGAACAGCTGTGTCGATTACTTTGATACATAGAGCAGCTTTGGGTATATATTATTTCATTTTGTTACAGGACAATCACATGGTACATTCCAAATGTCCTCAATATTCTGACCTCATCCTATATCCAAGCTACCACCGACATCGACACCGTATCTCCACTACAGTATTACGTCAGGGAACTCTCCTAAGGCTTTGGTTTCTTTGATTCATTTTTTTGGCAACCAATCATCAAATAGAAATTGAAGGCAGAACCAATAGGTTTAAAGTTCAAACTAAAAGTACAAACTGACAGCAAATGATTGAAATCTTCCAGGAAAAAAAGAAAAATGAAAACACACATGTATATCCTCATATGAGTGAGAAAGTGTCTAAGCCACATTTTTAATCTGCAGTATTGCTCAATGTTAGTATTCTGCTGTCGTGAAGATCATCACCTTTGGAAACTCACAGACAATGCTATCTATTGTCTACTTGATAACTTTGTGTTGATTCCTGGCCAAGTTGAGATGCTTCCTTGGTAAAAGGCTTCAGCCCAGCGGTTCTGGGAAAGGGCTCAAAACGGACATGTGGATCAAATAAAACACAGGTTTATAGGGTTTTTATCCTTCTTTGTATCTTTTATTCTCTGTTTTCCCTCTCTCTCTCTAAGCGTAGGCATTTAGTGGTGGGGGGATGGAGCGACAAGCTAGTGATTGATTGGTGTAATTGATATGATTTATACGGCGTGGCGTTGGGAGCAGGTAGACATGGCGGGAGGAGAAGAGGAGCCCGAATCGATGGGGCTGAAGGCGCGGGGCGAGGATGGGTCAGGGTGAAATCGATAGACGTTCTGTTTCCCTCAGCATCCCTGGGTCCTGACGGTCCATGTCGATCGATGCATTTGAATTCCTCAGCACCTGTTTCATTTGGCCACCACACAAGGACACTCTTCAGAGTCATTATCTGACCCGCTACCCACCCCCACTGCCACAGACCCACACACACACACACACACACTGGGAGCATCCAGTCTCCTGGAAGATGGTCCTGTACAAAAATATTGTTTACTTTTCTTTTCTTTTTTTTATCTTGTTCTCTCTCTTTCCTCTGCTTTCTTTTCTCCTTTCTTGTTCCCTCATTCATAACCCACAAACCTCATGGTGACTTCAGGTTGAGTGGGATTTCGCTGAGTCAGCTTTTATATGATATTATTTCTTTATCATTTCCTGACCCTTGCAATCAGTTACTATGACTAATCACCCTTGGGAGCGATCTGGTCTAGGCTCCTGTGCTGACCTACTTCCAGGGCCTTCTCTCTCTCTATTTCTCCCTCTCTCTCTCTCTCTCTCTCTCTCTCGCTCTCGCTCTCTCTCTTTCTCCCTCTCACTGTTCAGTCTTAGTCCCTGTGGACTCAGCAGAAACACTGCAGTGTTGCTGATGATGCGCCCGCATTCGTTCGCGTGGACCTGGCAGAGTCGGCAGCTTTACATAACGCCCAGCCCGGAGAGCGTACCGCCGTCGCAGCGCAACGTCTTCGGTTCGGACATTGCGTCCGCGCTACCGTTAACTCTCTCACACTCACATACACTCTCTCTCTCTCTCTCTATCACACACAGACACACACAGACACACACAAGCATACAGACATAGCACTACGACAACTTTACGTAATGATCAGAGAGAACCCTACCTCTAATCTTTGCCAGTCACCACTACTAGTGCCACTGTGCTGGCTATCAGCACATACACACACACATACACACACACACACACACACATACACACACACACACAAATGCACACAAATGCACACACATATGCACAGTGATGTGTTTTTAGAGGTCATGGCGGTCCTGCTGGAGAGCAGGCGAGTCCGAAACAGTGCTGGCCCAGATCTCGCTCCACTGAATCTGAGGTGTGAATGCTTGGCTGGTGTGGGAGTGTCGCACTGCAGAGGTTGAACTGAAGTGTATGTGTGTGTGTGTGTGTGTGTGTGTATGTATGTATGTGTGTGTGTGAGCATGTGTGTATGTCATGCCCACAGAGATTAGACCTGGGAGCTGCAGGTGTTGTGTTTGTGTGTGTGTGTGTGTGTGTGTGTGTGTGTCTGTGTGTGTGTCTGTGTCTGTGTGTGCGCGTGTGTGTGTGTGCACGCGAGCATAAGAGGATGACATCATCGTCCCCTGAATACTGAGTCATGATGGTGTGCCGTTATAAATGTGTGGTCATGTAACTGGGGAGAGAGAGAAAGAGAAAGATAGAAGATGGAGGAGAGGGAAAACAAATGAATGAATACATGAAGAAAGCGAAAGAAAGAAAGAAAGAAAGAAAGAAAGAAGGAAGGAATGGGGCTTGTGCGTGCGTGAGTGTGTGTTTGTGTGCACATGAGGGTGTGCATACAGTATGTAGCAGGTGTATGTGTGTGTGTGTGTGTGTGTGTGTGTTAATGGGCACTATGGGTCCAGTTCCATGATGCCCTCCCTGCTGTCCTCAGATGCTCTGTTGTTCCCTCAAGTCAGCTACTATCCATCTCCCCCTTCCCCCCCAATCTATCTCTCCTCCTCTCTTTTCTCTTCATCCCTCGCTCTCGCCCTCCCTCTCCCCACTTTCTCACTCTCCCCCTCTTTTTTGCATTGATTTGCTGACGGCACTGAAATGAAAAATACCTTAGTTTGCAACCATGCAGAGGGAGAGAGAGAAACAGAGAGAGAGGGAGAGAGAGAAGATAGATGGGGAGAGCCATAAGTCGGTTCCTGTAATGTTACTGCTGGGACACGAGTGATGAGGCAGTTCAGAAGAGGTCTGTGTGTGTGTGTGTGTGTGTGTGTGTGTGTGTGTGTGTGTGTGTGTGTGCGTGAGTGTGTGTGTGTGTGTGAGTGTTCCAGGGGGAAATGTTTGCAGGCCCAAAGCTCTTCTCTCTGCCTTCACCTGGACACCTTCTCACGGTTCACTCAACACACACACACACACACACACACACACACACACAATACTCAAAGAATTCTATGGAAAACCTACAGAAACACATCTCTATTCCACATCCAGAATTGGCTGCATCCGTGGATAATAACGCAGCCTTGACAAGTTCAAACACACACACACACACACACACACACACACACACACACATACACACACACACATACACGTATCAAATGCATTTGCATCAAATGCAAATCCTCTGCTGTCAGTCCTACCAGATTTCCCACCAGTTCACACACTCATGCACACACATGCACACACACATACACACACACTGTGCAGTGCAGTGCAGTGCAGTGTTGGGTCCCAGGGGGAGCCTCCTCACGCTCAAGGCTTCACTTACACAGCTTTGCATATTGAAGTGGTAACATGACCTCTGCCACCACACCCAAATCCCCCGCAACCACAGCTGCCTCCAGTTTTTCTGCATCTCTGGACATGCGTGTGTGTGTGTGTGTGTGTGTGTGTGTGTGTGTGTGTGTGTGTGTGTGTTAGAGAGAGAGAGGAGTGCAAGTGTTAGAGTATGCGTAAGTGTTAAAGTGTGTGTATATGTGTGTGTGTGTGTGTGTGTGTGTGTGTGTGAGTGAGTGAAAGAGTTTGTGTGTGTGTGTGTGCCCTCTTACCCAGCGAGTCATCTAGAATCATACAGTCCATAAATCAGAGGCTTGTGGATGCCTGCCACTCCAGCCAAATCAAATCTAACCTGCCAAACAGTGTTCAGGTTTCAGTCACACTGTTGTGTTTGGAGCGGGTATGGGAGAGGTGTGCGTCTGTGTGTATGTGTGTGTGTGTGTGTGCATATGTGTGTGTGTGAGAGAGAGAGAGAGAGAGAGAGAGAGGAGCGCGAGGTCTGTAGAGACTTGGAGTGGTATTCAGGAACATTCTTTATTAACTGTTCTTGTTTGACGCAACTGCGCATGAGACTTGTCCCCAAGGGGCAGAATGTGTGTGTGTGTGTGTGTGTGTGTGTATGTGTGTGTGTGTGTGTGTGTGTTTGTGTGTTTGAAAAGGGCACCTGCCACAGACGCTAGATTCCGTTATTCCACTCCATAAACTCTTCCTTTGCTTTGACCGCATCACTGCAGGGTGTCAAGTGCCAAGAATGCTTAAGATACACACGCTCATGGTACACACTCACGTTACACACTCATGATACACACACTTCAGAAGCAATATGATGCACTTCATAATCCAGTGGATTAAGTTTCACACACACACACACCCAAGAGTTTAAGCGGTGCCTTGCTCCACTACTTGGCATGAGTAGAGAGAACTTTGGACTTGGGAAGCAATGTTTCTCCCGGCGACATTCCTTTCATCATGTCTCCCATCCTAACGAGTTGTGACTCCTTGGGAATTTAGTATTTTTTTTTCCAGTGGGTGGGGGGGTATGTCTGTGGGACCAAGCCGAAGAGCAGCATTCCTCAAAGCTGATTCCTCAAAAGCGGCCTTAGATGGATCTAATGCTTTTCTGATGCCAAGTTTTGCCGGTCCGCGTCAATCTGGAATGAAAGAATCTTTTTCTCTTTTGTTATGAGGAGCTTGGACACTGACAACTCTGGCAAATGACAGCGCTAAGAATTATTGTGAATAGCATAAAAATTATTAATGTGTGTGTGTGTGTGTGTGCGTGTGTGCGTGCAAGCATGCATTTGTGCCTGTGATACAGAGCAGGAATACTCTCACTGAAGTGTATTTGTTTGTGCGTGCGTGTGTGTGTTTGTGTGTGCATGTGTGTAAAAGACAGATCATAATGCTTTGTAAGGTTATTTAATTCTTCACTATTGTTCTCTTTTGTGTGTTATTACAGAGCATCGTGTGTACAATGGGCTTAAAGTGGTACCCCCACCCCGAGGTGCTTCACTGTATCAAAGGATGTGAGGTAAGGCTGGCTGCTTTCTGATGATTTTGACCCAACTTTTGCTCTATGTGAAAAACTAGCCTGCCCAAGTCACAAATTGCCGACTCAGGTTCTGTCCTGGTCCAGAACAGGCCAAGAAATGTCATCCAGGTAAAGGTTAAAGGTAAGTAGTTGGGCAGGCTAGTATTTCACGTTAAAGGAGAACTCTGTCACGTGTGAGCCTAGATCTTGTATTAGAGGCCTTCATGTATCTTCGTTTAAATGTATCCAGGTAATTATGTAAATGTAAAGTAATTGGTTAATATCTTCCTCTAAAAATCACCTGTACCTGGACTCTCTGTAATGGTGCAGGTTATCTACAGGGCTCAGAGTATTGACATGCCCCTGTTCCAACTGAAACAGCTGAATGTTTGGCCCAGTTCGTAAATATAGGTAAAATCTAACACGAGACTCAATTTAAGATTTGCCCCACCTCTGAATAAGCTGCTGTCTTGTCACACGTGGACATATATGACATAGGTACAGGTGATTAGTATACTAAAAGTAAGTAAAAGTTTAGTAGTATACCAAAGTAAGTAAGTAAAAGTAAGTATACTAAAACTGTGGATGGCTGCCTAGAGCTTAGAGCTTAGCTTCATGTATCAAGTGGAAACCATAGTGTAGAAAGTAGTCCAGTATTTAGACCAGAGCAGATGCTTCGTATTTATCTTTTTCTCTTAAGGTGTTGATACCAGTATGGTCTCTGAGCCTAGATGAGCCTGATTTTCCATGCTGGCAGACTTCATGACATTATAGCCCTCCAGGGGTAATTGGCTAAGCTATCAGGGGACGTTAAAAACACTCCCTCACTATAAATAGTCCTGCAGCAACTGATAAGATCCAAATGTTTTGGATAAATCAGTCTGACTTGTCATTAACGTGTACAGACTGGCTGCGAAGTGACATGATATCGAAGTCCCAGTTAGATAGTTGTGCATTTTGAAAATGTGTCACAGCTGGGGGAATTCTGGGACAGATTGACACGGTTCCAGGCAGAGATGGCCTCGTAAGTCTAATTTCATGTTATCATTGTCGTAAATCAGAGAACAAGAAAGCAGCATAATTACTGCTTGTTGGAAGATTGCACCCCACCACACACACAACACACACACACGCATACACACACACACACCACCACACATACACACCTCCTGATGGCTGTTTAGTCATGGATAATTGGATAGGGTAATGAATCATGTGTTGCTTATTTTCCCATCTTGTCAAATGCTTGCCAGTCAAAAACCTATGGAACATGGGCTGCCTTTCAAACCATACACAGTGATGCTATCCACCTCACCCAGCTGTCTGACTGCCCCTCTCCCATCATCTCCATACCACATGATTTTGGGAGGGTGTGTGTATGTTTGTGTTTTTGTGTGTGTGTGTGTGTGTGTGTGTGCGTGTGTGTGTTTAGGGTCCGGGGGTGGGGATGCAGTTGGAGAAGTGTTGTCAGGGTATTTTCTTTTTTTTTTTAATCCCCATACAATCACCTACTCCAAGGTTTGTGCCTGTTCTACGGCAGGTCTGTACTCCACTAGAGCTACACACACAGATACACAGATAGGCTAGAAAATCACTCACTAGTCTCACTTAATCACTCAGCAATCACTACACACACTTAATCAACATCAGTCACTACACAAAATAGACTATTAGAGTTGACCTATCAGCAACAGACTTACAATTCCATTGCCTGATGCACCAGTGTTAGCAATAGCAGCACCTGTTGAGCTATAACCCCTCAAGGTGAGCAGGCCCTCTTGAACCTTTGTTACCTGATGAACCAGACACAGGTGATCAGGATGTGTAAATCTGTATAGGTGTAAATTCAAATTTGCCAGCAGTATATCTAGATTTCTAGGTGAATATAGAAAGCCATATAAGTCACAGAGATATTTATACATTACATCATAAGTTGAATATAGTTTTACATCAGTCACAGATTGTTCAATCATTTGTATATCAGCTAAACACCAGACAACGTTAACTTTACACAGGAGTTATATATTATATGTAGTATTATATATCTATATTTTAGACTTAGTCATGTATTGATTTTTATGTTGCTTTGGCATCCAGCGCAGATTGAGGAGATTAGTCTGAGTGGACTGATTTGTTTATAGCGGTCTATCTGTAGTGCTGGCCTGCACCGAGTGTTTGATCCCAGTGAGACGAGGCCGCTGGGATTTCCAGCCTCTTGTATTGGCAGGCAAGTGTCTGAGTGTTGGGCAACAGACCCTCAGGCCGGCCCAGGAGAGACAGCAGCGGCGGTAAAGGCCCAGACACTCAGACAGTCGCGCACACACACACACACACACACACACACACACACACAATTGGGGCTGTTCTTGAGAGGCTTGGATATAGATAGGGAATAAGACTAGACACTAGACACACATACACACACACACACACACACACACTAGGATGAGACTGTTCTTTAGACAAGACTTGGACACAGTCAGGGAACAGGGATGGATGGGACTTAAGCACTTGGCAAAGGCAGGTCTGACGCTGAGCTGAGACAGCAACTAACAACAGACACACACACACACACACACACACACACACAAACTCACACACACACACAAACACATACACACATAC
>PYXC01001715.1:1270000-1272500 GCA_015244755.2 Tenualosa ilisha | reverse complement strand
TTTGGCGTGAGTGTGATAACTAAAAGTGAAGGAAGCAAAAACACTTCCCTTTCTCCTGCCCGTGTTTGTTTATCCCTGGTTATCTTTGTCCTGCTCTCTCTCCCTCTTTCTTTCTTTCCTTCTTTCTTTTCTTCTTTCTCTTCCTCCCTCTCTCTCCCTCTCCCTCTCCCTCTCCCTCTCTTCTCCTGGAGCTTTGCGTATTAAGGGGTTCTGGATGGCTGGCGTTGTATTATTCCTCCTGCCGTCTTTGAAGGTGCGAGGCTGTAGGCACGTAACTGTACCACAGGATCCTGTCTAATGACTGCAAGCTGTTGGCAGTGCGGTCTGGAGGGTGGGCACGCTTGTGTGTGTTTGTGTGTGTGTGTGTGTATGTGCGTGTGCGTCTGTGTGTACGTGTGTGTGTGTGCGCGTCTGTGTGTGTGTGCATGTGTGCATGTGAGCTTGTTGTGCTGCCCAGCCCCTCTTGTGTCTAAAGATCCCCTTAGATGGAATTCCTTCTGGGAAGTGGGTGGACCGTTAGTGGGGTCTCTCTCTCTCTTTTTCTCTCTCTCTCTCTCTCTCTCTCTCTCTCTCTCTCTCTCTCTCTCTCTTTCTTTCTTTCTTTCTTTCTCTTTCTCTCTCCCTCTCTCTTTTTCTTTTTCTTTCTTTCTTTCCTACTTGCTTGCATTCTGCGCTTGTGTTTGTGGCAACGTGAGGGCATAGAACAAACAGGCTTTGTGTAAGGGAGCGTGTGTTTGTATTTCTGACAGAGAGAAACAAAAAGACTGATTGATTCTAAATAGAAGGACTTGTTCTCATCATCCTCCCCACACATGCTTGCTTCACCTCTCCCTCTCCCTCCCTCTCTCTCTCTCTCTCACACACACTCTCTGTCCCTCTCTCCATCTCCATATATTTCTTTCTGTCATTCTCGTGGCCCTCTCTATTCTATATACCTATGCCAGGGCTTTGGCCAGACCTCCTACATCAGGTTTGACATTCATTGATTCATTCATTCATTCATTCATTCATTCATCCATCCATCCATCCATCCATTTATTCATTCATTCATTTGCTCATCTATTCATTCATTAATTTACCCATCCACCTATCATCCACCTATCCATCCACCCACCCGTCCATCCATCCATCCATCCATCCATCCATCCATCCATCCATCCATCCATCCATTCATTCATTCATTCATTCTAATTATCTGTGTATCCAGTGAAAGGCTCTGGTGTGGCCATGACTTACCTCTGTGGCCTCTGGACCTCTGGCTTTATTTTCCCTGTAGCTGTTTGCCTTTACAAGGTTCAGCTCAACACGACTTCAAAAAAGCGCTCATCACTTTGAAGTTCCTAAGAAAATGTTAGCACACCAATTTGAGAGGAGGGAGCCGAGGATAAACTCAAATAAACATACTCACTCAGGTAAATGGCCACGCATTCCATTTCATTCCATTCCATGGAATCCTATCGCCGGTGGTGTGTGTGTGTGTGTGTGTGGTGTGTAATCGTGTGTGTGTGTGTGTAATCGTGTGTGTGTGTGTCTGCTTTTGCCCTCTCCGACGCAGGCATGACGGAGAAAGAAGCGCTTAGTTTCCATGAGGTCCTGGGCAACTTAGTCTCAGTCTCACCAACTCCCCCAGTTAACAGTTTACATACAGACACATGAGCCTTTGATCAAATATTATCTCTCTCTCTCTCTCTCCCTCTCTCTCTCTCTCTCTTTCTCGTTCTCTTTCTCTCTCCCTCCATTGCCAGTGCGCTGGTGTTTGCCCTGTGAAATTTGCCATGTGAAACACAGGCCGCACAATCACTGCGAGGCCACACAGTCACTGCCCCAAGGCCATGCAGTTAGCCCGGATACGAGCTCCAAGCCTGTAGCGTCTTTAAAGAGATATTCCAGAGCATTTTAGCCCACTGACCTGTTGTTTGAGGCCGCCGAGTGCCGTCAGCTGGAAAAAGAAAGAGAAAATGTGGTACATCGACTGAGTAGCGAACCGGGCAGCAACGCCAACTGATAGGGGCAAGGAAAATGAAATAGATAACTGAATTGCCTTGCCTCCATCAATTAGAGTTACAGTAGCTGACATTTCCCTGGTTGGGCTGTATCATACCAAATCGTGTTGTTCTTTTACCTAGTAGTAGCACTCAATGATTTGAAAAACAGACAACAGATGCATACATGATGAATGTGTGACTGAGTGAATGAGTGAATGAAGGCAGGAAGGCAGGAAGGAAGGAAGGAAGGAAGTGAATAAACATGAATGAATGAGTGAATGAATGAACAAACAAACGGATGAAGAAAGGTAGTGAATAAGCAAACAAACTAATGACTGCCTTACTGACTGAATGAATGAATGATTGATTGAATGACTGAATGACTGAAATGGATGACAGAAAGACATAAAGACATAACTGTACTCTGTACTGTACACAGGCACCTCCCGTGTCTCCCACCTCTGTCCCTCCGCCTTGTCCAGTGTGTGCAGGCTAACGTAGCCGCCCGCTCCTCT
>PYXC01001715.1:1240000-1262500 GCA_015244755.2 Tenualosa ilisha | reverse complement strand
TAAGCGTGTGTGTGTGTGTGTGTGTGTGTGTGTGTGTGTGTCGTTAAGTGTGGTATCTCCACCCGACCTTCCCTTGCCTTCTGAGTCAGTCACAGGTACTGCTGAGGCTTGGAGGCGAGTCTGTGGTAGATTAGGGAGATGGATAGGTGGGGTGACGTGACGTGACGTGGCGTGGCGTGCAGGGGTCCTGTGCTTCTCCTGACTAACCTCACAACTTCAGATGGTGTATAGGAGGAATGATGCAGGGCATGTACAGTTTAGGGTTCATAGGAACAGAACAATCGATAGGCTGCTAGACCATAAAAATGTTTTCTTTACACATGATGGTGCTTTGGGATTCTGCTTTAAAAGGAAGAAAAATGCACAGACGCACAGGTCCACGATACAGGCTTAGACGTGTGCATTAGTGTGTGTGTGCGTGTGTGTGTGTGTGCATGTGTGAGCGTGTGTGTGTGTATGTGTGTGTGTGAACTTTTAAGATAGAGTAGAGCATTGCACAGCACAGCACAGCACATTATCCTCGGAGTTTGCCTATGAGCGGGTCTCTGCTCGAACCATGAGCCGTGCACCGACCCTGTTTGCCAGGGCTGTGGCCTGTGGCTTTTGGGGGGGGGGGGAAGGGGGAAGCCCTTCATGTGTCTGCTCTGGCAAGCCCGGCTCTGCTTACCTCTTTGTCATCGTCGTCCGGAAACGGAAGAGGTGATTGGTCGCTTGTGTGCCTCCTCCCCCCTCTCTCTCCGTCTTGCACCCCATCCTCTTCTTGGAGGTTAAGAAAGAAAACGAACCATTTTAAGGGTGTTCCAGACTATTCTATGTGTGAAATGATATCACTGGACCCTCACTGGTTCAAAGTTATTGTTGTATGTAAGTGGAGAGGAATGACATAAACCGTGAAATTAGACTTAACAAAGGAAAAAAAATGTAAATACAAAAAACAAGTCTGTCATGATCCAACTTTATTTTCTGACTGCATCTAAGCCCCGAGGGGGTATTTCCCTATTTGAGTGTGTTTGAAATGTCTTGTGTATGTGTGCTCACTGTGTGTGCGTGTGTTTGTGAGCGTGTGTATGTGAGTTTGTGTGTGTGTGTGTGCGTGATTTCTCTCATGTATAATTAATTTCATATTTTTTATGTATCTCATATGCACCGCTAATCAGTATTTGTACTAATGACCTCAGTTACTGCACTTTTAAATAGCCATTTAAGGTAAAAAAGTAAAAGTTAAAAGGAAAATGGAAAAAAAAGTAAAAAGGATAAAAGGAAAAAAAAACAAAAAAACTTTTAGAGAAGCTGCTATTGTCAGACAAGTGATTCTGTCCAAGTGAGTGTAACATGTTTTTATGTATGGTGTTACTACAAGTCTCCTGTGATTGGTGGTTGTTTCATGTATTGCCACTAGCTTTAGGGGAGGCAGGTCAGACTGGAGTGTCTGTGTGTGTCAGACCTGATAAATACAGACACACATACACACACATGCACACACACACACACACACACATTCTAGCTGCCTGTTTGGGTTATGAGCATTGGAATCTGGTACTTAACGGTTTATGGAAATCTATAGAAGAAGTTATACTTTCACAATCTGAAATGCTATATCATATATTATTATATATTGTATTATATTATATTATATTGTTTTATTTTAGTTTTGTGTTTTACCTGTATCACAAGTACAAAAAGTTCTTTTTTTTTTTTTTAATCTTAGTCTTGTTTTGTTGAAATGGCATTTGCAGTCAACTGATACTCCTCTTTGGACAATGAATGACCTGAGAGAAATGATGAAAGGATTTTGAAATGAAGGATTGTCTGAAAAGGGACGATTAATTTCAAGGATACGAGAAACCTGCGCATATGGAACTGAGTGGAATTCCTCAAACACAAAGAGACAGAACTGAGATTTGTATAAAGATTTTCTATGATATATAGAACCTGGAAAACGAGAAATTGTATTATGTTGATATTACTGTAGAGGAAATAAGAAAAAAAACTTTATTGTATTCAGAAAATATCAGTACTCTCAAATGTGCAGCGGTTTATAGAGGAGGCATAATAGGAATTGTTCTTCAAAGCCAACCACAGCATCAGGGCCCCTGGATGGAGAACTAAGTGCTTCATTGGGCCCAGTTTGAAACAGGAAATCCAACCTGCAATCCAACCAATGCAGCACATTATAAATGTTGCTAACTGTTGGGTGTTCCTTTCCCACTTTCACCTCAAAGCTGTAAAACATGCCAAAATTGAAAAAAAGAAAAAAAAAAGAAAGAATAATAAGAAAACAATCATGGATATTATTAGTGTGACACACATTTGCTATTTAGGACATTAACAGCTGGTGTCATAACAGACTTTTGTTTCTTTTTTGCCATCTGAATGGACAATGGCCGCCCCACTTATTAAAAAAAAAAGCCATATGTGAGTGTTAATACTGATTGGAAATGGGAGCCTTAACAAGAGGAAAACACAGAAAGACATTGCTCCACCTCAGCGCCGGCAAGATGGCCGCCGCCAAGCCACATGGCCTTCTTGTTTGCTGCTTCTCCCAAATGGCAGCGAGAGTGTTTCTTGTCTCCTTGGGAGTGTTATGGGCCCAGATCCGGGCCGAGTCTGGTTCTGAGTCCACTGCTGTTGGTGGGGTTGTGTAAAGAGTTGAGATTTGGAGCAACTGTTCATTTTTAGAGGAGGAGTGGAGTAGCGTGGAGTGGAGGAGCAGCCTGGTGATTTTTTTTTTGCAGAGGAAGTGACATCAAGAGCAGAGGATTCTGGAAGAGGCCCAGATTCATTCTCTCACTTTTTTTTTCTCTTCACCTCAGCCAAAGGGACTGTTTTGCAATTCAAACTCCTCATATTTTAATGTTTTTTTCCCCTGCATTTTAAAATATTTTTTCCAGTCTCTCTGCAATATGTAATGGTGTACATAGTAGAACTATTTATTAAGAGTATTATGCTTTTTTTAAGTTATATTTTTAACGTTAACATAAGTTATTTTTACATTGTCCTCATATATATATATACATATATATATATATATGACTGTGTTCATTGGGAGTTTCTTTTTTTTTTAATCCAGTCTTTAAATTCCATGCATTGCCTGGGTTTCCACCACCCCTGGGTAACTGTACTGCACAGAGACCTTGAGTAGAAGGAGTTCATTGATGCGGACAGTGGGCTTTTCTGTGGACTCCTTCCATCTCCATGGCGATCGTCTCATTCACACACACGAACACACACATGCACACACACACACACACAGACACATAAACACATACGAGTGCTGCTTGCTGACTGGAGCATACACACGCTGTCAGCGAACAGCTCGCTTCACCCACACCCCCCACCGGCCCCATCCACCCACCCCCCCCCAACTACCTACCTACCCCCCAGACACCCACCCATCCTGTGCAAGAGCCTCATACCCAGGAGGGAGGCGGGTGTGGACGGACAGCTCCCACAAAACTGTGCTGTGTTCCTCCAGTGCGGAATTCAGCCCACAGGTGCAGTGCGGGAGACCTGACACCAGCCATCAGACCCAGAACACTGCCACCAGAGCTGGGGCGAGTCCGCTCCGAATCCGGGCCAGCTCCCTTCCAAGATCTCGCTGCTTTCCAGGAGGGCTGGAGAGGAGAGGAGTGGAGAGGAGTTGATGGGGAGGTGGGGAGGTGCATTGACCCTCCTGTAGCAGGTGGGCAGACAGGAGAGGAGAGGAGAGAAGAGGAGGGTTGTTGCTTTTTCTGGCATGGAGCTCTGTTTGCCCAGGTGTGAAAATGTGTACACTGGGAGCCGGGCCCCTCCATCTGCCCCCTCCCTCGAGTGAGCGAGCGAGCAGGAGGGCGAGCTGCCCCTGCTGGCAGAGTGCCTTCCTGGGGGCCGCAGCAGGGTGACTCAGACTTTCTCCTGAAGGAGGAGGGTAACTGCTCCTGAGGGAACTCCCTGCTCACATCCACACCTCTATACAACCCCCACCCCCCCACCCCCCCCTCCCAGTAGGAACACACATGCACACACGCATACACACACGTCACCCTGTCCAGCCCGCCACTGGAGATGCAACGCATGGGACATACAAGGGAGCTGCTGCCATTGTTGAGCTAGAACTAAACGCCGAAGTTCTTAGTTCTGCCAGAACTCACCTGGATGTTCCAAAGCCATGGAATGGAACACTTGGAGAAGTCCAGAGTTTTGCTCCTTTTCAAAATCCTTTGAGTTGGTGACTTGGGACTCATGTCTGTGTGTGTGTGTGTGTGTGTGTGTGTGTGTGTGTATGTGTGTGTGCGTTGACTTACATAACCTAAGAGACTAGGAAGGTGGGGGTCACTCATTGGATTGAGGATGCAACTGTTGCAGGGTCCTTATTTCCAGAACATTGTGATGGGTTGGTATGTATTGATGCAGATTATAGCTAAGGTTAAACTGAAGCTCTCACATATATAGGCCTACAGTGTGTATCACCAGGTTATCTAATGATTTTATTTTAATACAACATAATACCCAGTTGTTCTGCAGATATATTTTAAGATGTAAATACTGATATTATATGATGATTGTACTTGCAAATCATAACTTTTTTTGGTTTGAGACAGATGTTGCATTGCTTATGGAGACAATATAAATGATGTTGGCAAACAATTTGTGCATTATGTCCCTATAATGTGTGCATAAAGCCTTGTCAACATACTTGTCATAAATGGTCATTAATGTTGGTAAATGTTTATGAAAGCACTGTCAGTGGTCTGAAAGTACCATGTTGTTTATTTGTGCCTATGTCAAGATGGGTGGTCATAAAATATCTTTTTGTGAGCTGAAATACATGTTGTGGAAGTAATATTGTCAATTTAAAATCTTTGCTATAGAACAAAATGTCAAAAAAAAAAAAAAAAAAGTCTAAGGTCATGGTCTGTCAGTGTCATTTTGGAGTGTTTTCTGTTCATGTGATATCTCATCTTTCCAATTTGATTTTCTGATACAAATGCACTGAATGGCAGAAAAAAAAAAGTTAGCAAGATGTCATCTCTAACTCTGTTTTAACCCCCTATAAACCCCCCACCCCCTCCCCTCAAAGTAACTGCACACATAAGCACTGTCTCCCTGTCATCACATCCCATCTGGAGCACTGTACACTCCACATTCACCGCCACTCATTCAGACCGGTGGATCTCTCTGCTAGTACTACACTTGACCCTCTGACATATGACTAACGTAACCATGTAATAAACATCTTGCAACCCGTTATAACAGTCAGTGTCTAACAATTCCATGGTGTCATGTTACTATAATTGATTATTATCATGACAGCTAGCCATAAAAGAATGTTTGGTGCCGTTTCAGCTTAACATCCTGTTACATACTATTGCAGCACCTAAAACTCTATGTGCTCTCGTGACAGCTGCCAGTATTACCACACTGGCGAATCAAGTTTATGGCATGGTGATACTAGTCCTATGACCTGAGGTTCATGTTCAGCTGTATCATTCTCTCTGTCCACATCTTAGGCAAAATGCACTTTTCTGGGCACATACCACATTTCTTTGTTAGAACTTCTAATTATTACTATTATTGTTAATTATAATATTGATATAATTATTAATTATTATATATTTTTTTGTTATGCAGTTGTTCTTTGCTCGTTACATTTTCACCGTTTCCAAAGTTGGATGGTTTAAGTGCTCTGGACCATTGTTGACATTAAGCCGGTCAATGCTGTTTTTAGTAGGTTCAGTAAAAGAAGAGAAAAGTGCTTAACTAAACCGAGTAACAATGTTAATTTTCTTGTCATGTATGGTGCATAAATAAAAACACTGGTTAAGTGAACATAAACCACAGCGACTTGGAGTGTACTTCCTTGGTCACAACCGCAAGCGCTTTGTACTTAGTGTGTGTGTTCACACC
Source organism: Tenualosa ilisha (assembly GCA_015244755.2). Lineage (NCBI taxonomy): Eukaryota > Metazoa > Chordata > Actinopteri > Clupeiformes > Clupeidae > Tenualosa > Tenualosa ilisha. The sequence continues at coordinate 1,256,614 of PYXC01001715.1, read as the reverse complement.
CTTGCAAGTGGCGATGACTTGGTCCGCTCACAAAACCCTAGCATTACATTCTGAGATAAAATGACAACACCAAAATAGCTGATCCTATTATCAGTACTGATCATGATGATTTCTGTGCAATGACTGTATATACTTTGTGTGTTGCTGTAATAGTCTAATATCCAATTGGGGAAAAAAATAAAAAATAAAACTTAGCCCAAGAGATAAATCGTACGTCAGATGTCAAAAAGATCAAATCCAATGTTAAAAGCTACTCTTCTACATAATATCTGGTATTCCATTATGTGTCTGTATTGCTACAGGCATGCAAGTTGCGTGACAAAAGGCTCCATTAACTGAAAACCTAATAATCTAGTTACGTGTTGATTATATGTTGACACAAGCAGGTAATATAAGACACTAAACACTTACTGCACAGCTCACTGGATACAGTCACAAGCAGTGAGTAAATACAAGTTACTTGTTCAAGTATGGTCAAGAGAGAGTAAAGAACAATACTGTTGCATTTTATATACATATTTAATATTTCGTAAATTTGCCAAAAAGGACAACCAGAGCCACCTAACCACATATGAATATTTACATTTGTTTTATGTACAGTATTATAATTTACTATCACAATTCATGGCATGAAACAAAATTCTCTGAAATAAAACTATTTGCAAAAATAATGAATTAAAATAACTTTTTTGGCCTTTTAAGATAAATAGACCTTTTGGTTGATTCTCTCAAAAGAAGAATCCTGACATAGAATATGAAATGTTTCACATAGACATTTAGCGCAGCCCTGACTTTCTATCCGCCATGGTCATAAATCTTCTGAAATAGGTCCTCCAACTACCCAAAAGCATATTCATTTTATATCATGTAAGCATAGAAATCAAGCAGCGGTGACTTCATATTTTTTTCTCTTCTGACAGATAGAGAGAAAGACGTTTGAAAGGAAACCCCCCTAACAAAATTAAAAACTTTAACTGAAGTTCATAAACTGACATTTCAGTTTCCAGCAGAGAGGTACACAGCCTCTCCAAAAAATGTATATATTCCACTACTACTAATCAAATAAAAATTAAATGAAAACAAACAAACAAAAAAAGCTCTGTACATGTAGGCGAATAGGGAATAAGTAGATACAAAGAGCTGGCAAAGAAAAAGGGTTTCTCCAAAAACATGTTCCTGCTCCACTCTAATGGGTACTGCATATAAAAAGCTGAGTCAGACCAACGTTGTATACTACTGATCGGAGAGCACTGGGAAGGTGACAGTCTTGACTGTAAAGAAGTGACTCAATGTGTTGCACTGGCTTCTCACCAATGCACTGATGAGATTTTAAAGGCTAAACGAGACACATTACATCAGTCAGTTTCAATAACAAGGGGACCGTTTCATCCCATTCTCTCTTGGCACATTTGCAAAGTAAAATTAAAGGGGAAATGAACCAAAACTCTCATACAGAATCTCTGGTGTGTTACGCTGCTTGAAGATAAGGATCCTTGTTAATAATGATGTCATATATTTTCCTAGATATGCTTACATACTGTAGTTAAAGCACCGTGAATCAGCTGGACTTTACATTCAGGCTTTGATTAATTCGTCCTTTTATTCCCCTGGGAGAGAAATGTCCACATGCTTGGGGGGGGGGGGGGGTGGCTATCCCTTCTGTGGCCTCCGTCACCATGACAGCAAACAAAATATCGTATTTTTTTGTCTTCACAATGCCCCAAGGAAATTCCTCCTTCTTTGCCACACTGCTTTTGGAAACCCAAACAAAATCTCAGAGAAAGTAAAAGTTCTTTTGACTTTTAAAAAATGCTCTCTAGATGCGAGAGCAGTTCTTTAGTTCTTCTGGTAGAAAAAAAGAACAATTTTTTTTTTTTGAAGAAAGAAACTGACAGCAGACAGCATCTGAGGATAGATGCGGAAACGGAAAGTGTGTGACCTTTGAGAGAGAAGGAGAGAGGGCTGATAAGGGGGTAAGTTCTTGGGAATTGAAGACGCAGAGGACATAGATACCGGAACAGAACTGGCCCTGATCTTACACCATTCCAATCGGATCGGGTCAGGGATTGGGAGGTGGATCTGGCAGATTCTGGCCCATATCTGCCATGGATCTGGCCTCGATCTGGTATGGACCCGATCATTATCCAACAAGGGTCCTGATCTTGATATGACAGATTCTAACTTGAACCGTGGATGGTTTTTGTCAGGATCTGACATGGTTTTTGGCTTCATATGCCATGGATCTGGTCTTGATCTAGCATGCTTGTGGCATTGATCCTGTCTTGATCTTGCATAGATCTGGAGAAGATCCATTCGCATCGGATCAGCGGCAGGTCTGTTACGGGTCTAGCTCCTCTCCTGGTTCCCCGGCGGTGCTAGCTGCTGTTCATCTCTCTCTCTCTCTCTCTCCCTCTCCCTCTCACCGCAGCTTGGACTTGCCATAAATGTTCCTCTGCACGGATAGCAAGCGCTCCACACAGGAGAGCCGTGTCTCGTGGAGGGAGGCATGCCACGTGGTGCCGGCCGGCCGGGCCTCCTCGCTGCGGCACAGCACGTAAGGCGTGGTGTCCGTACGACTCTGGATGTAGCCACTGCGCAGCAGGGACCGGCATAAGTGGCTCAGACGTTCCGTTCGACGAAGGATCAGGTGGGCTTTTCTATAGGAATAAGCACACACACACACACACACACACACACACACACACACATATACACACACAGGACAGACAGCAAGGCAATGAGGTTAGAGCTAGCAAAGTGTTACATATTGTACATACGTGTAGAGTAAATCCTACTCATACTTATGTACTTATTGGTACCAAAGCAAACAAATTCAATTAAACATACAGACAATAAAGACTAATAATCATATTAAACAAGTAAATAATAATGAATAAATAATAAATAATGTTATAACTAAAGCAGAACAAAACATAAATATGAAATTAAAATGTTTGATTCAAGAAATGAAATAAAATGCATGTGAAAATGATCAAATAGAAATAACTAAAATAGATAAAATGTTAACACAATGGCACAGGCGCATATAATGATTTCAAACCTGAATTTCAAACTAATTAATTAACAAAAAATTTGGGTACATGACACTGATATATGAGCATGAGCTGAGCCCAACTGCTACATGGTGTGACTAAGGAGCTGCTATTTTAGTTGGATCAAGAGGAAATTGGGGTACAGTTATTTTAGGCAAAAAAAGCAGGATCCAGAAGGTTCTGCCAAACACAGTTTCAACTCCAAACAAGCAATAGGATAACGTTTCTATGGCATTAAGTTGCTTTCTTAATAATAAGGTGGAAAGGAAAACCTGATGACTCAAATGACTACATGGAAACCTCTAGTGGGATTCTTTTGTGTTAGAAATTGATTTCTGTTGGACAATGCCAGAAAAAAGCAGTGGGGCCCATGAAAACCTGATCATGTCGGGTTATGTAACCCAAGAGAAGAAAATATCTATTTACAGTCACCAGAACAGGTCTAGATTGACCGCTCCACTGAGATGGCTGTGCTTTCCTCCCATGCTAAGTTTGATTGCACAGACACACACACACACACACACACACACACACACACACACACACAGGAAAAAAAGCTTCAGTTGGCTGTCTGTGGAGTCCTGCTGCAAGAGCCAAGCATTCTTGAGGCCATCTCAGGGTAGCCTGCTACCACAGTCCCTGTGTGCTCTAATAACATGGAGCTGTGGCAGGAAAACTTCCTCAGCCTACCTTACTGTTTTTCCCACTCACTATTTGCCCACTGTAAATATGATATGATACACACAACACTAAGTATCAAAACAATGTGGCAATGTCAGGTTTGTTTTAAAAGCCACATTGATTATCTATTGACATTAACACATTTACAGTGCAGTCTAAGCTTACTTCATCTCCCTGACTCTTTTGGCCTCCCATATCTGTTACGTCCTGTTTCAAAACTCTAGAAGGCTTTTATTTTCCTTTTCACTTTGTTTTCCCATTTGTGAGTATGTGTAGCCTATTGTATGTGAGGACTCGATATGTACAATTGGACTTATTGTAATACATACACATATCTATGCACATCTGCATACACAGAATGAAATGAAAAGCTCTGCAACTCTTCTGGACAGTGTACGAGTGCATTGAAGGTGTGTGTGTGTGTGTGTGTGTGTGTGTGTTTGTACATATGTGTGTGTTAGGGTTCTAACTACAAAACATGCTAAATAATAATTAATAATAAATAGACAACCCTATTTTTTGCCCATTCCCAACATTTAGGCTAATGTTAAATCTGTGGAACCCGTTGTATTCCTGAAATAGTTGAAGCTACTCCAGCTGGACCAGGCTAGCTCACTCTGCGTGTTACGAGCCATCACTAAAATTGATTCTCAGAGTAAATACAAATAGCATGATCTCTGGCGCTGTCTTGCGTGTCTGTAATTGAAAGTAAGTGAAATTTCAACACGGCTCTGCTGCATTAGCCAATCCAGAAATGTCCGCAGAGACACAGATACTCCTGCCAGCCACATATTTTGTGAATGCACGAAAGGATTCGTGCATTGTCATAGAAGACATATCTGACGTTTAAGCTAGGCTATACTATTTTGAAAGTGTCTCACAGATATAGTTCACCAAAATGACAAATGTTGCATAAATCTATAATGCCGATAATGTCTGCCCTATCAACTTGATCCAAGTCATTTAGAAGCAGTGACCCTCTAACCTTCCATCTCCAGGAGGAAATGGTCCACACTTTTTTTTGGCTAGGTCAGCTATCAGAGACAGAAATCTACACATTGGCTTCCATATTCAGCAACTGTGTAAGTCTGTGTTTTGTAAAAGCAATATCCGTTCACAGACTGGACAAACTGATAAAAGAGTCCAGGGGATTTATTTTTATTCTATTTTATTTTTGTTCATTTTTTTCCCTGTGTTTTTTTTTTTTTTTTTCTTGTGGATGGAATAGTGCCAGGTTATCCCATTACACTTGGCCACTGGGTCCCTTTTAAAAGGCACCACCAATAGAGCTTGGTCATAAATTACTCTTGCTGAGCCAAACACTGCCAATTCAAAGCCGTAAATAATAGTCTATCTTTCATCCAGACGCCTTCCACAACACTTCCCTCCTCTCCTTATGGCTACCTTCTCGAAATCATAAAACAAGCTGAATCTTCTCTTAAGCCAACCTAGTCCAAACTTATGGTGTAATTTATAGTCCTCGAAATGTGCTTCCTGGCAATGGCGGTTGGACTAAACAAAAACAACAGTGAAACCACAGTTTGGACCCCCTGAACCACAGAGGCTGCAGGGCTGGCACTGCCATTCGTGTTTGTCCTTCTCCATTTTCTCACAGAACTATGGACGCAAAGCTCCTCCATAGCATGACATAACACAGTGCTCTCGGGGCTGTCTTTTCAAGGGATGGTGGTGGTATGTGGTGTATGAGTATGTGGTGTGTGTATGTGTGTGTGTGTGTGTGTGTGTGTGTGTGTGTGTGTGTGTGTGTGTGTGCGTGTGTGCGTGAGAGTGTGTGCGTGTGCGTGTGTGTTTGTGTGATGAGACCTTTATGAGAATAAAGGAGTAAATGGATTGGAAGTTCAGTTTGTGTTCCTTCCACTGTCAGCTCTGGTGTTTGGGTTGGCCCAAAGTTGCCACTTCGGCAGTTCAGTTATAATTCGAAACAGGAAAAAATTTAACGTCAAAGTCAAACCCAACTTACCCAACATTCACCATGACAAGAAATGCCTGAGAGGCAGAATTTTAAATCTGCTTCATGGGAGACAAATATGCAATGTGTTGGTTACGTGTACTGGTGGGCATCTGTAGGGCAAGTGGTAAAAAAGACCAGAAGCTTCTCATCTGGTCTTTTTCTTCTTCTGCTATCCTGTCTCACATTTTTTGGATGAGAGACTGAAAACTTTTCTCCTTGATTTAAAGAGGAAAACATTGTAAGAACATGCTCTGTGGGCTGCAGCGGTGATGTAGATGGTAAAGGAGTTGTCTTTCAACTGTAGTGCTGCAGGTTTGACCCCAACTCCTTCTGACCCTATTGAAGTGTCCTTGGGCCCCATCAAAGTGTCTCAGTAACTAGGTTGGCACCTTGCATGGTAGCCTCTTTCACAACTACAGTATATACTGTAAGTGTGTGTTTGAATTGGTGAACATGAGACATGACACTGTGAAGCACTTTGACTGCTAAGAGGGGTAGAATAGCGCTGCGTAAATGCAGTCAATTTACCATTCACTCTACCGTTCACAAGTTTCTCTCACTGTCTGGATGCAAGTGAGAAGCTTCTCTGCTGAACCTAAAACTCGGATAGAGATGGGAAAAGAGAACAGCTGCTCTTTCAGGGTCTGCATGGAATACAACATAGACATGTATGTCAGATGAAGACCTCAAAATGCTGTGAAAAGGAGCAGCAGTATGCCATTCACAGGCATGCCCATAGTATACAGGCTTTGAGGTTGGGTGGAAACCAGTGAAGGTGCATGCATGTAAGACACACATAATGACTGTCCATTATTTCTTATCCTTATTTTTTGTTCCTCTCCCCTGGAGGGGAAGGGAGGCCACATTATAAAGGGCACAGCAATTGCAAGGCTGCAGATCTTCAGTGGGGATTCAGCAAGGCAAATACCCTGAGGCTGCAGGTCAGTGCCTTAATAACACAGAGACATGCCAGGCATGAGCCAGCATGACATCGGAGAGGAGATGGAGCTGCTTCTGCTCAGACAGCCGAGGGAATGACAGCCAAGGCCAAGGGCCAACGAGCGGCCAATGCTCTTAAGCAAGCCGTAAAATATACCCCCAACTTCAAAATATGCCACGCTGCAAAATTTATCTCATGAAATTATGGGCTGATATTCATTTTTGTTTGTTTTGTTTTGTTTTTGTTGTTGTTCTCAGCATCCACTAATAACTTGCTACACGGTATGTTAAATTGTGAATTGCTATAAGGTACTTATTCTTCAGGGCACTAGGCTACTGTATGTGAATTGGAGGAGGTCCTGAACACAGGGCTATTTTCTCTGACACAGAGATTAGGCAATGAGATGAACTGACCTTTTTACATGTCTGGAGTTTTTTTAAAGGCCAAGGCCAGGACCAGGGACCAAGGGGGGATTCCTGCAACCTATGCAGACAGCACAACTCTGGTTCAGATGATGATCATCCTGAATCCCAATGATCTGAGTTGCCTTTCAGGGCAGTTCTCTGCCACCAGTCCTGATAGTAAATGGCCTGGCTAATATTCAATAGGCCTAATCTGATTTGCATTGGCCTGCATCAGACTTGGCAGCAGCCTAGAGAACTATTTGCTGCACGTTGGAAAGGGCTCTGATCTGCCAGTCTTTCCATCAAATGCTCATGGGTTGCCACTCCTTCTGGGAGATCACATGCGCACAAGGGCTGTCAGTGGTCAGGATTGATGGGGCGGCCAGATCAATCAGAATAATGGCTACGGCATCGATAGGCTTTCTGGAACTCTCCGATGGTGAATGGTGACGTCTTCTAGCCTGCTCTACTTTATGACTGGGGGCATGATCAAGTTTTCCTCTCTCCTTGTATATTTTATGTATGGATGTTAGTGTCTGTGTTTGTGTGTGTGTGTATGTGTGTGTGTGTGTGTGTGTGTGTGTGTGTGTCTGTGTGTGAAAAGATGGAAGCCATTCATCAGCAATGTTCAAATGAAGCTGAATGAGACAAACAAACAAACAAACAAACAATAAATATTCAACACAAAAACGCACTCTTTCTAAATGCTTCTGAATGTGTGTGTATGTGTGTGTGTGTGTGTGTGTGTGTGTGTGTGTGTGTGTGTGTGTGTGCATGTGTTAATGAGAAACATATACTTACATATGTCAATAAAATGGATTGTACACTTTCATCCTGTTCCAAGGCCTAATTGATGTGGTTGCCTTATTGTTTTGCAAATATCTATCATACCAGTTCTGCACATAATCATATCTCTGTTTCTGTTGTTGTTGCTATACCCAGTCTTGTGTTGTTGCCCAGAAATAATGATGTCAAGCACTCTAAGAGTCTAATCTCTTCATAAATGCTTAAGTAAAAAAAAAAGTAATTCCTGCACTTGGACGTAAAACGCAGGTACCTATTCAGCATGAAATAAGAATAAAAAGGTAAATTAAAGGAAATAAAAACATGTGATGCACTTGAATAAAAAGAAAATATATTGCAGCACTGTGCAGATTTTTTTACGAGATTTATGTCCTTATGAGATGGTACTCCAATGGAACAACCCCGCTCATGATTGGTTTTATAGACTTGGATTTGCAGCGAAAGCCTAAACCAATATTTTTCAGTCCAAAATTACTGCTGACCATGGTGTTTCTCTCTCTCTCTCTCTCTCTCTGTGTGTGTGTGTGTGTGTGTGTGTGTGTGTGTGTGTGTGTGTGTGAGTGTGTGTCAAGAAGGATAGCAAAACGCGAGAGTGAGAGAGAGCATAGAGAGGAGGTAGAGTTAAGAACATAGTGACCATACCGACCGCAATGTTTACATATCTGTGTGTGTGAGTGTGAGTGTGTGTGTGTGTGTGTGTGTGTGTGTGTCTGCATGCATGTGTGTGTGCTTCTGTGTGCATATGCCTATGTATGTTTGTGTAGGGGTGTGGTGTGTGTGGTGTGTGTGTGTGTGTGTGTGTGTGTGTGTGTGTGTGTGTGAACACGGACACATGCATTTATGTATGGTGAGTGAGGGAGAGAGAGGGGAAAAGTCAAGTGAGCTGGAGGTAAACAAGTATTTAGGCAGCTCCGAGATGAAAGAGCGCACTCGTTTTCTGACGTCTGGAAAGGCTGAAACGAGCCCTGTTCTAAACCTCAGCCTCGTAAATGCCCCTGCTCCTCTGAAATCTACCTGAGCTGTGGGATCCCATTGGATCAGCCTATCGGCCTGCAAAACATCAGTGCAAAAACAAGAACAGCTGGGAAGAAGTGCCAGGCCGCAGCGCAATTTGTTTAGAAGTCAAACTCATTCAGGCCCACACCTTCGATCCCACATGATATGTGCCACCTTTTCAAGGGTTAAAGCTTTCAAAAATGTGCAGGAAAAGCAACAGAATATGAAGAAGAACCATATAGAACCATATAGAAACGCCTAAGTGCCGAGTTGTCCATATATCCTCTGACTCCCAATCTTCATTGATGTGGGTCTGATTCCCAGGCTGCTTCTAACCATCATTCACTCCCTCTTCTTCCCTGAGCATGACAGTCTGCCACAATGGACTTTAATCACAGACACTTCAAGCACAACACATGTGGGACACTAATTTAAATATTATACAATGTAATAAGTCGGGCAAAGAGCAAAATGTGTTGTGTGCATTAGACAAATAAAACTTTGAAGCACAGAGCTGAAGAGTTCATTCATCAGAGTGGTTTTATGCACATCCGAGCTATTTTGAGGCCAGGTGAAGGACAAAAGGTCCTGAAAAATTATAAAACATATTAAGCATTTGTTCGGAGTAGGTCCTGTTGGACCCTGTTGACTGAAGAGTGTAGCACTCTAGAATCTTTGGTTGGAACATTGCCATTGTGACCTCCGCACACTGGCTCAACATCCTTGTGGGGCGCTTTGAAATTTGACAATTTCATTTGCCCCAGCAGACCAGCGACACACTGCACGCAGCAAACATAGCATAGTAGCCTATGGTAACACCAAAGGATTTCATCAAAACAGAGCTGCCAGTTTGCTTGCCTATTCGATCTATGTTGTTCAAAATTCCCTCGTTCTTCCTACTGACAGCATTAAGGGAGCACGAACAACAGCGCCTTGGTTGGAAGTAACTCCGGATGATCGCTTCAAGATCTTTTCCATGTATTAAAAAAGCAACTGTATTTGGTTTAGTTATTAAATTTGACTCCATAGTTAAACATTAATCTCTGAAATTAGCCTAAACGAGATTAGGAGCACATTAATAAAATCATTTAATAAGCCAACTAGACTGGTTTGTAAGTAGTGTAACAGATCTGTAGTAGGGGTAAACATACATGGTTCTATCCACTACTCTGTCTCTCTTTTCCCCAGTGGACACCAGATTGCTACTGTGAGGGCTTCTATTATGGCCATTTTGAATGGTGCTGATTGTTTGCCATTTACACATTTCTCTCTGCTGATCTGAGTCTTGGCTTGGACTGATTGCCCAGCACAGCACCACACCACACCACACCGCACAGCACAGCACAGCACAGCACGGCACAGTGCAGAGTCTGCAGAGTAGCAGAGAGGCACACCACACCACAGGCATAGCTGAGGCATTCCTCTTCAGTTTAGGCAAATTCTTGGGCCAGTGGGTTTGACACGATACTGCGCTTCAAGCCAACTCTCAGACGTCTCCAAGAGAGATTCCAGGATGTAGAAAATACCAAGAGTCATGCTCCCCAACAGTGCACTGATTTGGCTTGTCTGTGTGTGTGTGTGTGTGTGTGTGTGTGTGTGTGTGTGTGTGTGTGTGTGTGTGTGTGTGTGTATGTGTGTGTGTGTACGTGTGTGTGCATGTGTACGCGTGTGTGTGTGTGTGTGTCTTTCCACAATCTCTGGTGTAAGCCATGGCATGGAGTTTACAGGGAATCCAAATTGAATTTGTGGTAGACCAATAGCATACGATTTCTTCACTGGACACACAATTGGACTCATTCTTGTGGTGTTCTCATGTCACAGTCTCCCATGAATGCTTGAGTTTGTTCAGATATGACGACCAAAATGTTAAACAATCCTCAGGTGGTCACATAGGGCCCTGTGAATGTGGACGAGGAAAACACCCTGTGAACTAGGACCTGGGGGGTGAGAAAGTGTTTCTAATAAACTTCACTGTATATTTAGTACTAGTGAAGAAGGATGCTTCATTGCTGTACTAACAGTAAACATGCTATACTGTGTTAAAGAAAAGTTTGGACCATTTCAACCTGTTCTTTGAGTGCTGTCGGCAGGGAAAAAAGAACGATGAAATTTTGCTCAGCATACACCAAATAGCAAACCAGCAGCTAACACTAACTGACCAGGGCAAGGAAAATTAAACTGAAAGTGAGTTTCTGTGCCCCGTTCAGTTAGCGTTAATGAATTGAAATCCTCTGGCCTGTTCCTTTCAGCTATGCTATGCTGTGTTACATGATGTTATATATATATATATATATATAGTATACACTATGTTTTGGAGAATAAGAGAAACCACTGTTTTTCTACTTATATACGATTATTGGATAGTTTTGTGGTCAAGTCAAATATATTTCATAACTTCAAAAGCTTCACAATTCATTATTAGATGAAGTTATGTTCAGCTGTAAACAGTAACATCACCTTGCAGCTGGTTCTTAAAATGGCATAATGAATAAACAAACAAACAAACAAACAACCAGGTGAGTCTGTGTAAAGGCAAGACACATGGGTGTTTATGTTTACCTTGGCCCAAGCTCATCCTCGCTCCTCCACACAAAGTCTCCAAACTTCTCATAGTGGGAGTTGTAGTGGTGCTGTACCCGGTAAAGCAAAGGTGGAGGGATCTCCATCAGCGTGTTATAGGCCATCTGTTGCTCCTTACCGCTGGTGTAGCCGTTATACAGGTTATACACCTTATCAGCTAACTCTGCCATTGGCAAAGAGAGAGAAAGAGAGGGGAAGAATGAGTGTGACTGTGTGTGTGTGTGTGTGTGTGTGTGTGCCTGTGTGTGTGAGACAAAGATTTATCTGTTATCTTTGGTAGGTGCGGAGGAAACTGAGGATTAAGTAAATAACAGTAAGGAAGGCCAATGTAATGTTCATTCCTGTTTCCCAAGTTTTTTAAGTTCTGGCTCTTGAAAACAACTTTGTCCTTGATGGAGGATGGATGTTTGAGAGCCAGGAAATTGGGATGCTACTGCATTTTCAGCTGTGTGTGCATGCGTGAGGTGCTTCTGAGGCTGAATGAGCTCATCGGACCCAGAGCATTAACTGACAAGGCCAAGCTCTAGTCTACAGCATTCAGTATGAGCCACAGAGAAGAACAGAAGCACAGTTAACAAGAGAGAACAAGACAGAGAGAAAGAGAGAGAGAGAGAGAGAGGAAAAATGTCAGACGGAGGAGGTTAAAGAGAGACGTACCTTCTGCTCGGCTGTCATCCACCATGTGACAGGAAGTTCGCACTGTCACAGAGCTGGCTTCTGAACGGCTGCCACGGCTGTCAATGGCATACAGAGTGAACCTACGGCAAGCCGAAGGGGACAGTGTCACAGATACAGATATTGTGGGAGAAATACAAAAGCACTTTTAGTCATCTGTTGGGCATCCAGTCGAAAAAGCCTACTCCTAGTGAATGCTTTTATTTTTAGAGTGCTTTAACCGTCATCGTCACATGTGAGGACTTTGCCACCCGTGACATCGCAATGGGGAGGGTAAACGTGGTCAGAACAGTAAGAAAAAAAAAAAAGAAAGGAAGGACAACTCCTGAAATAGTTTATGCTGACGTGTGGGTTACCAATCTACTTTTCCAATCTACTTTTCCGTCTGACGTCATACACCAGGAGATCCACGTCAGTGCCTTCTGTGACAGCCTCTCTCGAAAGATACGGAACTCTCCTTTCCAAAACATCCCCATAACTCACAACAGGCCTGCCGTTTTGTATGTGTGTGTGTGTGTGTCCGCACGCACGTGTGTGCATGTTTGTGTATGAGAAGCAAGCTACGGATTCCAGGGGGATTAAGTTACGGCTCCAAACGACCCTGGCACTTGATGCAGAAAAGCAGCCATTAAGACTAACAGCCGCTTAAATGGGGCACCCACTTCGCATAATGACGGAGTTCCGTTCCCTGAAACGCGAAACATATTAAAGGCAAAGCGAGGGGACCCGGCATCTCCCGGACCACCCAGCACAGCCAGCGCTGCTTTGGGTAGCCCCCGAGGAAGGGCCTCTAATGTGGGAGAGAGAAAGACGGAACTCTACCGCCTGGGCATTAGGCAAGACATCCAGCCAAGCCAAGTGTAGTCCGGGGCCCCAGCATGGGGCAGGGCCGCACAGCATGCTGGGATATGCCTCCAGACCAGAAAGGAGGCCCAAGGACTCCTGACAAGCTTAGAGGATGTTAGTGTAAACATCCCTGGTCTGTACTTTAATGCTGCACTTTTGGAGCACCTGGGGTATCTGGGACATTGCTTTATTCTGTTATACTGCTTTTGAGCTCATGAACTACAAACAATGTTAGTTCCTTCTGGAACATTACCTTTTTTTTTTTTTTTTTTTTTTTTTTTACTAAGGTTGATATTGGGAAATGAGTAGTAAAAAACATGCTTTCTAATTCTGCTGTCTAATAGTATACAGATTCCCCTGTGATATTGTTCCCTCTGTGACCTTGCAGGTCTGATTGTGTTATAAAAGAACTAAGAAGTATTCATATTACTGTAAAATTAAGCCTCTCTCTCTCTTTACAAGTATTGCCCAGTACTTTGAGCATAACAAAGTAGAGAGTGAGTAAAGCCTGCTCTAATGCTTGAGTTGTCTGATTGTCATGTTAAAACACACACACACACACACACACACACACACACACAGACAGAAGACAGACTACTATCATGCTATGTGCCACTACAAAAAATGAGTGTAGATACACATATGCTGAAGCAACATACACATACACATGCACACACACACACACATTGCACATGCACACACACACACACGCACACACACATGGACAGACAAACAGACAGAGACAGATCAAACTTAGTCATGTTACATGCAATACATGTGGCCAATGGGCTTGAAGCCATAGAGCACTACTTCAAAAATGCCATGACACCAGTCCTCCTCTTCAATAAAGGGAGCTGTGCTTAGGGCTCCTATCCCAATAACACATTCAGTGCGGGACTAGTGTGTGTATGTGTGACTGGCTGCCACTCTGTGAAGTGTGAGTGTATGTGTTTGTGTGTGTGTGTGTGTGTGTGTGTGTGTGTGTGTGTCTGTGTTTGTCCTCAGCCGTTCACGCATCCCTGTGTGAACTGACATCGCTAGATTGTTCCGTTCGGCTGTCTGTGTTTACTGTCACTTTCATCTCCTCTGCAGAAGGCTCATGATGGCTATTCCAATTTCCACATTTCTCTCTTCTCTATCATTCTCTCTCTCTCTCTCCTTCATTTTCTCTATCTCTCCTCTCTGCTTCTGCTTTTGTTGGCTCCTTCACAGCAGACCCTTCACAGATTCTTCACAGTAGATTAGAAGGGGAGCATTTACCCACTTTACTTCACAGATACTTCACAGTAGATTAGAAGAAGAGCATTTACCCACTCTGTTTATAATTCACTGAAGCTTCAAACTAGCACCGCCAAAGAGATCGCTTACTGGAGAAAGATGACAACAATCTGTCATCTCCATGACAAACAGGAAGCTGAAAATAATGTATCAAGCTGTGACATTTGCAGCTTTGATTTATTATTATTTTTTTTTCATTTCATTTAACTTTTTTTTATTATTTTTTTATCACAACCAGCTAACAGCTTGTTGAGTTTCTCATCACGACAACAATAATATCTACAATTTACACGCTTGTTGCTTAATGCAAGAAGCCAGACATTCATCTTTCTGCACGCACTTGCCTCTCTGTGTGCAAGTGTGTGTGTGTGTGTGTGTATGTGTGTGTGTGTGTGTGTGTGTTGTCAGTAAGATTCTGCCAAGAGTGAGGTCCCAAAACACTTAGATGTCTTCTTCAATCAGGAGAACCATTAAAATGACACTCTTCAGTGGGATTTCTTCAAAACATACCATGAATACTCATAAACACCATACACACACACACACACACACACACACACACACACACACATTTCCACACTCGCACACACAGCTCAACCGGAACATAGGCCAGCAGCATCTCTGCAAAAAAAAACAAAGACGGACGCTTCAACACAGAGGATGATGGAAACAATGAAGAAATGAGATGACAAAAGATAAACAAACTCACAGGCACGCACGCACGCACGCGGACACACACACACGTACACACACACACACACAACCCACATAATATCAATTGAGACTCAATTCTAAAGCACTTGGATCCCCACAAAGAACACTTGAAAGTGGTACAGTCGTTGTGTTTTGAAAGACATATTCTAATACCACCAACTGATTGTTTTGTTTGTAATCTGGGCTGTTTAGACATTTTTCACATAGTTTGTCCGATCTTGTTATTCATCTGCAGAGAAGTGTGGTATTGCCCTGAACCTCACTAAAGACATAATGCTCAGTGCTGGCCAGCACACACCGACACCAAGCCCAGCATAACAATGCTGCGTCGAACAATCACATTGTTTAAATTATGTGGTCACATAGCAGGCCAATGAATGAACACGGCCTGCGTGTCTGTGTGGTGTGTGTGTGAGAGTGAGAGAGAGAAAGAGAAAGAGAGAGAGAGAGAGAGAGAGAGAGAGAGAGAGAGAGAGAGAGAGAGAGAGAGAGAGAGAGAGAGAGAGAGTGTGTGTTTGTATCCTCATCCGTTGTGTATTTTAATCACACAGTTTGCCGAGTTTCGTGTTGGACTGCAGACACTGATGGCAAGGCTGGAGCTGTTTTGCTGGCCTGAGTGCAGCGGTTGCTGCTGATGACAGGTATGCTTGTGGGCTGCCTAATAGGCCTGATATGCTTTGCTAACAGGCTCTAGTGTAAGGCTCACTGTGCAGAACTTGGAGGAGATACAGGGACCCTTAGCCACAATGACTCAATTATCATGTGCCTTTATGGATCCACTGGTATTCATTCAGAAAGTTGTTGTTTTTTTTTTTTTCTCTCACTCTTTCACACACACACACACACACATATGCACACACACACACACACACACACTCATGACAGTCACCATCACAATTATTGTCTCAGATTGTGTCATTGGAAGCCATGGGAAAAAAGTCTCTCTCTCTCTTTCTCTTTCTCTCTCTCTCTTAACTCTCTCTCTCTTCCTCTTTCTGTCATTTTCTCTCCATCTGTCTCTCCTTTCAGATAGACAGGTTGTCAGACAGTGTGTGTGTACAGGGATTTGATGAGAAGAGGGTAGTCAGACTGTGTGTGTGTGTGTGTGTGTGTGTGTGTGTGTGTGTGTGTGTGTGTGTGTGTGTGTGCATGTTTTTGTGTGTGTGCATATGTGTGATGACCTGTGACTGGTCAGGCCTGCTGATGAGGGGATGGAAATATACTGGGAAAACACAATATTAATCACACACACAGATACACACACACACACACACACAAACAGAGACAAACACAAACACACACACACAAACACACACACACATTGTTTCACTCTGTCTCTGTACACCTTTTACTAACAGTTGTGTCTTCTATGCAGCACTTCTTAGATAGGATCCATCTATTTACAGGATATTTATACCCTGATACTTAAAACAGAGAGGGTCTCTAACCAAACATGGACCCACCACAGTACCATTTCTCAGCAGGCCATCAACCCGATGAGGCTGGTTATTTAGGATAATTGCTCTTTTTTATGCATATAACAGTACGTTTTGAGGTGAGGTTGACGGCCAAGTTAACTCAGCCGAGTCGACTGCCACACTAGACATCCCAGTGTGTCTGAAGCCAGGCAGACAAACAGCCATATCTGTATACACACAAACACACACACAC
>PYXC01001715.1:1220000-1235000 GCA_015244755.2 Tenualosa ilisha | reverse complement strand
GGATGTGGCAGCGGACTACCCTCCCGCCCTCCCCCCCCTGCAAGCCAGCACTGCCTGCCCTCCTGCTCCATCACAGCAAATATTTGTCCAAATATTTTTTCTTATTTTTTTCTCTCTCTTTCTTTCTTTTTTTCCCTCAGAAAGCCTAATGGAAAAAGGTGCTAAAAGAACCAGTTAGCTTAGGCGAGGTTAGAGTCCTGTATCAGTGCTGGCATTCAGAGACTCCAACTAATTTATACTGCTTACGAGTGTGAAAAAGAATGTCAAGAAACTGTTAAGCGACTGCATTTGGGAATCCTTTATCCAAAGTGGCATTGGTAATACCACAGAGCAGCTTGTGATCCCTATGACTACCAGACCAGGGAAGTGCTGCTGAGCACACTGGCTTGGCGCGGCTAAAGGACCGAGGCTCGGTTTGTCAACACACAACCTCCTGGAGTCCCAGAGACTCACGCCGTCTGTTTGCTCCGTGCTAATATCCTGTCAAAACAACCCCAACGAAAACAAACGCAAAAGAGGAAATGCTGTTCTGACACAGAGAGAAAGAGAAGCAACCTAAAATGTCCTCCTTGATTTTGGTAAATACAGAGAAACATGCTAGCACGCTGACTCTCTTTCCCTCCTGGTGTGTTAGCAGACAACTGTGATCATTGGCTCAAATCAACCAGGGGTCCGTTTCCCAGAAGCGTAGTTGCAAACTAAGTTAGTCTGCTTTTAGTCTGGATAATCAGTGCAGAGCTTTGGTTACTGTGTTTATTGGTTATGTGCAGGCCTGGCCATTGGCTCTGCATAGTTTTAGTACCAAATCTGAGTTACACAATCCAAGATGGCAGCAATCATCTTTCTGAACCACATGGGCAGAAGAAGAATTAGAAGCATTATCCACTGAGTTCTTTAGCATCATGGAACTGATTGTACATGGTGCCTGTGGTGACAACTCAGGCTCTGACCAGTACTAAACTAAGGTTAGTCAACTTATCAGCTATTAACTAATCAAGTGTGTGCAAATGTTGTTAAGAGTGCTTTCTTTGAACTCTCACAATGTAAATGTTTTTGAGTGATTTTGACAGGAATGCGTCCGTCCGGCATCCATGTGATGTCCAACCAGAGGTAACTCCTCAAAAAGTCTGTGTGTTTGTGTGAGTGAGTGTGTGTGTGTGTGTGGTGTGTGTGTGTGTGTGTGTGTCTTTGAAAATGTGGGGAAATGATTCACGCCTGGCCCAGCTCTGGCCAACAGTTGGTCTTACTTACCTGTAAAGGCTGTCAGGCTCCAGACACTTGAAGACCAGCGTGTAGAGTGCAGGGTGTGAGCTGTCTGCGCTTCGTCTCCCGGCAACCACACATGACGAGCCCAGCCCTGAGAACAGGTCATCTACTAGACTCAGAACCTCCCCTGGAGAGAGAGAGAGAAAGAAAGCAAGAAAGAAAGAAAGAAAGAAAGAAAAAAAATAAAGAGGTGAGTCATGATTTCCACTACAGACACACACACACACACACACACACACACACACACACACACACCACCATCCACCTCCCCAGACCTTTCACACCGCACCAGAATAGAGAGCTGCTGGCATGGAAATGACAGTGTGAGCGTGAGATGCTTTTCCATGGTTGCTCCAGGAGACGGCCTCTTATGCTGGTAAAAGACTTCCTGTAGCACGTAGCCCTGCTGCCCACTGCCTGTTACCCCCAGCACAAGCAACCCAAACTAGTTTGGTCAACACAGCTGAGGTAAGAGGTTTCCTCTTATACTGTTACATTGACGACTCCCTGACCTGTTTGGCATAAGCATATGAGCGTGCATACACATGCCTGGACACACACACACACACACAAACACACATAGACACACAACTGCATTCACAAAAAGAGACAAGTTGAAGGTGTCAAAGGAAACATCTTTCATGTGAGCTTACGGGAACGAAGCCTGCTGAAAACACTTCCCAGCAATGTGAGCGGATGGACAGAGGAGGACAGAAAAGGAAGAAGAAGAAGAAAAATAACACAGTGTGGAAAACAAGAGAAAAAGAGAAAGAGAGAGAGGCCTGTCAAAACAGCCCTGAGTGCTGACGGACTTCAGGAACTGAGGCGGGGGTCACAGGAGCCCAAGCGGAGGCCTAGAGGCCCCTTGTCCTCGCTATCCTCTCAGCCCCACGCACCCCCACCCCCACCCCTCTCTCTCTCTCTCGCTCGCTCTCTCTCTCTCTTTCTGCAGCCAGTGCCAGGGTCTAAATACAACACATACAGGATGCCTCCACAGACAGACAGACAGATAGACAGGGGGATACACACACACACACACACACACACACACACACACACACACACAAACACACACACACACAGACATAGACACGGACACACACACACACACCCAAGACAAACATACACACAGACAGAGATAAACACACACGCACAGACACACACATGCACACACACACAAGAGAGGCTGCAGACTGAGGTTGCATAAGGAGGCCAACAGTGGAAAAAAAAGAAAAGAGAAAGAGAAGAATGGGCGAATGAATGATTTGCCATTTCCTCAGGGGGAAAAAAAAGAGAGGAGTTTGTATATAGATGGGGCTTCCTGACTACATTCCAGCACCTCGCGGAGTCAGGAGCCAACTTTTTATAAGGTCCCAAAACACCCTCCACTTTGTATGTGAGGAACGCATGGCCGCAGAACATGTAAAATCCTGTGTATTTTACAAAGTCATTAGAAATTAATGAAACCCCAAAATATAACTGCCCCCCCCTCCCAGTTATGTTTAAAAATAAAATAAAACAAATAAATGTTGATAAAATCAAAAGACAAACAAAAGATCATAATTCCACATGCAGAAAACGAACATGAAAAATATTTCCCTCAGGATGCTGTTCACTTTAGTTCAACATTATTATTTTTTCTGAGACCCCAACAATAAAAAACCACAAAGTTGTATGGTCTATATGATCCAGTGTTTCACCCAGCCGAGAGGAGGAGAACAAAGAAAGAGGGATAGAGAGAGAACTCCATATTCTTTGTCTGATGATCATTCCCATAATACCAACAGAACAGTTCTGCCCGCAGGGACTTAGGGTTATGTTGTGGTGTGTGTGCATGTGTGTTTTGTGTACGTCTGCATGTGTGTACATATGAGTCCATGAGTTCATGCTGTTATTTGTGTGTGTGTGTGTGTGTGTGTGTGTGTCTCTGTGTGTGTATGAGCGTGTGTAGATATTCCACAATTCTTTCCAGGACATCTTGTGTCCCTGAATGAGAGATGCACAGATACCGAGAGCATCCTTGAGTGCTCTTTGTCTTGGATAAAGAAATGAAACAGTAAGTCATCTCTCATCAGTCCAGAGCAGACGACCCTCCCCGCTCATGCGTCACACTTTTTGCATTCTCGAACAGTTTCGTAAAGTTTTTTTGAACACCTGCCATTGAAATATACATGGGGGGTTGAGGGGCTTATCAGTGTCACGGAAAATAGCTAATTCGTTATCATTGATATGACGATCATAATCATCACAATCACCGTCATCGTGGCTGTCGTCATATCGGGAATGTCTAGGTTAACTGCTGAGCACACGGTTGATTATGTTAGATAATGACACGCCCATTAACGTCACTCGCCTGTTCTAAGTGCATGCTTGGCAAAAAATCTCACCTTTAAAGCAAACATTCCTTTCCTCCTGCCAATGCCGTGACCTCAGACGGTTTTAAGGGGCTGTTCTCGACAGTAAAAAAAAAGAAAAAAAAAAAACGTAGAAATGCTACGCATGTCGGCTCGCTTTGATGCGCTCTGGCAGGACGAGCCAGGCATTTGACAGAAGCCATGCCGCTTTGGCACACACACATACACACACACACAAACACACACATATACACACACACACACATACACACACACAAAAGCCATCTCTGGGCCCGGGATGCTCTGGCTTTGATCTGCTTTGGGCCAGAGCTGTCTGCAGCCCGGCCAGCCAGAGGTCTGTAAACATCCCGGTTATGATGTTACCGTACGTGTGGCCTTGACCTTTAAAACTATGGGGTTTGTTCGAATCTATGTATTATTTCTGGAGTTCCACTGTGGGCTCTTATGTTTTGCTACTTTAAACTCTTCTTTATGATATATATACCCTTCAGCTCCAGCCCACCTGGTCTATGACAAACATTAGTATAATTGCTGCGTTATCTGGAACACTATGTTTAAAAAAAAAAAAAAAAAAAAAAAAAAAAAACATGGCTTGGTTCCAATCACTACATACTTTATCAACTATTATGAAATGAAAATGTTGATTTCTTAACATGTCAAAAAGAAAAATTATCAATGGCCATTGGAACATTACCAAACATCATCTGCAAAGACTCAAATGCCAGGAACGCTACGTTTCTACACCGTTGTTGCTTTAAAAAAAATAATAAAATAAATTAAAAAATGAGTCAGTCGTGGCGCTTGACGTGAGGCTGGAGATATTTAAGACTTGACCAAACGTTATTTGGACTGTTCTCAGAAGTCCTTCCCCTCGTTCACACAAATATGAATGGAATGTTTCCAAGAACACCAAACATTGTGATGACTTCAAGGAGAAAGAACATATGTTTTATTTTTTAAAAAAGGAGAGAGACGGATCATGAAATAGATAAAAGGATTCAAAAAAGGGCTGTTGAAGTTTTGTTTGCCTGGATGTGGTTTGGGCAGGAATAATATCTTTGTATGGACAATCACAAGAAGTCATCGGCCCGATCCATGACTGAGAGTAAAGTAACTGTAGCCACCCAAGGTTCATCTGATCGTGATGGCTTTCAATTATGATTCAATCACACACACACAGACACAACACACACAAACACATACACACACACACACACACGCAAACAAACAAACACATACACACACACACACACAGAGACTAAGTGGATTCCCATTGATGCCTTTATCCACCACCAGCTTGTGCTTAGCAGGACAAACTCCTGAAACCTGTGTGTATGTGTGTGTGTGCTTGTTTTGATGGGCGATACAAGACAGATTGAGAATGAGTGCCGTGTGTGTATGTGTGTGTATGTGTCTCATTAAAACTGCATCAGTTTCATTCCCCGCTGACCTCCTGCACACACATCTCTGTGTGCTGGCATGCACGCTTCTGCACCACTGACAAACTACTCAAAGCAGCTGACAGCCAGCTGATTTGGCCCTCACTGCTCACACTCCAGATGGTGATGGCATCATCCTCTCTCTCACTCTGTCTATCTCTCATTCTCTTTTTCTCTCTGTGTCTCTCTCAGACTCTCACACTCTCTCACTCTCTTTTCCCTCTGCCTTTCTCTTTCTCTCCCCCACCCCCCGCCCCCGCTCTCATTCTCACTCTCCTTCTCTGTCTCTCATCCTTTCTCACTCTTTCTTCATCTTTCACAGTTTAGCTGTCCCCTTCGCTCTCGCACACGCGTGCACGCACACACACACACACACACACACGCACACGCGCACACACACACACACGCACACGCGCACACACACACACACACACACACACACACATGGTAACCTTGTGCTTCCTTCCATCAGTTTGAAGAGGAGGAGGGAGCAAAGATCTGACCCAAAAAGTTGCAACCATCCAGATGTTACACGAAAAGCAGGCTGATTAGCCATTGAGGTGCGCCCTTCTGAATGTCAAAGCCTTTTTCCGATTTGCACATCTGTAAAGCTACTTTCTGACTGCATTACGCTTGAATTTAAATCTGTTAAAATTGTTCCTTCTGATGCCTGGATGGACAGTCGCCTCGTGACAAAAGTTGCAGATGAACAGACCTAATTACGAAGAGTAGCTTCACAACATGCAAATGATAGCAGTGGGGTAGCAGCAAACCATCTCCTTTGAGGTGTAACAGCCACTCTGCTTTGCATCAAGACAGCATTACCACCTCAAATGGGCGTCATTTTCTGCCGGCCCATCGGTGTGTCATCTGTTTTAAGTGTGCGCTACTCAGCCAACGTCTGAGAGGCACCAGCGGTGTGTGTCACTGAGTACGACAGGCTCAGCCCAGCGAGCGGTGGCCACACCTCTAGAGGAGAGAGGCATTGCGTCACCAGCACCTGTCTCTGCAGTGCAACTTCTGACACTGCAACCACAGACTGGAATAGAACGCAAAAAACTGAGATTTTCCGCACTCCATGCAGTTATGGTTAACCTCTTCGTTCTCAACAGACCATATGGGCCCCAATAATACATACATAAATAAATAAAACAGGGCAAGTGGCGGACAGTGAATACGGGGAAAGCTGTCTTTGTATGACCCCCTTGAGTAATGCCTTTGTTTATTCACGATAAAGATTGTGCACTGAAGACAAGACAGCCACACACCAGCAGATAACAGGGCTGCATTGAAATAATGCTAATATATGTATGTATGATTGGATTTAGGGTGACAGAGTCATGCCTTATGTCATCATTCTGCAAGGATCTAGGGAGACAGAAGGGGCTTGAAAACTCCCCCACCCTCCTAACAAAAAAGTTTGAGAATCAGTGGGTTAATGCTACTCAAATGATCACACCTCTTTCCACATATGTTCTCCCTCATTTATAACAAAAGCTACACTTGGCTACTCATAATACTGCATTTGCCTGTGCATTTTGCATTTGCACTACAGACTCAGACACAGTCCTTTCATTATCATTGTAAACTTGTTGACCCTTGTTGTGTTAAGTCCCGCCTCTGTTCCACACACTTCATCCCTCTCTCCAGCTTTCCTCCAACCTCTCTTTTTTCTGTCCTGTTCTTCTTCTGCACTTCCTTCATCCATCCCTCAATCTCTCTCTATGTCTCTCTCTCTCTCTCTACTCCACCTCTTTCTTTCTCAGCATCCTTCTATTTAGTTTCTTCCCTCATTAGGTTTTAATTCTTTCACTCCCTCTTACTATTATTCCTCCCATCTCATCACTCTCCTGTCTTTTTCTCCATCACTCTTTTTCTCTCTCTCTCCCGTACTCCCTCTCTTCCAGTCTTCCCACTCTTTCACTCCACCCCTTCCTCCCTGAGCCCTACACAACTGTTTCTCTCTCTCCTTTCACTGTTCTGCTCTCCTCTGTTCCCTCTTTCTGTCCCTCTCTCTTTTTCTAGTCTCACTCTCTCCATCTTTCTTCCCATTTCTACCCAGCTCTCCATCTCTCTCCCTAACCCTCACTTTCCCCCTCTTGCTCTCCTCTCTCTCTCTCTCTCTCTTTCTCTCTCCTTCTCTCCTCCTCCCCCATCTTTCTCCTCTCCCGTACTGGGCCCCTCAGCTGGCTGTTGCCCCAGAACCCTGCGTGTGTCGCTGCCTGTCTGCCCTCTGCCTCCTCCAGCACCACCACCATCCTCCTCCTTCATCTCCTCCTCCTCCTCCTCCTCCTCCTCCTCCTTCGCCCTCTCTGGTTCTCCCCCGCCAGGATGGGGCAGCTGGCAAAGAGAGGACCAGCCTGAGCCAGAGGCACAGAGGCAGGGGCAGAAGCAGAAGCAGAAGCAGAGGCAGAGCAGGCTTTTACCTCAGATCACCCCTCTCTCGGCTAACACCTCCACCTCAGCGGGACCCACCACGCTCCAGCACCACCAATACCAACACCACCTCCACCACAAGCACCACCGCCATGTGTGAGTAGGAGGGGAGAGAGAGAGAGAGAGAGAGAGAGAGAGAGAGACCTTCCAGCTAACAACTCCAGCTTACCAGGTTCTTATGCAGATGTAGTAGCTGACGTCATAAACTAAATTGGGCCCAGCCTGGCAAGAGAAAAAGCTTAATGGTACACCAGGTTGTCAGCTGGAGGGGAAAATAAATAACTAGAGGACTTCTTGTCAAGGTGGCACACAATTATTGCAAAACTTTTGAATTTCAAAATAGGCCACATAACACAGTATATGTATAGGTTATCAAAGGATACCACTGGCTACTCCGTACTCATATATATACTATACATATATATATGTATATATATATATATATATATATATATATATATATATATATATATATATATATATATATATATAGAGAGAGAGAGAGAGAGAGAGAGAGAGAGAGAGAGAGAGAGAGAGAGAGAGAGAAAGAGAGAGAGAGAGAGAGAGAGAGAGATTAGAATTATATGTTTATAATAATAATAATGCTAGTAATATCACCCTAATTGTAATTGGACTGTTTTGATTTGATGTTAACCTACTTACTTGACAAAAGTCAACCAAACTGCGATGCAACAAAAGTTACCGGGAACTAACAATAACTGCAAGCTAATTTTTGATTTCTGCAAATATATGAAGGTGGGCTTTTTGTGAACAGTTTAACATGTAGGTGTGAACTCCTCAAACAGACCCAGAGGGAGGGAGAGGAGAGAGGAGAGCTCCCCGTGCCCTTGTCTCTGGCCGCCTCCACCAGACAGAGTGGATTAGAGGTGTGCTGGAGATGGATGAGGCTGTCAGGGTGACCTTTTCCAGTTTCCTGGTTGCTCCGAGTGTCTAGAGCCTCTGAGGCTCTGCAACGAGGGCACTGAGATGCGTGAAATGCCACGGATGACCCCTCCAACCCCCCCTCCCCCAACCCCCCAAGCCACGTCTCTCTTTTTCCAATGGCAGAATCCTGCCAGTGCCCGCCAGTGCATGGTGCCTGTCTTCTGGGATTAGCTCGGACGAGGATGGAGCTGGAGATGTAATAAAAAATACATCTTTTTTATTCCGTAATCAGTCTTAATGCTTTCAACATCAGCGCAGTATCAAGCTCGGAGAAAATGGCCAAACCAGAATTCCTCCTTGATGACCAAAGGCACGTTATAAATAGTAATAGAAAACTATAAAACTCGAACCGCTTTAAAAAACACCGGTATGAATCCGGGAATGCGCAGAGTGGTAGATATCCTCTAGGATACTCGATCTCTTTTAACAACACATGGCGTAATGATGGGGTGTCACAAATGACGGTAAACTTATATGGATTTAAAAGTAAATACAAGGAAATCTCTCAATGCCATTTCCAGGATCTTCCTTGAGGAACACAGGCAAGGGGGAGAGAAGACTGGAAGATCATCTGAAGAAGGTGCACCTGGTGGAGGCCCGTTGCCTGGTACATGTGCGGGTTATGTCAGATCGTCTGGTCGTCTGATCGTCTCGGCAAGAAACAGCTGGGGTGGATTAGTGGAGAAATTCTATTCCAGGGGAAGAGTATAGCGTGATGTGGCGTTAACACGCCGATTAGGACCTCACGGTCTATGGAGGACGACTTCCCTGCATAGTGCATGGCCTGCAGAGGCAAAGCATCTGCAGACACGAGGAAGGCTAGGTCTGAAACACCCATACAGGCATACATGCACTGAAAAGTGCACACACACACACACACACACACGCACACACACACATTGTGAAAAAGAGAAGAAAGGCCTTTTATCCTCAGTTTTTGGCTTATGTCTCCACACCACATGCTAGCCCGCAGGAGCATACCTGCCTAAATCAGCTCAACTTGACATGACGCCAGCTCTTCCTATGCAGTCGACCTCCGCCCCTGCCTTCCCTACTGGCCCCATGTTCATATGCCAGAGCTCTGCCTCCGTGCTCAGCTACTGTGAATAGGGGACATTAGCTGACAGCTCTCAGATTAGCAGTGAAATGTAGATTTAATGCCACATTAGCAAACAGCGTAATTAAAACTCAATGTCTGAGCTGGCCCATGGCTACTTGCTCTGTCTTGAGCAGTTAGTTGCTCTGGAAGGGAGCATATGGTGGTGAATGAAACGCAAACTGTAAAGGCACTTGGGTTATGCAAAGCTCCCCAACAGGGTGACCACTGCATTTTGAAATGCTAGTGAAAGCAAAAGTGAACCACCTCTTCAGTTGCTGAGGAGCCCGAAATTGGATTTGTTCTTCTTTGGCAAATGTTATATATTTTTTTTCCCCCTCACCAATTTTTGTGAAAACAGGGCCTGTGGGTTTTGTGAAATCCTACACACTGGCTGAGCAAGGAACAAAATGACAACATAACCTCCTTAAGCGAGGTAGTTAAGAATGTCTAAACTTAAATAAAATGCAGGTGCCTAAATAAACCTCTAAATGTGCTCAGGCTTTATTCAATGAACAGAGATCATTAAAAAATGAAACGTCTTAGCCTTCAAATACTACTAGCCCCTGAATTCTATATTAAATTTGACATTGAATCTGGTAACGTGTGTCTCAAACTCACATTGCTTTGTAAATGCTTACAGACATTGTTAGTTTTCAGCTCATGAGAGCCACATGCCACATTCATGAAATCCCACAATGCAAATAAACATGCATCATTCAACGGGAATATTTCTGCCTTTGGAAAACCATTCCACACCATTGCCTTTGACTGATTGCTGCTATTAGGGATGAATTGTTCACTTTTAAGCTCTGACTCTGCGAGAAAAAGACAGCTCCAGAATACAGCCCTGGTTCCAAGCCAGGGGGTTGGATACAGAGACCACCTCTGGTCAAAATCAAGTTTTCATGTTTATATTTGCAGGTTTGTGGTGTTTGTTTTAATCATGATTAATATGTCCACGTTTTTTTTTTTTTTTTCCTTTCTTTATTATTTTTTTTTTCCTTTCTTTTCTTTTTTGTGGTTACGGGATATCAGGAGCAAATCAAACTGTTAGGCAATGTTTAAGTATTACCACCTTGGAGTTGCAGTGGTCCAATGGAAATCTCAAAAAGGTAGCAACTGACAGCCTGAATTTCCTATGTCACGAACAAAAGGAAGTTGAAAGTTATGGGACTAGTGTGTGTGTGTGTGTGTGTGTGGTGTGTGTGTGTGGTGTGTGTTGTCAGATGTGGGGATAATAACCTCTGTTGTGGTTACAAAAGGAGACAAAGGAGTGAAGCTATATCTGCCATTTCACAATCATGAAACAATTTCATTTACTAAATGAAATGGAAAAAAACAAAAACAAAAGACTTTTATGTATGCAATTCTAAGAGCCAGTGATGAATGTTGTGGGTTACACAGTGTCTGGAGTGGGTAAAGGAGGGGGGGGGGGGAGGTAGCTGGCCGAATGAATCAAAGTCCTTGTGATGTGAGGCCGGTTTGTCCTGCTCTGTCTGTATTGGTCCTGAGGGGACTCTTTCCACCTCAGGCAAAAGAGAAGTGGAGAAGAGTGGTGAGGTTTTAAAGGAGAGCATCTGTAGTTAGCATTACAGAACAAGCTCCACCTTTCCTCTCTGTCTCTCTCTCTCTCTCTCTCTCTTTCAGAAGAAATGTCTGTTTCCCTTTCTCTGTTTCCTACCCTCTCTTCAGCTGTCTGCCTCTCTCTCTCTTTGTGTCTCTCTCTCACTCACTCTCCCTGTCCCTCTCTCTGCTCCATCTTTTGCTCTCCATCTCCTCTTTTGCTCTCCATCTCTCTCTCCCTCCTTTCCTCTCCTTTTAAGTCAGGTACCGTCTAGCAGTCTGGTGTAATAAAAGCTGAGAGAGACAAGCAGAACACCAGCCTCCTGCTGCTAGCACACCAGAATGTCCACCATTTTGATTTGTGTGCAGTGATGCTTGGTCAGCTCAGGGCCCTAACGGTGGGTGGATGGGTGCTTGGTTGCTAGGCCGATTTGTGTGTGTGTGTGTGTGTGTGTGTGTGTGTGTGTGTATGAGTGAGAGAGAGAGGAAGAGAGAGAGAGTGTATGTATGTGTATGTGTGTCGGGTGTCTTGTAGTCTGAGGGGAGACACCAAGCAGAGTTCTGGTAGACAGCGAGCACTGGTACCCTCTGCATAACTCTAAGTTCAGTAATGGAATGCAGCTAAAACAGGATCCCACGGCAAGCTTTAGCGCAGGTTTCACCATTAATGTCACTCTATTCATTAATTAATTAATCAATCAACTGGTAAATTATTTTTTCATCCATTCATGTGTCAGATTCATTCCATATAGTCAAGTAGCAATTGTTTGAACCTTTCATTGAACATAAAACCATCTAAAAATAGGGCCCATTTTGTGAGGTACTGGAGTTACTCTTCAACGATCAGCTAAGTCTAAAAAGCTTTCTGCTTAGAGGTGCAGTCCTTCAATGTGATCCGTTAAATTATTAGTTTTATTTAATGAGATTTGCCTCAAATTCATCTGGCTTCCATCGAGTGTATGCACTTTAAAACTAAATAAATAAGTAATAAACAAATACTCCGGTCTTCACGCACAACCCTCTAATGCTTCTAAACTCAAACTGAGGCATCTACTATTCCAGCCAAACATTATGTTGCCACAGAAGGTCAAATGACACAGTTGTAATTTGTTTGGCTGCTGAGGTCAAGTACAACATACCAGCAATCGCCTGGATTAAGTTCCCAAAAATTGAAGACACGGCAGCACGAAATCAGACGGATTTTGGGTTGTAAAACCAGGAACTTTTTTCTTTTTGTATTTCAGTGTGGAGATTCAGAGATGGGCGCACAGCAGACAAAGCAGCAACATCCTGCTCTAAGCCAATGAAAAACAAAGATAACACTGAAATCTGAGAGAGGAAACAGTGGAAAAAAAAAAAAACTAACAAAAACAAGACTGGGCATTAACAAATGTGGAGAAAAGGCCCAGTGACCTGAAACGACCTAAAGCTCAGTCCTCTCAGGCGTCCAGTGGATCTAGAAGCTTATATCTCACCCTACTAGAGACTTTTATTAGTTACAAAACATATTTAATAGGAATGAGCTTAACAAAAGTTACAATAAAAATCATTAAAAACCAATAAGCCATAGTCTTATTTATCTGGCATGGTCTAAATATGGACAGGAAAAACATTTCCACCAGGCCAATGCATACCAACATTTCAGGCAGTCTCTTTTGTCTGCATTGCTTTCAATTCTTTTACCACTGCCGATTCAGGTCTGTTTTGGCACAGAAATAATGAACATACAGAAGTGTGCCTCTTAGACTGTGCCACTTGGAGGTTCCTCCACTTAATTTGAGCACACACGCAGAACGTGAAAGATGGTGCGTGTGTGCCACTCTGAAGCAGCCATAAATTAGCCACAAATGACAAGGATGCTGCCGTGACTGAAACAATGAGAACTGGCACTAACATCTGGTGCATATATATATATATATATATATATATATATCTTACACCCTCAAACACCCAGGCCTCTTATACCGTCACACACCATAATTTTAGAAAATCCTGTGGGAAACACTGATGGAGATTTGTGCCAACCTAGACAGGCTGGTTTAACACAGACATCCAGGTCAAACAAGACATGCCTGGGGCCAATTGCCCCTCACCAACATGTCAGTCAAACTGAGTCATACCAACCAAAACAAGCAGAACATGGTGAGATGAGGAAGCAAGAGAAACTGATTCGACATAGTCAGTCCTGGTCAATCCATGTAAACTGGAATTACCAAAATAATCTGGGCCAACCTAGGCTAGTTACTAAGACCTAACATATGAGGCAATCTAAACCAGAGGAGCGGGGCCAGCTGGAACAACCAAACCAAAATGTCATGGCCCAGCCAACACAAGTCAATCTAGGCTATCCCATCCAACCTAGATGAGTTTGCTCATCACCTCTTTAGCTAATTATAATAACTGTAAAGAATAATACTTGAAGATACTAACCATCAACTCTGCAACTCTCCTTTGCCTTTGGGCATTTTCATACCCATTTTGTTTGGATTACAGGATGAAACAGCACACATTTTGAGATTGATTCCCTAATTTCAAATATAGTCAAGCAATCATTGGGCCTAAAGTTTCAGTTGCAATATTCAACTGTTCCTCCTGAGCCAGGTGTAAAGGCAACCTTAGATACCTATAGAACCTATAGAGAACCTACAGATACAACCAGGAGATACAAACCACCTCTTAATGTGTGTGGGTGCCAGGTGACCCTGGTTTAGTTTCCAAGCACTGGTAGTGAGTTTCTGGCTAGATTCAGCCACCATAAAACTAAACGAGGCTTAATAAGTCATCTTACTCAGATTCACACATGGGAACAGGCAAAAGGTTTCAGCATGGGTCCGGTCCATCTTATGAGTCAACAGGATTTTCTAGTAATGCTGTAAATAACAGACAAATGCACATCTGACAACAAAAAAAGTGTGTACCAGCCATTTTGTATGTCTGTGCATGAGTGTGTGTGTGTGTGTGTGAGAGAGAGAGAGAGAGAGTTTTGGAGGGTAGCAGCTGTGGTAAGCAAAAGAAAATGATAGCGTTCTATATTTAGGTCATGAGCTGAGGGTTTCAACCCATATGATAAATTATGAAAGTAGTGAGAATGTAGATGATAATGGGCAAAAAGTATACCTGGCAATGTGATGGATAATACATGGGGCATCATTAAATATGGCACCACAAAAGCACAGATGCCCTTGCCATTCCCTGTGATAATGTGTTATGGAAATACTTTGTACTGACATGCAAAATCACGGACAAAAAGACATGCAATGCACAAATATAACAAAAAAGGCCAAAAAAAAAAAAAAAAAAGCCAGTGTTGCTTTAACAATTACACCATGTCAGAGGAAAAGAGAACTCACAAACATCTCTCTCTCTCTCTCTCTTTCTGTGTGAGTGTGTGTGTGTGTGTGTGTATATAAGAGAGAGAGAGAGAGGGAGTGTTTTGGGGGGTTGGGGTTTAAGGAATGTTTCAACCTCTCCAACCCACTCCTATCCCCCCCTCCACCATCATTCCTCACCAACCTCTGCCCCCCCCCCCCCACAAACTCTCCATCTCCCCTCTCCCCCTCATGGGCCAGACCGCAACCCTAACAACTCTAAAAGCAGGCCCCCAAAACCACCGAACAGAAAATACAAATATCAGCCTGAGCAGCAGAGGAGAACAGGAGTGCCAGCGAGGAAACCCAAGAGCGACTAAGCCCATCTCAGCAGACAGGTTTTCCTCGGCCCCGCTCAGTCCTCCTGGGCTACTTAACCCTCACAGCCAATTCCGCACGCACACACACACACACACACACACATACACACACCAACATGCAAAAGCAGAGGGGGGCAAATGAGATTCAGTCTAAAATATCATACAGTTAATGAATAACAAAGTAACCCA
>PYXC01001715.1:1210000-1212500 GCA_015244755.2 Tenualosa ilisha | reverse complement strand
TGGTCAGGTCAAGGCTAAACATTTTATTTCACCTAATTACTAAATGTAAAACATTTGCAGGCTCTGAGTCAATCACCTAAGGTGCACATAATGGCTGCGTGTGAATTTGTGAGACATCAACATGTGGAAAGAGGGACGGAAGAAGAGAGACAGATTTTGGAAAGGGGATTAGGTGTTTTGCGGTATTTGTTAAATTTTTTTACAGAATTTACCTTTTTTTTTAAAAGCTAGTCTTTACACTACCTTTACACTAATGAAGACCCTTTAAAAGGGAATGAGAGCTGGGTGGATGGCATTTAGTACTTATAGAGCCTTGTAACATTAGACTTACTGTTCTTTTCCAGTCAATTGTGTAACTAAACTCTGGTCTCAATTACTATCCCATGACCTTGACGGCTATATCGAAGTAATCAGCATAATGCACAAATAATCAATCTGGCATATTTGTAATATGCATAGACTGTCAGCATCAATCAGAGTTGCCAGCCACTCACTGTAAACATTTACTTTCACAGGGGGTGAAAAAAAAGAAAGCCATTCTGCGAGGGAGAGTTGTCGAATGTGTTTGTTTTGATGATCGGCCATGTTTCATACTAACATCTTCAGACTGTATACAAATTCAAAGTAGTATGTTACAATACCACGCACCCAGAAGAAAGACAATTGAGGAGAGGGGAAGGCAAAACAAATCAAAACAAACACAATTCAAAGGGAAAAGAAGAAAAAAGCAAAACAAAACAAAAACAAAAAAACGCCAGGAGAATCAGAACAACTCCGGAGATTCCCACATCAACCCCACAGAGTCGGGAGGTTAAAAGCGCAACAATGGGATCAGGAGACACAATATAAACCTTTCCCAGCAGAAAGTGTGGCAATGTGGCCTTCGCCTGTTTACCTATGGAGAGCCGCAGATGACGGGGGGAGCTGCCAGCGAGATCGCAGTCTTATAAATGGCAGGATTTAAGGACTGACAAGCAGACCACTGTCCAGCCACATCAAAGGCACAAGGAGCTGGCTCTGCATCTTCCCGCTCACTTGGCATATTTGTGAGAGTGAGATAGGAGCCACAAAACACAACACAACAACCCTCCGCCCCCTCTCTCTCTCTCTCTCTCTCTCTCTCTCTCTCTCTCTCTCACACACACACACACACACAAACACTCTCTCTCTTTTTCCCCTCATATCCTGAATTTTATCCTGGTCC
Source organism: Tenualosa ilisha (assembly GCA_015244755.2). Classification (NCBI taxonomy): domain Eukaryota; kingdom Metazoa; phylum Chordata; class Actinopteri; order Clupeiformes; family Clupeidae; genus Tenualosa; species Tenualosa ilisha. The sequence goes on along the minus strand of PYXC01001715.1, from coordinate 1,211,296 downwards.
CTGCTGTCTTATTTTATGTTTTTGTGGAGCTTGCAGACTCCACTAGTGAATTTGGAGATTCCTGATGACACATCCAGATGTATCAGGGCAACTCATTTGTGTATCTCACTGCTGTGTCTGTGTGTGTGTGTGTCTGTGTGTGCGTGCGTGCATGTGTGTGCGTGCGTGCACGTGTGTGTGTGTGTGTGTGTGTGTGTCTTGGCATACTATGTTTACACGCACAGTTCCCACTTAAGCTTTTCAATAGATAGATAGATAATTAGACAGACAGACAGACAGACAGACAAATAAGCATTATACATGACATAATGCTGATACTGTGAGCTTGATGGATGTTCCAATAAAAGTGGTCAAAGGGAACCAGAGACATGTACCAGCATGACTACATATTCACACGAAACTCTGCAGGAAAGGGGGTTCATAGCACCACTGAATGACAGCAAAGCAGCACTGATTACTTCGGTTGCGTGTGACAGTGGAATAACACTATTGGTGTTCCTCAGGGTTCAACCCTTGGGCCCTGATATTTACCTCCTCCTTGGGATGCTCTGCTGACTGCAACTAAATATGTGAACTGAACTACCTCTCATTAGTCAGTATTACAGTCCGTTATTAAGATATCTTACCCTTCTGGCATGCTTTCCTGTTATCATAGTCCAAGTATAATTTTTTTTAAAATAAATAGTATTAAATATTTAAACATTGCCTAAAATGGCTTACTTATTTTAAATGAATTGGCTTGGTTGTAAAATCAACTTGAGAGGAATATCTATATGTCCAAGGTAAATGCTGTATCAGCAAGTGCTGTATTTGGCTTTGAATATTTGGCCAAAGTCAGATTCATTTAGTTAAATGAACACCCCATTAACTCTGAATTAGATATTTTTAATGTGAGGTCTCCTATCTGCTTGAAAAGCAGAGACGAACACTATGGGACATCAAAAATGACTATATTTTGCAATACACTCAATTTACTTGGCAGGATATGAGCGGAGGGCGTGTGGCTCATTTTCTGGAATTTTCTGCTTTTGATCGTGGGCCTCAGGCAAATCCAAAGTTCGGCCTCTGCTCTTCCCATATCTGCCATTGAATTTGATATCACACTCACCTCAAAAGACAGGTTATTGCTAGATGGTTTATGCATTTTAAGACTGCAAGTCCTGAGGGCTGCACACAAGAGGTGTCCGAAGACTTCCTGGAGAATTTCACGTCTGCCAGAGTCAAACTCAAGCTATCTACCATGGTGGCCCAAGGACATTTTGTGTCAGGTGGGACTCTGATGGGATATTGGAGGCT
>PYXC01001715.1:1167500-1200000 GCA_015244755.2 Tenualosa ilisha | reverse complement strand
ACTTATCAAGATCTGAAAAGTCTCTCTCTCTCTCTCTCTCTCACACACACACACACCTACAAACACACACACACACACACACACACACACACACAACACACACACACACACACACCAATCTAACTCCTTTCCTTCTGGCACAAGCCCAGCAGGACTGGTGTGTTCACACAGGCAAGCTCTGCTGGAGGGCCGTTCTGTGCACACACACACACACCACACACACACACACATACACACCACACACACACCACACACAAACACACACACTCTCTCTCCCACACACATACAGACGGGCTTCGCTGGAGGAGACGTGCTTCCATTGTGTACAGGGATGCTCGTCTCGCAGCGGCGTCTGTGTCACAGTATGCTAATTGAAATAAGAGGTTTTGGCAAAGCCAGGCCAAGACCGGCATCAGCCTGTCCCCTGGGTCACCCACATCAATAACAAGCTATTACTCCTGCTATCTCCTAGCCTGGGGGAGTGGGGGCTAGGGACGGTGCCTCGCTCGTCCCCAGATGACCGAGGAGGAGGTGGTGGGGGTTGGTGGGGGTACATAAAGAGACAGATAGACAAGAGAAAAGGAGGAGGAAGAAAGTAAGAAGAGAAGAAAAGGAGGACACTTTCTTTTCTTTTTTTTTTTTTTTTTTTTGAACTGGTCCTCACATTTATCTATCGACAGACGGGCCGCCTGGGGCCGTCTGCTATCGACTGCGCTATTTCAGCTGCGGAGTGGAGCGCAGGGACCTCTTGTTATTGGTGGCACGTAGAGGGGTCACACACACACACACACAACACACACACACACACATATACACACACACACACACACACACCTTTGTTGTAGCTGCCTTATTGTGGAGGTCCCAAGTGTAATTTCACACAGAGAGAGAGAGAGAGAAGGAGAGAGAGAGAGAGAGAGAGAGAGAGAGAGAGAGAGAGAGAGAGAGAGAGAGAGAGAGAGAGAAGAGAGAGAGAGAGAGAAAGAGAGAGAGAGCGAGAAAGAGAGAGAGAGAGAGAGATTTTCCAGATTTGGGGAAATATAGACAGTGGTAAGCAGAGCAGATGCAGACAGTGGTAAACAGACAGGGGGAATACAAGAAATGTGTTGAGAGGAAGAGAAGAGAGGAAAAAGAAGGAGAGAAGAATGTAGGCTAGAGTACATGAGAGAGATTGACATGAGAGAGATTGAGTGAAAGTATGGCAGAAGGAGACATAGAAAAATGGCGGGTGGCTGGGGTTGGAGGGGTTGGAGGGGTTGGGGGGTTGTATGCTGTGTGTTGTGGTGATGGTCTTGCGGGCCAGTGAATCCTGTGGGGCTGCGGGGCTAGGCTGCAGCAGGCCGGCCCAGGCGGGCCAATTTGCAAGTGAGTCACGCGGCCCCTTGCTCTCTCACTCGCTCAGCCGGCAGACTGTCGGGAGGCACGGTGCTACAACAGAGACATTCTAATTACATCCACTGCTGTCCTGGAGAGACGGCATTACCACCATAAGAGACAGACAGACAGCAGAGACGGACGGAGAGAGAGACAGAGAAAGAAAGAAAATAGAGGGATAGGAGACAGAAAGTGAAAGAGAGGGGCTGTTGAGAGAGAGAGAGAAAGAGAGAGAGAAAGACAAAAGAGGGATAGGAGACAGAAAGTGAAAGAGAGGGGTTGTTGAGAGAGAGTGAAAGAGAGAGAGAGAGAGAGAGAGAGAGAGAGAGAGAGAGAGAGAGAGAGAGAGAGAGAGAGAGAGAGAGAGAGGCTTAGAAGGAGGATAGAGAAAGCTTGTGGACGGGAGTAGGGAGCGGTTCTGCGAAAGCTGAAGTTTAATGTCCTCATTTAGCAGGTGAGTCAGAGGATGCAGCGGCCACTAATCTGATCAGGCCATCCTCCTGGAGGATAAGCATGTCACCGACTCCGCAGTCTAATGGAGACAAGTGAAAGAGTAGCCGTGCAACAACTCCTGGGTACATGCACACAAACTCTCACTTGCTGTCTGTCACTTACAAATTGGAATATGGAATAAAGGAGTCTCTCTCTCTCTCTCTCTCTCTCTCTCTTTCTTTCTTTCTCCCTCCCCATATCTACCTACCTGACTGCATCTATCTGTCTGTGCATGTCTCTGTAAAACACATACAGACATGCAGAAACCATGACACACACACACAACAACAACAACAACGACAAAAACACAGGAAAAGAAAAGTAAATGCAATATAAAAGCAGTGTATTTGCTGTTGTCCCTCTGTTGCCTTCCTAAATGTTCAAAACAAGGGCAATATTACCTGTTCAAACACTTCTATCTCTCCTTGTGGCCAAAGTGCATCTCAAAAGAGAGTCACTACCATCCTCTACAGGCTGTCTGTGGAACTGCAGCAAAGCTGGGTGAAATTACGTCATTCAGTTATAGTTGATCCATGAGGTGACATGTTCGTATATTCCGTGTCTTATCAAATCAAATTAATTTCAGTCAACAAGATTAAAGCAGATTTTTTAACGTTTTTTTTTTTTACTTTCTGTAGAAGTTATTATAAATTTGAGGTTAGTTTTTTTTTTTTTTTTTATTATTGGGACTTGAGGCTAGCCCCACATATGGTAGACATATTTTCATCAAGTTAATTTCTTTGAGAAAGACATTTCATTTTCGGTGTTATTTTAAGATAACCATCTCATCAAATAAAATTCCCTCCGGACTCATTTACGCAGCTGTGATTGGTTACGTCTCACAGAAACACACAAACACACACAAGCACACACACACACACACCACACACACACACACACACACACACACACACACACACACACAGACACACACACACACACACACACACACACACACACACAGACATGCACCTGAAAATTCATATCCTGTGATTGTTCCCAATGCAAGTTCAACAGAGACACGCAGTAAGAATAACTACTACTCAGACACCACAAAGTGGGACCTGGACACGCTGACCATGGAGGGAACCTATGCCAGATCAGAGCCAGATCAAGGCCAGATACGGGGCAGGTCTCATCTGGGTCTTTGGCTGACTAAAGGCAACATCATCTTCTAGGCAACTGAGAAGTAATACAGTCTAATTGTCTGCATATTATATATAGACATGTTTGCATAAAAAATACATAAAAATATGATTTCATCACCTTATTAAAATAATCGCCAAAGTCATTTTTTTGGCAAATCATCTAAAACAGTACTTCAGCTAATTTTCCTAAAAAAAAAAAAAAAAATTACTTAAGTGATTATTTTAGGAAGGTGACAATTTAATACAAAGTAAAGTAACCAAAAGGGAACAAGTTATGGTTATTTGATTCTAGACTTAATTGTTTTTAGTCAGACTATTTTCAGACTTTTTGTAATAAGTGCAGCTGGATGTTTTTTTTTTTTTTTTTATTCCCTGTTGGAACAAAGTCTCCTAATTTTTTCTCAGTCTGTTCTCTCAGAGAATTGTCCCCTAGCCTTTGCCCCCCCCCCCCCACACACACACACACACACACTCTCTCTCTCTCTCTCCCTCTCCTGTTTGATGGTGTGAGTTATCTGCCTGTCCAGTCTGTGGTTAGTGGTGAGACATGGTGGTTTTTGCCCCCCATGGGCGATGGGGAAGTGGATGTGGAGGTCACTTCCACAAACAGTGTAGCGTTGTAAGAGTAAGAATCACACAGCATTTAAAAACAGCCCCATCATGCATCACAGCATCAATTTACAATTAAAACCATGTGCATTCTGGGGGGGGGGTTAGTTTACAACAGGAAGTTTAGAGGCTGTTGACTTACTCAGCTCAAATCAGTCTGACTATCTACACTGAAGTCTAAGAACTTAGCTTGCCTCTACCTCACCAGGCTGAGCTGTTAAGTCTCCAAACCAAGTTCATAATTTCCTCTGATAGGCCTGGGGTTTCTGAGTCATAAGCCCCCTGATGAGTGGGCATCCACTTAACTAGACACTATCACACACCCTGGGACATACATTTGTCACTTTAAGCAGACATGTCTGTTCATTCATCCGTTTATACACTATAAGTGGTCTACTTCAACATATACTGGCATAAATCGCTCTCTCAAAGTCAATGCCTCAGCAAGCCAATCATTTCAAACATACTGTAACCATTTCACTTTCTTTCTTTCCATGTGTTCCAAACATCCACCGATTCATCCCAGTGTGTGTGTATGTGTGTGTGTGTGTGTGTTCGTGTGTGTGCATGTGCGTATGTGTGTGTTGCAGTGTTTGCCCTCTTACATCACCCCACCCCACCCCAACACACGCACACACACTCACAGAGAGACACATTGAATACTCACCTCTCTGGTGACGTTGTCCTGCACCAGGCTGTAGAGGGGCACGATGCGGCTGACCTCCAGCAGCACTGGCGAGGGGCTGGGCGTCTCGCGACCCGGCTGGTGGCACAGGTGGCAGGCCGAGGGGCAGCTTCCCTTCTCCTCGCAGCGGATCTCCACGCCAGACACCAAGTCGTCCGACAGCAGCTGCGTCTTCAGCAGGCCAGACAGGTAGCTTATGAAGGGCAAGGAGCGCAGCTCGCGACGACTGCTGCCCTGGTCTGTCGCCTCTGAGGAGAGAGAGCAGGAGAGCACAGGGGTCAGACAATGTGTGTGTGTGTGTGTGTGTGTGTGTGCATGTGTTTGTTTTTATGTATTAGTGTGGTCTGTAAACGCCATCGCTGAGGGTCTCTCTCACATCTGGATGAAGTTGAGTTGCAGGGGGAAATCCCTGCCTGTCTCCGACCCATTAGAGAGGAAACTATGAGGGGCCGAGAAATGGCCCAGCTACAAATGTATGCACGTGTGTGTGTGTGTGTGTGTGTGTGTGTGTGTGTGTGTGTGTGTGTTTGTGTGTGTGCAAATGCCTGCAGCTACAAGTGTAAATAAGTGTTGTTTGATTGCCAAGTCCGAGGCCAATTCAGTGTGTGTGCCATGTGTCTAAGCCAGTGCAATAATACCCCCATGGGAGAGGGTCTGGATTCGAGTGTGTGTGTGTGTGTGTGTGTGTGTGTGTAAGTTAATCAGGTGCTAATCGAGAGACACTTAAGTGTTGCTGGAGAGTATGCTGAATGCCAGATCAACCGATTCACAGATAGCAACACTACGGCTATATATTGTATGAACTGTGTGTGTGTGTGTATGTATGTGTTGCCAACTGCATACATATTTAGAATGGAAGTAGTGTGAGTAAAAAGGGATGCAAATGTTTAGGGGATAAATTGACAAACATTCACACATCACACACAGATACATAATTGGTAGAATGAGTTGAACAAGTTGAACAACAGGAGACGATAAACACACACACACACACCCACACGGACACACACAACCATAAACATACACACTCACACACACATACAGACACACACACACATCTGTATTACCCTAAGAAAAACACCAGAAATTCTCAACAGTCGCTTACTGTCTGAGAGTTAGACAGACAGACAGGAGGAGTGAAGAATGAAAAAAAAAAGAGGGGGGTGAGGAAGACAGAAAACAAGAAGGAAAAACAACATTCTTCAGTGTGAGGTAATTAGTTTCAGCTTAGGTAAAGCTCTCAAAATGATCCATTTTCTGTTCTATTCTTCATTATCCTGAAGTAAAGTAGCTCTGGTGATATTTCACAAAGAAAACAAACACATATAGCTGCCAATAAGTCAGCTATATAATCCCAGCTTTGCTTGTCTTTTGGCTCTCTCACACATCAAAAGGAGACCTTTCTCACTGGAATAGGTCCCCCAGTAGGTTCACATGCACACACACACACACACATACACATACACATACTCATGCACACACACACACACACACACACACACACACACACACTTCCTACTAATACGGTAACACATGTGGCAGGAGCAACAGCAGTTAGATGACTGAATGTACTGGCGTGCTGCTCTTCAGCCTCTGTCTGCATGAAGCACACGAGAACTCCCAGTGAGAGTAATTACACAATACACACACACACACACACACGCACACACGCACACACACACATTACGTGAGCAAAGACAGATACACAAAAGAGCTGTCAGTGCCAGGGCGCAAAACACGCACACACACACATTAATGTATTAATATTCACATTAAAGCACACACACACACACACACACACACACACACACACACACACACACACACACACACCAACGTCAGGGCCACGGCCACATATGAACGCCCTCTCCACCCTAACTCAGCATTTCACTCCATAGGCCCTGGACAAAGGTGTTAGACAGACACTGTACATTAATCCTCTCTCTCTGGAGAATGCTTAGCTGAGGCCAAGGTCAGCCACTGCTGCACTGCTGAGACCAGTGGTTCTGAGACACTCCCTCCCTGACAAAACTTGTTTTGCAAGACTGACCCCTGATCCATTCCACCAACCCGCCCCTGAAGCATATGACACACACACACACACACACACACACACACACACACACACACACACACACACACACACAAAAAGCACACGCACACCATTTTCATGAGGCTCTCATTTGGGAGGGATTAAGGCTGTGATCCACCATTTCCTGGCCAATGAAAAACGATCACAGGCTGATTCTGTAATCTCCCCTGTTCTGAGAGTTTGGGGGTGGGGTGGGGGGGATTACATCACTGTTTTCTTCTTCTCTCTTTCTTTTTCTCTCTTTCTCTTTCTCTCCCCTTCCTCCTCTCTCCTCTGCTAAGGTGTGGAACTGAGGCAGTGGTTCATGACAACGGCATGCTGCAGAACGAGCATCACACAATTGTCTGTCATGTGTCAGTCAAACAGGGGGCGAACGTGGAGATGAGGTGCTCTCATCACTGTTTGTGTCTCCATGGTAACTGCAGACTGCTTGTCAGATACCTCGTCTGAGAAAAACAACGCCTGTCAGGATTTTGACATGCAGTCTGGGTTTTGTCTGGTAGCGCATTTGCCGATACACATACAATAGCATAGGTCTACAGATCCGAACATACATCATGTAACACACACACACACACACACACACACACACACACACACTCACTCCCAGAGACATGTTGGTCATATTTGGAAAATTAATAAGCAAAGTTCTCTCTCTCTATCTCTCTCTGTAGTGTGTGCGTCTATCTGTGTGTGTGTGTGTGTGTATGTGTGTGTGTGTGTGTGTGTGTCTGCGTTTTATCTAGATATGTTGTATGTGTATGCCGATACACATACAATAGCATAGGTCTACAGAGCCAAACATACCTCCTGAAACACACACACACACACACACACACACACACACACACACACACACACACACACACACACTTCCATAAACATATTAGTCATGTTTGGAAAATGAATAAGCAAACTTCTTTCTCTCTCTGTAGTGTGTTTGTCTACCTTTGTGTGTTTGTGTGTGTGTGCTTTTGTGTTTGTATCTTTGCAAGTGTGTGTGCAGAGTTCTCTTTTCCAATGTACTCTGGTGGTGAAAGGCAAATCCCAAAGGAAAGCTGAGAACGTGAACGACACTAGAAGGACACGCTGCACTGCACAGCACAGCATAGCACAGCACAGCACCACAAGTCGGCCCTGAGCTAGTGTACTGAGGAGGATCTGCTGTGTACCTCACTAATAACCCCTGACAGCTCACTTTACAGCCTTCATGGAATAGTTTATGAGTGACCCTCAGTGGACTCAATTATCCCTCCCTTTGCCTTTCATACAGAGAAATAAATGTCCATTCTGAAGTTGAATGCAGGCTCAGTTTCAGAGATGTGAAGTAACCAGGCTGACAGACGGGAAATGATCAATTCATGACAAAGCTTGCTCTCAACATTTTATTAAGCACCAAAATGTCGATTTACTATATGTATAGATTTGATGCATACCATCTAGACCAATAAAAATGTCTAATTTTTGTGAACACCTCAGCTGTTCAAACGTAAGCATCAATATAGCCTGCTAAAGTATGTTGATTTCAGGTAAGCCTACATGCGCAACGCTGGAAAATAACCTGAAATAGATCTTTGCTGCCACCTAGTGACTAGCAATCATGCTACATCACTGCACCTGCAATGACCCCCTTTTGAGCAACCAGTCAATATTTTAAACTCGCTGTTTTTGTCAAACAGAAACGGAAACGTTTATTATTATTATTATTATTATTATTATTATTATTATTATTACGTTACATAATTGATATGTCCTTCAAAATCGTACCTTCCCACAATCTGCCACCAAAGCATTAACAAATACATCATAAAGCAGAAACAAGTCATCATAAAAAAGTGACATACATTTTGCTTTTTTTTGCATTAGTCGGAGAAAGATATACTGTAAGGTGGCAGCAAATTCCATACAAAAAACCCCGACAAGAACTCTATTTCCCAAATACCATAGCAGACCAAGCCAATGCAGTTCTGCAAAGACCGATTTGTAATCCTACCAACCAGATCAAATATTCTAGTCCAGCTGCAAGGAACAGCGCCAATGAAAACAGGAGTGGGAGGGGGCATAATATGAACCACTCGGCTACGTCAACACCGCAGTCTCGCAAGCACACCCACTGCATAACGCCCTGCTGTGTTTAGCTTCGTTTCACCAGACCTGACATTGAAGCGAAGGTAAGCTGCAAAAGTAATACTTCACCATAGAAGCGATGACCACTGATGCGTGCCAGACTGTTACATATTTAGCCTAATGCGGGTCTTCTGGGTCCGTATGGTTACAGTTATCTAAAAACATGCTGCAAGATTGTGGGAGAGGCCTGAGCATAATTTGCTAGCGCTAGCCACCTGCTAACGCCTTTGCAATGTTGTGTTAGCACGATCAGGCTATATGATCTTTCAACTGTTCTGTTCCCCGGCTTACTGTCCTGAATTTACCATGGCTCTAGATGAATATCTATATATGTTAATGCACTGAGACGAATAGGCTTGCCCGACGTAACATCTTAATCAACACAAAGACTTCTAGCTGTAGGTAGTTAGCTAAGTTAGCTAGCAAAACATTGAAATGTGATGAAGATGACTTGACTCATTGTGCCATTTGACTCAATGTTTTCAACAACAGTTACAATGCATTTGGAAGGAGCATATTGGTAATTATGCTAACACCAAGATAACATGTCATCATCATGACACGAATTCAGCGACTCAGTGTAAACGTCCAATGTTACTTGACAGGTGGGCGAGGTTTTCTCTAGTAACAATCTGCCTGGACCCTCTTAGCCAGTTTCATTAACATGCGAATAGTCGAATATGGGAATATCCGGGGATATGAGTTTCATGTTTAAACAAGGTCCCTCTGTGCCAACTCTCTCACTCTCCAGTCATCTCACTCTACAAATAGATGTCATGAACAAGGCCATTCTGTGTAACACCTTTGCATACATCGTTTGCATGAGCAAACAGCATTTCAGTTATGCAGTAACATGTTAAAACATTAACTGCCATTGACAGGAATTGAGACGGATGAGACTAAAGTTAGTATTTTTTTTTGTCCATGTGTCGTAGTGTCGTATTCACAAAAGTAAATTGACTCTTGTATGTTTTATAAAACTAGCGTTAGTGAAGCTGTACATATTTCGCCTGTTTTCCCAGGCTTCCTCAGCGACGGTGGAGCACACCATGGCCATGGCGGTCCCTCTGGACCCGGACCTGATGCGGGAGGTTCTGGAGTGCCCCATCTGCCTGGAGACGTACAATCAGGAACAGCTGCGGCCAAAGTTGCTCCAGTGTGGCCACACGGTGTGCCGCCAGTGCTTGGAGAAGCTGCTGGCCAGCACCATCAATGGTGTGCGCTGTCCCTTCTGCAGCAAGGTGTCCCGCATGAGCAGCATCTCCCAGCTGGCCGACAACCTGACCGTGCTGAAGATCATCGACTGTGCCGCCACGTGCTCGGGCCCCAGCGCAGCGCTCATGTGCAAGGCTTGCCGCAACCGGCTGCCGCGGCAGTACTGTCGTGACTGCGGCCTGGTCCTGTGCGACGCGTGCAAGACCGAGGCCCACCAGCAGCAGGGCCACGCCGTGCAGAGCATCCGGGCGGCCGCTGAGCAGCACCGCAAGGAGCTGGGAGGTCGGCTATCAGCGCTGCGCGACACCATGGCCGGCATCCAGAAGAAAAAGGCAGCCATCGACAGTGTGGCCAAGTCGCTGAGGCTCAAGTACAAGGCGGTGCAGCAGGAGTACGCGCGTGCCGAGCTGCGGCTGCAAGAGGAGCTCGGCCGCTCGCGGCGCGCCTTCGCCGCCTCCATGGCCGAGGTGGAGAAGCTCAACTCGCAGATCCTGGAGGAGCAGACGTACCTGCTCAACATCGCCGAGGTGCAGGTGGTGTCGCGCTGCGACTACCTCACCATGCGCATCAAGCAGTCGGACATCGCCCTGCTGGAGGACGGCGGGTGCGTGCCGATGGCGGCTGCCGCTACCGGAGGGGGAGGGGGAGGGGACGAGGAGGATGAGCCTGACTTTAAAGCAAGCCTTCCTCTCTTGCTCAAACTCCAGGACCCCGAACTGGTAAAAATAGAGCACCCAAAGCCACTGGATGTGGGGCAGCTGACCACCAAGCCCTGCACGGTCAATACGGACGAGGAGGATGGCCAAGAGCTGATCGCCACCGCAGCCGCTTCTGCTGCGGCCTCGGCGCCGCTCGACCTCTACCGTGACATCGACATGATTGCGGCGGTGGAGGAGGCCGTGTGTGCGTCGCCTGGCAGCTTCAAGTCCAAGTCGGTGGACGGCGGAGGACCGTCATCCGGCGGTGCATCGGGATCGTCTGCGTCTTCTGGCGTGCAGCTGTGCCAGTTTGTGAAGAAGATGGGCTGCAAGGGCAACCTGCCGGGCATGTTCAACCTGCCGGTGAGCATCTGCGTAACGCCGCAGGGCGAGGTGCTGGTTGCCGACCGCGGAAACTACCGCATCCAGATTTTCAACCGCAAGGGCTTCCAGCGCGAGATCCGTCGCAACCCCAGCAGCATCGACAACTTCGTGCTCAGCTTCCTGGGCGCCGACCTGCCCAACCTCATCCCGCTGTCCATCGCCATCACCCCGCAGGGCCTAATCGGCGTCACTGACAACTACGACAATTCCGTTAAAGTGTACACCACCGACGGGCACTGCGTGGCATGCCACAAGAACCAGCTCATCAAGCCGTGGGGCATCGCCGCCATGCCCTCGGGCCAGTTTGTGGTGTCCGACGTTGAAGGTGGCAAGCTCTGGTGCCTGGCGGTGGACCGCAATGTCGGTGTGGTCAACTACAACCGGCTGTGCTCGGCGGTGCGACCCAAGTTTGTGACATGCGACCCGGCGGGGACGGTCTACTTCACGCAAGGGCTTGGTCTCAATATCGAGAACCGGCACAACGAGCACCACCTGGAAGGAGGGTTCTCCATCGGATCGGTGGGCACGGACGGTCAGCTGGGCAAGCAGCTCAGCCACTTCTTCTCAGAGACGGAGGACTTCCGTTGCATCACGGGAATGTGCGTGGACGCCAACGGTGACCTCATCGTCACGGACAGCGGCCGCAAGGAAATCCTGCAGTTCCCCAAGGAGGGCGGCTACAACGTGCTCATCCAGGAGGGCCTCACCTGCCCCGTCGGGGTCGCCGTCACACAGAAGGGCCAGCTGCTCGTGCTCGACTGCTGGGACCACTGCGTCAAGGTGTACACCTACCTGCAGAGACGGCGCTCCTCCACCTGCTGAAGGTGGGGACACGTGCATTTCGAGACCCCAGTTCTTCACCTGCCAACGGTGGGGAGCCACGTACTCACTGACAACCCATTCCTACACCTGCTAAAGGTGGCTACATGTGTATTTTATTGAGACCCCTCTACTCCACCTGCAAAAGGTGAACACGTTCTTACAAAGACGACACACCTACACTGGCTGAAAGTGTAGGTGGACTTACAAACTAGCTCCTTTGCCTGCTCAAGCTCAACTGGGGGAGTGCAGGGCCTGGGTGTTGGCTTCTGCATTGTTTGCTTATGGGGTGGGGGGCAGGTTGGAGAGTTTTGCTGGGGTGGGTGTGGTTGTCCAGGTTGTTGTGGATGGTGGGGTGGATAAAGACTTCTATTCTTATTACTCGTCACTTTAATCTCTTTCCTCTGCTGCGCTCGAAACCGCGACTGACTGCCTGCCTTCTGAGGCCAGTTCCTGTCCAGTCAGTGTGTGTGTGTGTGTGTGTGTGTGTATTTGTGTGTGTGTGTGTGTGCGTGGGCGGTGGACGTAGGAGATCTGGCGACAGCCTTCATTACAATCACACCGGGCCTCCGGTCGGATCTGATCGGTTCTGCTCGAATCGGAATATGCGCTCCTGTCAGGGAACAAGCTCGCAGAAGCTAGGCTTGCCTACCTGCCCAACTTTCAGCCAGCGTGGCCTCCCTCAAGGGCCTCGCAGGAGGCCATAGCACAATGGAAGGCAATAATTGGACAGTGTGCTTGCTTGGGTGGGTGAGAGAGAGAGAGGTCGTGAATCAATGTGAAATTCTTAGAATGCTGCTTTAATGTCTCAGTGATGTGAATTGATGTCACTGAGAGAACTGAGACAGAATAAAGGAGAGTTTGATCAACAATTACAAGAACAGAAAAAAAAAAAGAAAAAAAAAAAAGTACCAGAATAACTATTTGTGTGAGCGTGTGTGAGCGCGCGCGTGTGTGTGGTGTGTGTGTGTGTGTCAGTCAGAGTTACGTAAAGTGTCATCTAGGTCAGTACGTCAGTACCTGAAGGAGTGACCTTGTCATCAGAAACATGTCTGTCTGTTCATAACACAGTGCAGCACGATACGATACAATACGCCATGTTGTATCCCCTCGTTTCTTTTCCCAGCGATGTGTAACATTAGTGATATTATTCTGTATCCCCTACTCACTCACACTACTTATACTTGAATGGCTTGCTTGCTTGACTGGAAGAGAAACTTGGCTGGAATGATTTTGCTCCCTTAACAAGTTGGCCTTTGCCTGATGTAATCAAAACGGCAGGACATTCACAGGAAGTTATCATTACTTTAGCTCCTCCTATCATGTAGCATCGATGATCAGTGCAGAGGGGAACCGCATACATTGAAATGCATTGACACAAAAAAAGGTTTAACTTTCACATTCAGACTGTGAATTTCTCTCTCGCATCTCTTGTTTCATGAAGTCATGTAGTTATGTTTTAGAATTCTTTTTAAGAGTTTGAAGTGTAGTTACCAAAGGCTTTTAAACCAGAATTTTATTATTTTGTATATTTTGTTTGTTTGTTTGTGAGTTTGTTTGCTTGTTTTTTTCTGATATTGCTGGCATGCCAGCTTTGTTACTACATTAAGATCATTTAAGGCAGGGATCACGAGTACATAATCAATCCGATGTTAACCAGGCAGGCTCCAGGCAAATATGGCAAATATGGTTATATACGATCTAAACAAGAAAAAGAAAAACAACAAAAAAACAACAATGTTTTTAAGTGTCCTTGTTTCTTTGTGATAAATCACACAAGACTGTTGTTGGGTTCTTTTGAATGGTGGATTTTACTGTTTACTCTAAACCAGTTGGATATGTCCTCCCTCAAAGGAGACATAGCCTCTTGTCATTGCATTATCATTAATCATCTTTTGCCTTTAGCTGTGGAAATTGAAATCTAAGTAAGACTGAATAAATTCAAATCAACAAGGCGAAGCAAGTCTGACAAGTTGTCTTATTATTATAATTTAATATATTAATACAAGTTTAAGTTGTTTCAAACCTTTTTTGTCCTTGTGGATTGAAGCATTGTTGTTGATGAATATTTTTATTCTGCTTTGTTGGAAATACTACTTAAAGCTAGCAACAAACATACCAAGAAAACATGGGAATTATTACCTCATAACAATGACCAAAAAAATAACCCCAAAACCTTCCAATCTCTACCATAAAGAGGAAATTCACTTTTCACTTCAGATGGAAATATCTACCATAACAAGATTAATCTTGTCAGACAAAACAAAACTTTTCTTTTACCTATTTATTCTGGTTACACTTTATAACAAGTTGCCACAATACCGATCTTACTTAGATTTCGCTTTTTCCCGTCTTAGACTAGCCTGCTCCTGGTTCAGTTGAGGCTCTTATCTGGACTAGGCTAAGGTGCCATGTTAGGCGTCAGGTCACATGACCCTTGTTCTGCTCTGTACATCTCTACCAGTTCCTGTGTGTGTGTGTCTGTAACCTGGTTTTGATGGTCATACTGTACATAAAGACAGAGGTGTGTGGAGTACAGTGGGAGGGTCAGGTACACAGCAGATGAATAGCAGTGAAACAGTCTTGTTGCTCACTCACAGGTAAGCATCATATCCTCTCAGAGATGGACCTGTAGTATGCCTCCATCCTGACTCCTGACACAGTGCAATTGGGTTTTAGCTGCACAGATCAAATCTCATTTGTCGTGGAATTCTGTATTCAACAAGGTCTTGACACTTCTAAAAGACACATCTAAGGGATACACACAAGTACTCGTAATGCTCTTTAAGGGAAGAGTCACGGGAAGTGTATTTTAAATCCAACTGTAATAGTACTGTTTACCTGTGTCTGAGAAAAGCAGTCGCACCTGCTGCCATGCAACTTTTAAAAATGGAAATGGCAGCAGTGAGCATTTTCATCCATGGTAAAACTGCATGGGAAATTGGTAGGCCTTCTGAGACCCTGCATTTGTGTGTTGTTCCATATCAAGGTCAGAGTGGCAATAAGCAGCGCCATGCTGATTTGTTGTGTGAGCTGCGACTGTGAGCTGGGCTCTGAGGGTCAGAGAGGAGAGACGTGTGGCCAAGTGAGCGCTCACGGCGGACGTCCCATCATGTCACATTCATGAGCGTCTGTGGTCCTGTTGTGTCGGTGTTGCTCTATGTGAAGTCTCAAAACATTCAAAACTTTCATATTTGTAATGTTTTCATTTGCGTGCAATAATTCCCAAATTAATAAAATGACTTCAATATTGTGGTTTCAAATGTGGTATGCTTGCTTTTCTATCTCCTGACACTTCACTAGAATTAGTAACATGATTCATTTCTTAAAAAAAAAAGTCTTAAAACTGCCCTGCCCTGTGTGGCTTACACAATGTGAAATTACGTGAGCATCCTCTGTATGTACAGTTTAAGGTCCAAACCAGTGCTTTTGTCAGGTAATTGTAAAGACTCCTTCATTAGTGGTACAATCACATCTTTCTTGCTTTTTAGGAGTTTTAATATCTATTTTAGAAATCTTTTTTTTTGAGTTTCAGAAATCTTTTTTGGAGTTTGAATATGGAGATGTGAGGAATGTTATCCATCAAAAAGTTCCTATTTTGTAAGTGAAGAAAGTACAAACATTTATTAACTTGCTTGTGAATTATTTTGTAATGTATGATTGATAAGACAGCTATACTAAGAGCTAGCAGCTGTTTCTGGTATGTTATTGTGGGACAGAATGAAGTAACTATCCTGCAAGGCAAGTTGCAATGGCTAATATATTTCACCACCAAATAATGTTTTCTAAACAGCAAGAAGATTAATGCCTACAAAGTAATAAGATCTCTGTAACATGGGCCATAAGGGTGTGTAAGAGTGTGTGTGTGTGTATGTGTGTGTGTGTGTGTGTGTGTGTGTGTGTGCGCATGCAAGGTGAGGAGTGTTGAAAAATAGCCCACAGGCAGTCGATATCGAGTAAACACACCAGTGATGAAAAGAGGTGTGTGTTTTCTTATTGAAACATTCAGCGCTCATGGCAATGTTTGCAATCCCTGGTTGTGTGTGTGTGCATGTGTGTGTCTGAAATGAACATTTGTACGCACATGCACGCACTTGCAGTCAATACTCGTGTATTTCTGTCTCTCTGTTGTGCAATGCTGTTCACGGTGGGGTGATTTATCTTGCATAATCACCCTGAACAATGTGGCACAAATGTAGTGCCTGGGGAACAGACACACACACACACACACACACTCCACAGGGGCAAGGCTCTATTGTCAAACATGGGTCGTCTTGGTATGCAAACAGCGCAGCTCTGGATCCACAGCAGTGGAATCCATTATTTTTCACTGAAGGTCATTTTCACACCAAACAACTCCTGTTTGTCTGGATGTATCATGGAGTTTCGTTCTGTTCTGTTCTGTTGAGCTGCTTTACAAAGTAGCAATTCACCTGTAATTGTGTTTCGGAGTTGATGTCAGCCAGCCTGCCAGAGGTGATGCCAGCCTGCTTCCATAAATGCAAATAAATGCAAGTCTAAATGTCCGAAAACATATTTTTTAATGCCACACTGCCTCCGAAACCTCTTAAGTGCTCTAAAATAGCTGATACCATCCCATAATATGACTGGTCCAAAGCACCTCAGTGTGATGCTATGAGTCTGAGACGATGTAACAGACTGTGGAGAGTCTGCCTCAAGGAAACAGAGGGTGTGGCATTTTAATATGTCCACAGCGGGTTTTATTCTCGATTCCTCGAGTCACTTTTGGAAAATAGTGTCTGCTAAATATTACTTGACTTTAACCTTAAAAGCTCTAGCAGTGGATTTTAAGTAATATAAGATGTGGTCTCAATCCTCTAGTCTCAAATGGCAACATCTAGAGGATGTGTTTCCCCCTCATGAGGATAACATTGCTGCTGTGGACCAAATGACCCTAAAGACCTGGGTGCTGAGGGTGCTGTTTTTTTTTTTTGTTTGTTTGTTTGTTTGTTTTGTTTTTTTGAACACCAACTAGATGATTGTGGTCATTTACATTTAGGCTCATTTTAGACTTGTTATTGCCCCTGAATCTGATTCTTTCTATGACGATCTAATAGAGAAATCCATATGATATGTGTGAGAAAGTACCTGTTTCTGAAATGGTATACTGCTCTACTACATAGGCACGGCATACAACCTGGGATGTAACCTGGGATCTTTTTTTGTTGTTCCATATTGAGGAAATGTGTGATCATTTTAATCAAAACTTGCTCATTTCACAAATCAGAGCCATCATTTCAGTAAATGACAGTAACAGACAGTGTGTGACCAATTTACGAGCACACAGACTAAACAGCAACAAATAGTGTGTGACCAATTTACGAGCACACATTCTCTTCATACAAAATGACACTTCTTGTTGCATGCAGTATGTAGCAGTACCCCATTTTGTAAACAGCATACGTTTCTCTCTCTCTCTCTCTGTGTGTCTCTCTCTCTCACTCACCTTTCTGGTACTGCAACCAGAGTTGTTGCTGGGCCTTCTTGCTTGGGAAGTAGATGGTGCAGGCGAGCTCAGAGCCGTAGAGCGCCTCGGACACGTAGTGGGTGCCGTACTGCTGGATGAAGGAGAGCATCTCCTCCCGTGTGCTGTCCCCCGACAGACTCTTCAGCACCTTAGAGAAACCTACAGCACACAAGCCAACAAACACAACTCAGGGTCACTGTTTAAAAGGATCTGACAATATCATAGCCTGAAGTTAAGTTTTTTTTTTTTTTCTGATAAATCCAACTGAGGGAGAGGGGTGGTATTTATGTTGTGTATTGAACTCATGTAGGTAAGTATATTAACAATACATTGTGGACTACTTCTTCATAGTAATTATTTCTTTCCTCGAGAGAAAAAAATTCTACATTACATGTGCTGATACAGTGTATATCAGTGTATATCACATATGTGCTGTGAGCATGACTGCATACTTTTGTGTGTGTGTGTGTGTGTGTTTGTGTTCATTGTTTACATATGTACCTGTGGCCAGAGTGATGGCGCTGAGCTTGACTTTGTAGAGATTACTGCGCACTCTCCACTGTTGGACCATGGGGTAGCCCATTGCTTCATTGAACTGAGCATCGCCTGTGACACACACACACACACACACACACACACACACACACACACACACACACACAGACAGACAACAAGTTAATTACCAGGTCCATATCCATATTAATTAAGCTGAGTATTTAATTAGAAGCGTCTGCTGTCTGTCTGTGTCCCTGCCGACTGGGCCGACTAGGCTGGTGGCTCTCCTCTGTGGCTTCGGTGCTTGATTGAGGATGTCTGCTCCGAGTGCTTTGAAGTGCGCTAGGATCAGCGATGGCTCAAATTCGATTTGGAGCGTTTTAACACGGGGGCAGATGTCTGAGGCGTGACCACGTTACGGGCTCTTAAAAGGGCACGGAGACAAACAAGCCATTAGGGAAGCTCCAAGGCTGACGGATGGATGTGTAAGTGTGTGTGTGTGTGTGTGTGTGTGTGTGTGTGTGTTGTGTGTGTGTGTGTGTGTGTGTGGTGTGTGTGTGTGTGTGTGTGTGTGTGTGTGTGTGGAGGAGGTGTAAACGACGGACAACACATTGAGTGATGCTCTCAACGAGAAATCACTGGACAGGGAGTCTGGCACACAGAACCTCCGGGGTGGGGTGGGGTGTGTGTGTGTGTTTGTGAGTGGGGTTAGGGGTTTGTGAAGGAGGAAGTGGAGCAGACGGATGGACAGCCTGCCAAAGTAGCGGGGCCGGGTGCAAAGATTGGCAGCCTGCTCGGCTAATGGGGCGATTAGTATCGCATATTAAGGTGTGGGCTGACAACACAATGTCAGATAAATGCATATGTCTCGGTGTCTCGCTTTGACTGGAGTCTCCCACCATTTCCGCCTGTGTGTGTGTGAGGGAAAGAGAGAGAGGAATGAGAGAGAGAGACAGCTTGACTGCAGGCTACATGGAGCCTTGAAATTCACAACGCAATGTAGGAAATGCTATTTTGGAGAGTAGTTTGCTGCAATAAGAAAAAAAAAAATGTTAAAAAATCTACATCTTGTAGTATTATGTACACACAAAGACAGACAGATACACACACACACACACACATACACATGAACACACACACGGATGTGGGTGAGTGCACTCACACACTCACACACACACACACACACACGCACGCACACACACACACACACACCTGTAAGCAGCTGCAGGTTTGGCAGTGGTTCTGACAGCACTCCTCTGCACTGCTCCTCCACCGGCAGCGGAATAACCATCAGCCCGTCAGCCAGCTGAGGAAAGTCCTTGATGAAGTTGTTGTCTCTGCAACAACAAACAACAACAACAAAAGCAGACATAAGAAACAATCAATGTGGTGCAGATGGTCTCCAATCAATAGCAATGACAGCCCATGCACTTGGTGCTGTTCAGATTTTACAGTTGCCATTCATTCATTCCTTTATTGTTTCATTCACTCTAGTCTCATTTATTTGTTTGTTTATCCGTACATTCGTTCGTTCATTCGTTCGTTCACTTCTCATGTCTTTTCAATACACACCAAGGTAAAGGTGATCAGAGGAAATGGCAATGAACATAACATATGAAATATTTTCAGAGAAGATCAGAGAAAGAGTAAAAGAAAAGAAGGTATTTGCACTCCACAGAGATTATTGAGTTCTATTAGTATTTTGAAATATGTCATGGGCTACTTTTCAGTCACTCTTCAGATGAAAAGGTAGTCAGTGTTCAATCAAAATGGGTGCCGTGAAGAACGTGTGTCAGAGAAAATCACTTTGAGATAACTAACATCTATGGCAACTGAAAACCACTGTAAGAGGCCTCTGAATGTCAGGCATAAATGCCAAGCTGTATAGAGGGCAGAAAATGGCTGAGTAGAGACAGCTCCTGCATGGATCTGATATGGAACACACACACACACACACACACACACAAATTGTCTCCATATGCAGTGAAGAAGGATGCCAATCACAGTTGTTCAAGTTAATGTGTGTAAGTAAATATGTGGGAACATGCATACACATGTCTGACATACACATAGACGTAGGCATCTAGACCGTGTGTGTGTGTGCGTGTGTGTGTGTGTGTGTGTAGTTTTGTCACAGCAATCCCTCACACTCACACAAAATCCCTCAGCTACTCACCTCTCTCCCTCAACAAAGGCTGACAGAGAGACTGAAGAAAGAAAGAGAGAAAGAGAAAGAGCGAAAGAATTGCAAGAGAAAAGAGGAGAAAAAAGAGTGAGGGAGTGAAGAGAAGCAGAAAGAAATATGAGAGAAAGAGTGAACTAGAGAGCGAGAGAGAGATGAAGAGAAGAGAGAGCACAGGAAAAGGAGGATGATAATAGCTGAATGTGGAGGAGTAGATCATTTATAAATGGTTCTCTTTAAAGCTGCTCCATCAAATCGTCCATTGATTTCAGTGGGAAGGGAAGGGCGCAGTAGAAAGGGGAAGAATGAGTCACACACACACACACACACACACACACACACATAAAGAAAGAGAGACATACAAAGAGCAAGGCCGTTTCTTGGTGTGTCTTTGAGAAACTGAGAAGGAGTGGGATGAGAAAAAAGAGGAGGAGAGGAGAAAAAAGAGAAAAGGGAAAAAAAAGTAAAGAGGCAGAAGATTGCAAAAATGCATCAATTGCTCCTTTCAACTACGCTATCATCCACAAACAGGTGATGCTGCGAAATACTGATTAAGGAGTGTGTCTGTTGCAGGAGGCGAAGACTGGGGGTTGGGGTTGGGGTTGGAGCACCTGTCTGGGTCATGGCTGGAGGGAGTGTTTGAGAGATCCCTGAGAACTAGCTGTGAATCTCTGACTATCTGCATAAAGGCAAACTTTAGTATAACAAACAGAAGATGATGGTAGACATGGGAGATTGGTGGCAAATTTGCTGTAAAGTCAGCTATTCTGAGATAAGTTCATATGTTATATTATACAAAGCCCTAAATGCAAACTCATCTACTGAGGTAAAATATTTTTTTTCCAGCCAAAGAAAGCATTCAGAATAATATATCAGAGTAATATTCTAGCTTATGAATGTAATGCTCTCCACAGTTATTGGCACTCCAGGTAAAGTTGGCCAAAAAGACATTTTAAAAATCCTCTATTAGAAATGATAAAATGCAAACATTGAGGGAAAAAAAAAACAACATTGATGAGAAGCAAATTTGTTTTGACAAGGAACAATGCATTTTAAAGAAATAAATAATTCTGTAAAAAGAAAATGGCATGTGCCACAATTATTGGCACCCCTGTATCTTGTACATTGTAAAGCTACCCTTTGCCAATAATGCAAGTCTTAGCCATCTCCTTTGACATGCCACAAAGTTGGAGAACACAATAAATGGATTTGAGACCCTTCCCGTACACAAATCTATCAACACTGTCCATATTCCTCGGTCCTCTCCGGTGTTTATTCCTCTTTAGCTCAGTCCATTGGTTTACTATACTGCTACGATCAGGTGACTGAGATAACCATGGTGGAGGCTTGATTTTGTGATCAGTAAGACATGTTCTTGTTTACATTAACTTATGTTTTGATTTGATGACCTCTTAAAGGAGCCAAGCATGACTGACTTGTGGTCTTGACAGCAACAGAGAGATTCTGATTTAAATGGTTAAAAGTATTTCATAGAGGTCATGATGGCATCTAACCTACTGTGATTCTTAGAGCCTTTGGAATTACATTAACCCAAAAATATCACAGACCCGTCACCATAGCTCCCAGAAGGCAGGGGTCTGTTTCCAGTTTAGTAATTCTTGTACTGTCCACGCTTAACCCAGTCCCCGTCAAACCCAGTCAAATTGCTCAATTTTGATACCACCTAACATAAAACATGATAAAGTAAAGTATAGTAAAGCCAGTGAATCTGTGCCCCCCCCAGCCCCCCCTTGCATGGACAGTAAGGGAGGGGGGATAGCTATGACATTCAAAGACACTTTTCAGTGCAAAGAAACATCCTTTGGTCACTTTGCCTCCTTTGAGTACTTAAGTGGACTTTTTAATGTCCTCCTACTGTTTTATTATTGACTATTTACAGGCCCTCAAGGCACTCAGCTAAAACATTTCTTGATGAATTTGGTGAACTGTTATCTAACATCTGCCTGGAGTTTGATCACATTCTTATATCAGGGGATTTCAATCTCCATATTGATAACCTTGAAAATGTCTATGCTAAAGAATTTCTGACTCTTTGTGATACCTTAAACTAAACATGTACAAGGCCCACTTCATTTTCATGGTCACACCCTTGATCTTGTAATAACTAAAGGCCGTCATGTCTCCACCACTTATGGATGTAGCACTATCTGATCACTTTTGTATTTTCTTCAATGTTCATATGTCCCCTCACCTCCAAAGGAGAACCATGACGACTCGGAAAAGAGCCATAAATGAAAACACGGCCAGGCTCTTTGAGCAAGCATTTCAACAAATTTCAAATGAAACCTCTAGATCAGAAAAAAAATGTCACCAACACACATACAGCACCATGGAAACAGGATCCAACTGTCAAGGAGATTAAAAGAGAATGTTGAAAAACTGAAAGAAAATGGCGAACATCCAAACTCCACATTGACTACCAAATTCATAAAGAAAAGTTATGGTTATACAAAACAGAGATTTGCAAGGCAAGGCAGTCCTTCTTTGTTAGTATCATTAATAAAAATGCAAACAACGCTCGTGTGCTATTTGCAACAGTTGAAAAAGTAACTAATCCCTCTGATGAACTAGCACCTCAGTTTATCTCAGCCAAAAAGTGTGATGAGTTTGCATCCTTTTTTACCAGTAAAATTGAAAAAATTAGACAGTGCTTAACATTCCAGCTACAATCCACAAGTCCTAACCCACCAGCCCCAAAGAGAGATGCTTTAAATGCAATGTCAGAATTCAGCCTTATTGATTATCAAACTCTCAGGGAAACTGTACAAACTCTCAGCTCATCCACCTCTCAACAGGATACTTTACCAACCAGTTTTTTTTTTTTAATCTACTTTTTTAAAAACCAACAACTGTTTTGATACCTACCAATCAGGCTTTCGTGCAAACCATATCACTGAGACAACCCTTACAAAAGTTTTAAACGACATTTGCCTAAATACCGATGCAGGCATGGTTTCCGTTCTAGTGCTATTAGATCTAAGTGCAGCCTTTGATACTGTAGACCACCGCACCCTGCTACATCACATTGAACATCTGGTTGGCTTCTCTGGTATTATCATTAACTGGTTAAAAACTTACCTGCAGGACAGGAGTTTTTTTGTGGCAATTGGTAACTGCATCTCCACCCCACAGACTCTAACTTGTGGTGTCCCTCAGGGATGAATCCTGGGCCCATTGCTAGTTAATCTCTACATGCTCCCACTTGGGCAAATCATGACAAACAGCTCCATCAATTATCATAGCTATGCTGACAACACGCAAATTTACCTTGCCCTTTCACTAAATGACCACGCCCCCTTGATCCCCTCTATTAGTGTCTTGAACAGATAAACAGCTGGATGTCACAAAACTTTCGTCAGCCTAACTCAGACAAGACAGAAGTCATTGTGTTTGGACAGAGAGAACAAAAGATTAAGATCAGTGCCCTTCTTGACACAAAAGAGTTCAAAACCAAGGATACTGTCAAAAACCTGGGTGTCATCATTGATAGAGATCTAAATTGTCACTTGAAATCTGTTTCTAAACCAGCTTTTTATCATTTGAAAAATATCACCAAAGTAAGAAGTCTTATGGCAGAAAGTGACCTGGAGAAACTTATCCATGCTTTTATTTCTAGTAGAGTTGACAACTGTAACTCTCTCTTAATAGGACTCCACAAAAAAAACAAAAAAAAAACACCAGAAGACTGCAAATGATACAAAACACAGCTAGTAGAGCAATAGTTTCAGTGGACTGGAATTTCTTAGTTATTGCTTTCACTGCAATTAGGACATTTTCAGGCATGCACCATTTTTTTTTTATAGTAATTCTCTATCCTCTTACAGAGGTGAGCACACTTTCATGCATTTAAAATGTGTATTCTACTGTCTTTCCCATGTTAAAAATTACTGGAGTTTCATTTCAGTTTTTTTTTTCTTAGTAATCCATGAAGTAATGGAATACCACTTGAATGTGAATGTGGACTTGGATATATTGAAAATTGAATATGGATTGAAAAATAACATTATGATACATTATGACTGATCATATTTTCTAGGTGTGTCAATAATCGTGGCACATTATCTATAATATATATATATTTCATTTTTTTCTCCAGATGAATATGTCTTTCTTTAAGGAGGGATTATTCTCTATCATTTTCATTGGGAAACTAATGTAAGTTTCTCCAAAAAAATATTTTTTATTTCACTTTATAGTCATCTTTTCCAGAGGTGCCAATAATTACAAAGGGTGCTGTCATACATTGTAGACTATTCTGGTTAATAAAGATGTCATTCATGCATAGAACACAACCACATTTGTGGGGCTGTATATATGTACAGCATGATGGACGCCATACAGTGCAGTAGAGTGCCACAAAAGCCTCACACTCCATTAGCCATACAGGTAGGCCTTTGCAGCCTGAGTACAATGTGAGTGGATTAGTGTGTTGGCTCTTTAAGAATAGGCACAGACTACTAACTTTTCTTTCAAGGACTCTTCACGGTGCCCCACCCCCCACCCTCTACCTAATCTTGAGTGGTACACTTCTCTGAGATCACTCTTACACTCTGGCCCCACCCTGCTGCTACACGCACACTCACACACACAGTTACACACACACAGTTACACACACACACGCACACAGACACGCACGCACGCCAGCTGCAGCCACAGCGTTTCACAGGAGAGTCCTTCAGCGTGCACACACTTCACACTCTGCGATCCCTGACGAAGACAAAACAAAGCCAGCAGGGAACACCACGTCTCTCTCTCTCTCTCTCTCCCTCTCTGTGTGTGTGTGTGTGTGTGCGTGGTGTGTGTAGTCAGTCATGCCCAGCCACTGAGACAGGTGCCACATCCCTGTGGGGAGATATAGTCCCAAAGCTTCTTCTCCTCCTCCTCTCTGTCTCACTCCTTCTTTTTCCTCTTCTCTTTCTTTTCACTCCTCACCTATCATTCTCTTGCTCTTCTCTGTTCTTCTCTCTCCTCTGTTCTAGTCACTCCACTAAACAAGTGGTTCATTTTTCATTCTGCCTCCATCCTCCCCCCTTTTTTCTCTCTCTTCTAGTTCCATTCCTTGATTTTCTTCATCTCTCTCTCTCTCTCCATCCACATTTTCAATGGCTTTTAGAGAGGAGAGCACAAACAGCACACACACAAAGAGAGAGAGAGAGAGAGAGAGAGCGAGAGAGAGAGGCAATCACAGACTACTTTAGAGCCAGGGAGCAGAGCGAACCTCAAGGGCGGCGTTACGGTGAACGGTTGGGGTGGGTGGCGTGGGGGGCTTGGGTGGCTGTAAAAAGATTACTTTGTTGTGCTCACAGAAATGTATCGATTACTAAATTAGATCAGCAAGGCTTGAGTCGTGCTAAAAACCTGTGAAGGCCACTAGCCTCCCATACAAAGTCTTATTGCATGGATTTCGCACTCAAAGAGAAGTTTGTCCTTGCCACCTGCATCAGCCCACCTACAATTTGTTAGAATGCACTGTAACCACCATGAAGCACAGATTTCAGGACAATTTCTTATTCATGCAGTTATTATTTTTATTTGTTTGCAGTTATTTGTGTGTGTGTGTGTGTGTGTGTGTGTGTGTGTGTGTGTGGTGTGTGTGTGTTTGTGTGTGTGTGTGTGGCTGGATGCATCCATTTGTTTCAGTGAAATTTTCCACATGGCTGTCAAAGCAAAAAGTGGCCTGTCCGCACAGTGGGTGAATTTAAATATCCACGCTGTGTTCATCTTCTGATAAGAGAGAAAGAGTTGCACTTTAGAGCTTTTCAATTTACCACCCAAACAGACAGTCTAACTTCTAACGGCCGTCCTCACAGCATGGGAGGGAGAGGGAGAGATGGAAAAAGAGAGGGGGAGAGAGAGAGAGAGACAGAGAGAGAGAGAGAAAGCGAGAGAGAGAGCACTTTTCCATCTAATTCTGCTGAGAGACTAAAGTGAACTCCCTGCATGTTGTAAACAACATTGCTTTGGGGAGTCTGCTTTGCTCAATTTTCCACATGGAAATGGCTTGAGAGTGAGTGTGTGAATGAAGTATTCGTCTTAGTGTCTTTGAATCCATGTTAGGACAGAGAGCACATGGCATTTGCCATCCATTCAAGTATTCAGCTAATGGAGGTGTGCTCATAAAAGCTTCTAACACATAATATGTGCAGCCCTCTCTTTCTACTTCCACACAGATGAACAGATCCACTGATGGAAGCAAAGTGAAAGTAAAAGTGAGATCAGAGGGCAAAAGCGGAGCAAGAGGCACAAACTATGAGAGGTCAGAGTAACAAAAATTAAATCAAAAGTTAATTAGAAAATAAAATTTCACATAGGTCATATAACCAAGTATCAAATTAAATCTATGAATGGTTATTAAATGTAATCCAATTTGAAGTTTAATTAAATTTCATTTGAAGTTAGAATTACTTAAAATTAATTAAATAAGAAGTTGAATTCATACATTATTTTTTTATTTCCCTGTTGTTTTCTTTTTGAATGAGACTTTATATCTAAGCCTCATGCAATTCCATGCACCACCATTTAATTCAAGCGCGTTTCATTTACTTTTATAAAGACTAGTTTTATGTTGCACTTTCACCTGTCAATAATATGCCCCGTCCACCAATACTACTCTGTCTCAACTGAAAATGCCTTCTGGTGTTTTCAGTGCGTGAAATAATGTATTTCCGCTTAGTGGAACAGAAGCTTTCCTCTTACTCAAATTATACTGTTTCCATGAAGGTGTGGGACAAAGACAAAATAATGACTCACTTGTCAAAGACTAAACTCTGTGACATTTGTAGTTCTATTAAGCCAAAGGCACAGTGCAATCACTGCAATGCTAAAGAGGAGGGGATGCCAACGAAAGAAACGCTGCCGTGATTCATCATTGACAATATAGATTTTCCTCACAATATGGCAAGGCTATAAGACAACAGGGCTGTTGGTTTGGGACAGTTTGTGTGACAGAGTGTGATTATAGCAATCTGAGAGTAGGCTAAATGCTAGGAACGACCAAACTCAGGCAGCAGCTGCTGTACAATCTTCCCAGGAAAGCGAGTCTGTAGTTATGCTAACGTTATTTGTTGAGGGGAAGAATCAGATGAAATATGAAGACAGCTCACACTCATGACTAAGTTATAAAGCTTACTGTAGCGCACAGTCACAAGATAGAAGTTTTTGCGCTCGATTGCCAGAAAGCATGATAGAAACTAAACTACGGATTTGACAAGTAGCCTAGCTACATGCAAAACCCTTATGCTAAGAATCCACCTTATTACAACCCCACAACGATGAAGCACAGGGACCGCAAATAAGCAAGATCCTCCAACGCATCCTACTGCACTGCCAACAGCTACAGACAAAGTTGGTTTGTTTGCCACCGTGAGAACCGACCACCATCTGTAGGCCGCTGTTGGATTTCACCAACATCCTGAAAGACATGATGAGCTGCTGGCAGCACAGTCATGTGAGATCTTTCTATCTATCCATCTATTTGATTGATCAGTTGATTGGTTAGTGGATGAATTGATTACAGAAGAGCCAATTATGAACCATATCATCATATCAGAATACTGCCCCAAGTATATCTCAAGAAGAATGAAAGAAAGAAAGTTAGAAAGAAAGTTAGAAAGAAAGAAAGAAAGAAAGAAAGAAAGAAAGAAAGAAAGCTTTCTAACACATTGGCCTTTTTCATGTTTGCTTGAGCTGGGAGCACTAGACTCTGTCCAGTTGAACTTATCTGGAGCCATCAGCAAACATTGCAGGCAACACAAGAGAGACCACAGAGGGAGAGACAGAAGTGACTGACAGTGTGTGTGTGTGTGTGTGTGTGTGTGTGTGTGAGAGAGAGAGAGAGAGAGAGAGAGAGAATGTCAGTTAGATGTGTGGAGTGATAATGTGGAACGGGTACTGGTGTTGCTGCCTCGTCATGTCTGGCCCTAATGTGGAGTAGAATCCAAAGTAAACTTAGCCTTTAACTCATTTTAAGAAAAAGAGGTTTTGAAAGTGGCACTCTCATTCAATTTTGGAATGTAAAAATATGTTGAGGCCGTCAACATTAAGACATTTTTTCACAATAAGAACACTGAAAAAGCACTCGGAGAGCAATAGGGCAATATAGGGTGACCCAACACAAATTCCAGACAGTGTTCCAGATCCAAAATGTAATCATTTGCTCCTTGGCCTAATACCCACATTTTCCAAAAAAATTTCATCCAAATCCACGCAGTACTTTTCGAGTCATCTTGCTCACAGACGGACAGACAGACAGACAAATGCTGGCGAAAACGTAACCTCCTTGGTGGAGGTAATAAGAACTGATGCAATTTCTGACACAGTTTGGGGATCACTAAAGCACTTCAAGTTTGAGCTACCATCTACGATCTAAGCATATCTAAACAGGCTGCATTTTCAACAGACCGTCTTTCCCTCAGCTTCACCACCTCTTTTCTCTTTCTGTCTTCTCTCATCTCTCTGTCCCTCTCTCATCTCATCTATGCATGTCTTTCTTCTTCTTCTTCTTCTTCTTCTTCTTCTTCTAACTTTCTCTCTCTCTCTTTCTTTCTCTATCTCTCCGTCTGTCCATATTCATTGATTCAGTTCACAGCTGTGGGATTTAAAGGAAGCAGAGTGTCTCCCAATTAAATCCACTCCAGAAATCCAGTTCACCCCTCGCTTTCTTTCTTTCTCTCTCTTACTCTCTATCTATCTATCTATCTATCTATCTATCTATCTATCTATCTATCTATCTCTCCCCTGCTGTCTTCTCTGTCCCTCTATTTAGGTGTTGTTGTCTGGAGTTTTTGAGAGAGACACAGAGAGAGAGAGAGAGAGAGAGAGAGAGAGAGAGAAAAAAAAAAAAAAAAAGAGAGAAGAAGAGAGGAGAGAGAGAGAGAGAGAGAGCAGTGCTTTAGCAGTGGCCTGATGGCATGCAGGGTGTTTGGGGAGCCATAATGGAGCATCAGTGTAGCACTGTGGTCATTAGCCGGGGTATGCCACTATAGTGCCAGTGCAATCAAACAGACAGACAGGAAATAATTACAGAACACACACACACACACACACACGCACAAATGGAAATACACACACTGCAATGAGAAAACACACAGATAAGGAAACAACCAAAACACAAAATCATACTTGTACACACACACACATACACACACATACACACACACACACACACACACACACACAGACAGGCAGACAGTCAGACAGACATACACACAGCTTTCACAAGAAAGGATGACTTTTGTTTTTGAAAACTTCTTAGAAAGGCCACAGACTCGTTTTGTATCATCATTTAAAGGTGTAAAAATAGCTTGGCCCAAATAAACGAGACAAGACAAGAAAAGTGAACACATTTGCTTGTGGGCGGGTGTGGGTGTGTAAGTGGGTGAGTGTGTGGTGTGTGTGTGTGTGTGTGTGTGTGTGTATGTGTGTGTATGTGTGTGTGTGTACATTTGTGTGAACATTTGTTTGTATATGTCGCTAAAAGCATGCAATTTTACCCAGAGCTATTATTGTAAGGATATGGCATATGTGTAGAATGAACCATATTCATAGTTTGTTTAAAGCAGAACTGATTGACAATTCTGGCCCTTGGCATCAACATCCAATACCATTTAGCGCTGACACAGTTCACAGTTAGTCCAAATACAACTGAAAGATCGTAATGCTACTCAACACCATTACACTGTGCAAGCACTCTGTGAAAACACTGACAATATCAGACACCTTGTCCTCCACATTATAAGTTGGTGTAGCTTCAGACTGAGGTGAAAGCCTTCACTGTAAGGTAGAATATGTGCATAATGTTACTTTAATGCTTATCTGTGATGTGTTGTACAATTAGCGCTTGCAGTTTTTGTGTGTGCTTGAGGTTACTGGCAGTGAGGAGTAGATGCATGGCAGGCACACTCTTATATTTAGTGTCTGTAGGCCTGACTAGCTGTGTGGGCTGACCTCTGTGAAAACTCCCTGCAAGCGGAAGATTAATGAGCTCAGCATGGAGTCTCAGTGGAGATGCAGTGCACCTGCTTGCCAGCAGAGGGAGCGAGGTGTCTGTGGAGCAGGACTCGCTGGCTCACCGAGGAGTGAGAGACACGTAGTGTATGGCTACACAGGGTTGTGCTCAGTTGGTATTCCAGCAGGGAGAGAAGGCGATGTCCTAGAGGCGCTGAGTCTCTGATGTCTGGGACACTTGCCCTATCCTTTTGGCAGTTTTTTTTTTTTTTTTTTTTTTTTTTTTTTCGCAGTAGTAATAGAACACGGATATGGAGACACAAATACACAATCTCCCACACAAATCTCCCTCTCTTTTTTAATTCTAGCAGACACACACACACACACACACACACACGCATGCACACACTAGAATTTGTCTCAGTGAGATGATTCCTTCTTTCTCTCTTGTACGCATAAACTCTCTACACTCTCTCTCTGTCTCTCTCTCTCTCACTCACTCACTCTCTCTCTCTCACACATACACACACACGCACACACACACAAACGCAATCTCAGAACCACACACACACAACTGTCATGATGCATTGCCAGCATCTGTCTCTTCCCCCATAGAAAGCCTAATTGTGACCTTATACAGAGTGAGGAGTAAAGACTCATTCAACACTGAAAAAAAGAAATAAAGAAAAAAAAAGAGAGAAAAAAAAATGTTTGTTTTCTGCTGTCAACATCTTGACAGCACAGTGAAGAATTCAATTGAAAAATATTGTCTTTTCCCCCTCTCCTTTCTTTCCCTCCTACGTTTGCGTTAAATCAGAATTGCAGAGGAGAGAAACAGATAATAAACACCTTTTGCAACGCTGTGAAAAGTTACGCATTCAGATCTGTCAAACTCTCGAGTTCTGTCACAGCTCTCTCTCTCCCTCTCTCTCTCTGTATCCCTCTCTCTCTCTCTCTCTCTCTCTCTCTCTCGCATACAATGCTGAAATGTAATTAGCCTCCTGCCTCAGGCAAGTTTCTAGACAAGAACAACTTTGCTTGGCATAGCTGTGATGGAAATGGAACATAACACATTATGATAAAGTGCCCTTTTTTGAACATAAATTCAAACTTGACAAGTTTTTCCAAATCATACTGGTGTAATAGGACAATGTTATTTAAAGTTTTTAGGGCTTTGGACATGAAAACATTTAAAGAAAAAAGAAAAAAATCTAAGTGAGATTCTGAGCTAGTTTGATTTATTTGTGTCCAAGCAGGCAGCGCCATAGCGTAATAAATTTGCTCAGGAGAAGTGTTTTTTTTTTCATATTGTATGGCCAGATGGTCCAAGTCTGTCAATATCTTCCTGACATTTTTTATAGCAGTAAGCAAGAGTTTGTGTACAGAAACATCTCAACATTGAAAGCCCTCCCACACAAAGCAGTCTGCATTGCATAAGCTGTCATTACTGCTTACAGAAAGTGAACTCCATTAACCAAAAGGACTCCATTATAGCACACAGTTCTGTTGTCTCATGTTGAACTCTACAGCTACAGGGCGGTGGTAGTGTAGCGGTTAAGGAAACTGTGGGTTTGAAACATGGTTGCCACCGTTGTGCCCTTAAGCAAGGCACTTAACCCTAATTCACTCTTGGGGACACTGGCACTGAACTAAATGATAGTTGACAAATGTACGTCTTTGGATAAAGCCTCTAAATGCATAAATGTAATGTAATGTAATAGCTACATTGTCAAGCATGTGATTTTCCCAGGTCCAAAATGTTCCCACTAAGTAATGTGATACATGAGTGCAATGCTGATCTCATTATTGGCAGTGCTTGACTGGAAAGCAAGTCACCCCCTCCTAAGAGTAGTCCCTAGAAACACTTTACTTTAGCTATGCCAAAATGACCATGCAAAATTATTTCATTTTATTTTATGAAATTACAATATAACCAGAAATCACACAACTCCTGTATTCCTGCCCGACGTGGTGTATTCTATTGCATTTGTAGTTTTAGTAGGCCTATAATAACCAGTCACACAAGGGGGAAGCTGGTGACTGAGCTCTCATTATCCCAATAGGTCACTGATTGGCAGGCCTAACTCTTCACAAGTTACAGATCCAGCTGTAATAGGGGTCTGGAGATCAGCACACTGACTCTGCAGTGTCAAGAGCACTTCTCTTGGGATGCAATGAGGGCTCACCAGAAATAAACAATACTCAACATCTCTGGTGACCCACAGAAGGCTCCATTACTGGCTTCCTCCAGTTGACACCGGTCAGTAATACTACACTGCAAATGACAGCAAATTGCATGGATGCCACAGACTAGAATCAGAACAAGAAGTAGCAAACCTAGCGATGACTTTATACTGCATCTCCTTGCAAAACATTTTTGCAATGCTAACACTTCTGCAATCCTCATAGCAATGAACTACTGGCTGATGACAATAATGGGCTGTGAGGCATCTGAGCCCCATTCTGGAGCTGTGCTGTGCCTAACTGTATGGGTGCTGCTGGCTCTCACACACTGATGATCACTTGGGCGAGCATAGCCGGCTTTGGCTGCCACACAGAGGGGAAGGCTCCAATGATTACTGTGTGATGAGAGTGAGACAACAATCAAGCACCCGTGACTGCAGTGTGAGTGTGTATGTGTGTGTGTGTGTGTGTGTGTGTGTGTGTGTGTGTGTGTGTGTGAGGAGTGAGTGATGAGTGTGTGCGCATGTGTGTGGTGTGTGTGT